>JAJHJA010000721.1:0-146629 GCA_021202915.1 Heliconius himera
TAATCAAGCGAACATTGTAAATGGCGTTTGGCTTCCGATATTTATATTTAAAGTTTAAAATAAAAATACTCTGAGCAAGTGTCGCCATCGTGGTGCAGTCGGGGCGTGTCCCAACGACGACGACTGTTATAGTTTATATTTGTTTTTTTTTGCCTCACGTTGTATTCCATACATAGCATGATAAGCAGAGGGAACCTAATGTTAAAATTTTACGTTCCTATAGACATTTATGTACCCCTCTTTCTAGTATTCTAGAGACATTGTGTGTTGAGTGGTGGTATGTAACGTTGCGCTTACGTAACGTTTCTCAGCGTAGAGAAACATGAAAATATTAAATATTTTATTTCCTCTAGCGGGAATTGAATTCACAACCTGTTGTGTCAACAATCGCACGTTTGTGCGCGTTTTCATCGATTGGCCTCAACAGATATATCTTTGTTGAATATTCACAGCTTTTTTTTAAATAGTAGTAGTTTTTTTTAAATAGTATGACTTAACATCTATCTTTGTATTAATTATAGAAAACGTGTTTAAATATATTTAACTTGTTTACAATTTTCACATTTTATAACAAATAGAAATAATTTGTTGAGTAGGACGCACGATACATTCTGAGTGGAAGGAGGAGGTAGCTGTGGTTGCAACCACAATGGATTACATCTAAACAATTTACACAATATAATAATGTTCCTCCACAAATGCACTATCCAATACAATTTTTTTTTTTAAACTTGAACCAGTAGTTCCTGAGATTAGATCGGTTAGCCAAATAAACTCTACAGCTATATAAAAGAATATAAATATTAATGACCATTGCTGTTATATTTACTTTCCTACTTTAAAATAAATAAAATTGTTACACGCAAAACATTATAAAATAAAAACAATTAGCTAACATGGTAAGCGCAAAACAGAGATTTATATCACTATGTTTTATCATCACAAAGCTGCTATCATTTATATGCAATTTTTTTCACCTTGAAAACACATCCCACATTGTATACAGGTTAGTCAGGGAGAACCTAGTTCTACTCTACTAGGTTAGGTACTCTACTAGATTTCAGAATCTACAGGACTGAGGAACAGAGTCTCAGGACAATACTCTGTTCCTCAGTTTTCATCAATTTTTAGATACAAAGCGTGTTGCGTAGTGGAACTTAACGCCGCATTTTATCTTATTACCAGAGCGAAAAATGAAAATATTACTTAATTAACTCTCCAAATTGGGAATCGAACCCACAGGCGTCACATTTAATCTTGGTTGCATCAGCTTCACCCGCACACAGCAGGGTAGGCAGAGAGAACCTAGTGTTACGACACTCCGTTCCCCACTTTCTGCTGAATTTTGGAGGCATTGCGTGTTGAGTGGCAGAACTCAACTACAGCTAAATTTAAATAAATATATATTTAATCTCCTCCAGTGGGGATCGAACTCACAACCAGTCAGTTTTACAGTCACACTTTGTGCCCCTGCGCCACGACTGGCCTCGAATCTCTAATTCGAATATTACCATAGCTTATTCATACCAGTACATGATTTAGTCCACACCTTTGTTGTTCGAGACAGTACAATTATATGGTTTGATATACGCGCGTGCTCTAATTATAATTCTATTGACACTTCCATCGATAGTATGCATGTTGATAAGTTTATTGTTGGATGTAACCTAACGTAATGGATATAGAATGGAGTGTCTTAACACTATGTTTTCTTTACTAGGATATATAAGTACATATAAAGGATTTGTTAGGATAAAGAATACTCCTAGTTTGTTTCTAGCTTCACGCTGTTTTACTTTTTTTAGGAAATCAGGGGACCGTAGATCTGAGTGTATGGTTTGAACTTTAACTCGATATCTCTGAGCGTTCCTTAGGTAAAGGCTCTTGACAGACTGAAGGACAGACATATAGAAAGACAGACAACGAAGTGATATTGTAAGGGTTCCTTTTTTCTTAAAAGGTACGGAACCCTAAAATTACGACGGTGCCATAATAATGAAGTGGGACAGCTTCTGACTACAAATACAATGATTGAGAGTTCAATCCTCAGTCAAAGGAATGAATTATTTTTATTTAATTGGTCTGAAAAGACAAAGTTGAGTTTCACTACTAAACAAGGTATGTGAAGTGGTGTTTATATTGACAAATACTAGCTTTCCTTTACTGTATAAATTTCCCCAATTTGATACTTACCAGCTGCGCAGCAAAAAGAACAGAAACAAAATAAATAAGTAATATCAACCTATTGCTTTAACTTTTGTCGATATTCCAAATATTTTCGTAGCCCCAACTATTGTCAGTAACTCATCGATTCGAGTTCAAAGAACGTTTGTACCAAAAACAATAAATCAAAACGAAAGGAAATAAACGAAACTCGAGCAAAACTTTCATTTCATTCGCGCTTAGCGGAGTGCACTTTAGTAAAGGTTGACCCTACTATCGGTTGTCGTTTTAAAGTCGTACTTAATTTTTTTTAAATGCTTAAAATCTAATTCCATACTTTGGAAACAAAAAACTGTCTGTACGTGTCTTCTAAGAAATATTATTATTAGTTTATATTTGTTTGTCTGTGAATTTGTGCACGCTAATCTCAGAAACCGCTTTAACAATTTAAATGCAGTTTTCACTATTGTACTTTGGTAAATCGTTTTAAAAATAAAAAAGTCATACCAGTATAAAAATTTTGCTCGATCAATTTCTTACATAATAACTGTTTTATTTAATTGATAGAAACTTTAGTTTTCAATGTATAAATAATGACTTTAAAATGATATTGTTATTGAAACACAACATTTATCCAAATTAACATAAAATAGACAATTATATAGTCGCTAGTTCTCAATAAATTATGCAACTTTCATAATTTCACAAAAAATATGTATATGAGACCAGTCGTGGCGCAGCGGCACGAAGTGTGACTGTAAAACCGACTGGTTGTGGGTTCGATATTCACTCGAGGAGATAGAATAGAATAGAATTAATTTATATTTCCTTTTCTTCGTTGAGTTCTGCCACTCAACACGCAATGCCTCCAGAATTCGACAGAAAGTGGGGAACGGAGTGTCTTAACACTAGATTCTCTCTGCCTACCCTGCTGTGTACGGCATACAGCGTGAAGCTGATAATATATATATCACTAACTACAACGATAATAATTTGATAATTTTAAATTAACATTCCACTATACAAAATTAAATTCCACATTAAATAAATTTAAACATTCCATTTTAACGAACAAACTTTTTGTTTCACTCATTCCGTTACAATGGTAGCCGTAACAGCTGTGTTTACTGTCTCTGGACAGTTACATTAACCTCAGTTGAATATAACCTGAAAGCGTAACAGATTTTACCTCTTTTTATAAACTCTTTGAAGCACTTTAAACAAAATCTACTTCGGTGCCTACTGAGCTAGATAAAAATATTGCGAAGTTCACGAGGACCGTACTTAAAATTAAAAGGCTTTTTCAACAGTTTGTGGGGAAGCAGGTGATATCTAAAACTTTGTTGTTTAAAAGTTATTACGAGTTTTCAGTTTAAAATGGAGTAAAAATAAATATGGTGTAGAAAAAATGTCAATTCTTTTTTTGTTTGTTTCGCGCTGTATTCCGCTCATAGTAAGGTAGGCAGAAGTAACCTGGGAACTTAGTTTTGTTGTTAACATACTCCGTTCCCTACGCTCCGCTGAATCTAGTTTTTTTATATTATAAATTTAAAAAAATTAAGCAGCTTCACGCTTTTTCCTGCGTAGCAGGGCAAACTGAAGTAGTTAAGTGTTAAGACATTTCATCCCCACTCTCCACTCCATTTACGAGACACTGCGTATTTAATGGCGGAATTCTGTACTGCACTTGGTCTTCTAGAACAGAAAAATGAAAATAGACGAAATATAAATATTCCTTTGACTGGGAATTGAACTCACAACCACTCGTTGTTTCAACAATAAGAAAACTAATATTCAATAATAAAAACATTTTTAATTACTTAAAATCAAAAAACCCTATAGTTAGTTTCTATATTTGCCGACCAATAGCTATAAATACCGCATTGGCCGCGTATTGTTTATAAACGTTGAATGTTTTATTTTCACAGTTTTGTGAATAAACCGAATAGATATACAACAAAAGCAACGGGCTCCGTGGAAATCTTTCCACGAGAGATAGCTGAAAAACTATCAATTGAAATATACGACTGTATAGGTTATATTTTTCAAATGTTTTTGTAATTCATTTCGGGCTGTTATTCGCAGATGATCAAATGGAGTGTGTTTAACTTACTGTTTTTGATTGGTGAATCGTTTTTAGTAAAATAACAAAAACATTATAACATGATTATTATTGAGGCCAGTCGTGGCGCAGCGGCACGAAGTGTGACTGTGAGACCGATTGGTTGTGGGTTCGATCCCCACTCGAGGAGATGAAATATTTACTTAAATTTATATTTCGATTTCTTCGCTCTGGTGTCGAGGCTGAGCGCGGCTAGCGGCTAGGTTCCCTCGGCCTACCCTGCTGTGTGCGGGATGCAGCGTAAAGCTGAAAAAAAACCATAACGCTTTATGCTTTTTGCCATATAGCGTAAATAGATAGAAAATTCACCGTCATGACACTTCTTCACCTTACCAACGCCAACATTCGAGATAGCATATTACGACACGGAACTTAACGCCGTGTTTACGGGATAATAGAAATAAATCCACAACCACAGCGCTAAAAGACAGATGCTAGCATTGCGTCACGAAAACGTCTAAAAATTACGTAATTTTTTTTTTGTCATTGTTTGACGTCATTTCCGGAATTTGCATATGAAAGCCACAATTCGTTGATATGGAAAATTTAATCTTTTCGGTAATTTAAATAAAGGGCATCACAGCCCCAACCTTGTTTCCTTTCTAACGAAGCACTTTGACACGCTTTAATATAATTAAAGCATGTTTTCTATTTTGCAGGTAAGCTTTATGTGAAACGAATGTATGGAGTTAAATATGGTAATAAATAGGGTAAGACTTGGGTAAATGTACTATATTTATATATTTTTTTCATGCTTCACGCTCTATCCCGCACACAGCAGGGTAGGCAGAGGGAACGTAGTGTTAAGACACTGCATTCCCCACTTTCTGCCGAGTTCTGGAGGCATTGTATGTTGAATGGCGGAACTCAACGCCGCACTTTGCCTCGACACCAGAGCGAAGAAATGAAAATATAAATCTAAGTAAATATTTCATTTCTTAAGTGGGGATCGAACCCACAACCAGTCGATTTGAATTTCGTCACTCAAAATATACCTACCTTTTAATATGCCTACTTAAATATGGTGAAAGTTAACAAAATTGATTTAGATAATCATATAAACTACAATAGATGCAAAAAGATTTAAAAAACGCTCACACAAACTGTACATTCATTACAATTTTTCTTAGAGATACTAGTTTTTTGTGGCATGTTCTAGTTCCAAGACAGAAAATATTTCAACAGAACCACACAAAAAACTGCGGCAAATTTGCAAAACAATGTAAATTTTTTCGCGGTAACTATAGTCTATGAGGTACTACGAATGCATTTTACTAGGAAACGATAAGGAGCTTCGCATCCTACAGACGTAAAGCTGGCAAAGGACGACCGTGCACTCAAAGACTTGTCTTCGACGAAACCAGAAAACGGAGGAACGTAAGTCCTAAAACGAACTATTTAAGCACTTATTACTAAAACTAAAGAGTCAGTGGTCGTCAAACCTTGCTAATTCAACGGCATTTTTAAAATGGTTGCCATTTCAAAAAGCAGTTTCTCTTCTGCGTTATATTTAAAGGAAATACAACTTTATTGCAAGGAAGTTAAGAGATGTTTGACTTACAGAGGCGTACATTTTAAAGTTAATGACATATTAAAATCCTTACACTACTTATTGGTTCGTAATAATGGTGTCCAAGTTTGTTCAACAATGGCAATTGAATTGAAACATTTATGAATCCTAAAACAACATTGAAGGTAAGTAGACGCTATCGTGTAGTTGGGATGTTAGATTTAATGTGGTGGTCGTGAGTTCAAATGTCGTTCGGGGCGATAGTTTTACAGTTCTTTAATCGATTTAGTTTGGATTCCGTCAGCCAGCACCAAAAGAAACCTATTCTTCCCTTAAAACGTGCGAAGGTCGTGGGCCATGAGCTTTTAAATAATATCTGCCCAGATTCGCTAAGCAAATTTTTATGTCAGGTTCAGGTTAGATAAATGCTTAAATGTTTTCTCTCTATATTTTTCAATTAGGTTTGTCTATAATATTGCCTTTTTTGTGGACAGGAAGATCACAAATAAAATAATAGACAAGTTCTCCTTAAAGATCTTTAATTTATTAGTGTGGTTGAAATTTACAGGCTTCAATAACCTATTTAATTTTTTACTATTTTCATTTCAACACAATGTGTTTAATCCATTAGGTTCCATATCGCAATCTTTCATTAACTTAGGCTTTGTTGGGTGGTGCTTATCGGTGTTCCTTTATTTTGGACCTAAGAGCTTACTCTAGGAACAATGGGAACATTAGCAATGAATTCGAACCGTCTCAAGGATCGCGATTGTGGCGAAATTTTTGGTACCTCTTATGACTTTTAACGCTATATACGAGTTCTTTTCATGGATTTCCATCCAAATTTGAACTTAAGAAACTTGCCGCGTGCCTTAAAATGTACAATATGTATCTTATTATTGAAAATGTATAAACAGACTTTTATAAATAAACTTTATGGCAGATATTACGTAACAAAAGAATCGCATATCCATATTGTCGAAGTTAATCCGGGTTCCAATCTTTGTTATCTCAGCCTATTCTATTATACGTAAAACTTGCTTTTATCCACTTAAAAACGGTGTTTTTAACTTAACACCGCTGAAAGCAGGGAGAGCCTAGTGTTAAAAGATCCAATGTCTCTAACACACCGTTCGAGACATTGTTTTTTGAGGTCTTAACTGGTGGAATTCAACACCACACTTTGTCATATTATCCGAACGGAGAAATAAAGATCAATAAATACATAAAATTTATTTATTAAAAAACTAACGATTTAAAGAATTCATTAAACATAGTAACACTTGCATCTTGTAGTTTTATTTACACAGCTACTTCTTATTTCACTTCGACATTCGACTTATCGTAAAATTTCAAAGGAACTCCCGATGTCGCCGGCGCCGCGATTAAACTACGGTTATTTGACTTTCCGCTCATTTCTAGATAACCTTTATTTAAGGACGTCGAGTTTCTCATTTACTGAGAAAATAATTTAGAACTTAAATCACTAGATTTTCTACTTTGAAACATGTAAAAGTTGAATGTAGTTTATTGGATGAAACATGTATTTTTTTTACTTAATTTTTTTTTTAGAAGTACTTATCTTTTTTTTATTACAATTTGTACAGTTTTTTTTGTGTAAGATATATTTTTGGTAGTTCAGTAGTTTTTCATGAAAATGATACAAACATCACCTTCAAGTTTATGATATAAGAATATTATTAAAAAGCGCTGTAAGTATTACTGTAAATACAATAATTATATGGTAAATGATTTTGTAATAATTATTTCTATTAAAAATTTATTATATATTTTCATTCAGTAAAAGAAAATGAGGAACGGAGTGTCTTGACACAAAGTTCTCTCTTTTCAAAAGTTTTTCATTGTACGCCTACATAGATTAGACTGATAAAATTTATTTAACTACTTATATATAAATTATTTAGGGCCTGTTTCACAGGTTACGAATAAGGTTTCAGATAGTAATCTAATAATGAATGCTATCTCACAGATAGTGAATGAAGATATTAAGTATCTGCTTGTTTTTTTATATATTTAAGAATAATTTTCTCCTGAACAAAATAAAAATTAATAGAGCCCTCAAAACATACACATCCCTCTCTTCGGAAAACAGTATTTAAATTAAATTTCTAAAACATTTGTTTTTATTAAACAGCCCATTTTAAGTGTTGAACGTGTACAAATTGTTATGGTTATGTATTCGGGAATTCATAACAGCTTATACCCTATTATTATAAACGTACAGTAGTTTTTTTTTTTGTCAGCTTTACGCTACTTCCCACATGTAGGAGAGTAGGCAGAGGGAGCCTTGTGTTAAGACACTCCGCTCCCCACTTTCTCTTTAATACTGAAGTTACTGCTTGTTGAGTGGCACTAAATGCCTCGATTTGCTTCGGTCAAAGAAATGATAATATTTAATATTTCATTTCCTCGAGTGGGATTCGAACTCACGACCTGTCGCGCTTACAGTCACGACTGTGCCTCTGCGCCACGGTTATTACAGTTATACCCCATTGCTATAACGATACTCGGACAGATGTAAGACGTAAAGGCGGAGTGTTGCTAGCCTTAATAACAGTAATATTACTTATCATAAAACTTATTGCTGGTTTTTATTGTATTGTTTAAGGGAAAAATAGGAAAAATTATTTTATATTAGAACATGATTTATATTTATATGAAGTGAAAAACAGAAATGTCTTAATGGAAACGAAGTGTCTTAACATCAGGTTCCCAGGTTCCCTTTGCCTATCTTTCTATGTGTGGAATATTGCGTGAAACTAAAAAAAATATTTATATTGGGTAGTTTAATTGCGGGTAAAGTATCATTAAAGGTTTTTGTGGCGCAACGGCATAACATTAGACTGTAAACGTGATGTTTTGTTTGTTCAATTCTCATTTGGGGTAGTAATTTTTTTTAACATCCCAGCTTTGTTGAGGAAACAAAGCGCAGCGTTGAGTTCCGCCACTAAACATTCAATGTTTTGAAAATTGGGCTTAAAGTAGAGAATAAGAGTCTTAGCACTTAAGTTTCTTTACTCAAAATTTATAATTACGGTTACATACAGTACAACCACTTGTATACAGTACAACCACTTGTATACAGTACAACCACTACTGTATGATTTTAGACTAAATTATTTTTATATAGCCAATAAAGGCGACTCAAAACAGCAATACAGAGACCGCTGAAGCCAAAAAACAGACAGTACTTTAGGGAGTTCACAAACGAACTGGTCAGTTGATTGATTTATGGCGGCGTGACGACACGGGGCCGGAGCGCGGCTGTTAATTAATTTGGTGGTATCAACATGTTTTGGAGGCCTGAGGCCAGTCGTGGCGCAGCGGCACGAGGTGTGACTGGTTGTGGGTTCGATCCCCACTCGTGGAGATGAAATATTTACTTAATTTATATTTCCATTTCTTCGCTCTGGTGTCGAGGTTAAGCGCGGCGTTGAGTTCTGCCACTCATCACGCAATGCCTCCAGAATTCGGCAGAAAGTGGGGAGCGGAGTGTCTTAACACTAGGTTCCCTCTGCCTACCCTGCTGTCTGCGGGATACAGCGTGAAGCTGATTTTAACATGTTTTGTAGGTAACTTGTGGTGTTTGATGCTTTGGAAGGTTGTGTCGGTTTAGTTTTATAATAAACGCGGCTTTCAAGGCTTGAAATAATTGTTATATGGAGGTCGATCGTGGCGA
The DNA here is from genome assembly GCA_021202915.1 of Heliconius himera. Classification (NCBI taxonomy): domain Eukaryota; kingdom Metazoa; phylum Arthropoda; class Insecta; order Lepidoptera; family Nymphalidae; genus Heliconius; species Heliconius himera. Next base: position 9,496 of record JAJHJA010000721.1, read on the forward strand.
AGTGGTACAAGCGTGTGACTGTGTGACAGGTTGTGGATTCGATTACCACTTGAGAAAATGAAATATTTTATATTTCCTTTCTTCGCTCAAGTGTCGAGGAAACGCAAGCTATTCAGCAAGCAATGCTTCCAGTATTCGAAGGAAACTGAGGAACGGAGTGTCGTAACACTAGGTACAATATATATATATATATATATATATATATATATATATATATATATATATATATATATATATATATATATATATATATATATATATATATATATATACATATATTACAGTCAACTTATATTACATTTTATACAAATTATTGTCTGTGTTTTTGTTATGTATAAACTATATTACTGTAAATTTTTCTGTAAATACATTTAATAGCTTTTATGTGTAAGCCAAACATATATTTACATATACGTATGATATTGGTAGGGTAGGATTGCATGTGCACAGTACCACGCTGATCCACGAGAGACCCGCGACAGTCGTGTGTGACATCAGCAAATTTTATTGTGGCAGTTTCACTTTATGAAAGTTATTAAATATCTTTTCTATATCCAGTAATTTGGTATAATCAGTAAAAAAGTTATTTTAGTTTTGCGTAACAAAACACAACAGCAGTTTAACTTCCTAACAAAATAATTTCAAAACCTACAAAAATATTTATGATTGATAGGTGACTGTTTAAAAAAAGGCATTAAAAAGATTATCTTTCGGCCGTCTTGCTGCACCACGAGCCTTAAATCTAACCGTAAAAGCGATGATTGTGGGTTCGATTTCCACACGAGGGAATGATTTATTTTTATTTTGAACGCTCTATTAACAAGACAAAACGCGGCTTTAAGTTTCGCTACTCAATACACAATATCTCAAAAATGATGACCTATCAATTTCGATTGATACAACGTGAAGATAGATAAACACTAAGATATATCCAACACTGAACAACCAAATGTCATGATTTTCTAGAAATACAACAGAAAATAGAAATTTTCCAGTACTAGTACTTGCAAAGTGATATAAATCAGATGGCGGTTCTGAAGACAGCTACAAAGCAGTGACTTCTCCTTTTAATTAAAACTTAAGATTCATTTGGAGGGCGTTAATTTCTTTGCAGATGACGACCGTACAAAATGTTAAAGAAATAATTCATAACACTGTCATTTATAGAAGAAGTTTACAATTTAGCTATGTATTTGTTATATTTAGTAAAAATATGAGGCAGTAAACATTGTAGATTCGATTCCCACTTGGTTTATTTAACTAGTTTTTTTCTACCCTACTAAATTCGGGATGGAACGTAAAGTTGAAAAAAAATCTTATACATATTTTGATGACCTAATGAGATAAAATTCTATATTAGGTTTCGTTTAAACCAATCTTTAACTGATTGGAAGAATATAATAAAATAAAAGTTATTATTAGAAGATACAGTGGCACAAGTGTACTACTGTAAATGCGACGGTTGTGGGTTTGATTCCATTCTCTCGCTCTGGTAATGAGGCCAAGCGCGGCGTTAAGTTCCGCCACTCAATACGCAATGCCTCAAGAGTTTGGCGGGAATGGGGCACGGAAGTATCATAATAATGGGAACGAAGTGTCTCACCTCTAAGTTCTCAGATAGCGTGGAGCTAAAAAGATATATTTTTGCTTTAGATCAGGGGCTCCCAAGCTTTTCTTGATCAAGGACCACTTTTATATCATTCTTGGTATCAGGGACCACTATGCATGTATGTATAATAAACATTAGCTGTGATAATAAACAGCAACTTCGCCTCACCATCCCCAGTCATAAAATTAAAATCGTTCACGGACCATATTTAGGCTTCTGCGGACCACGGGTTAGAAACCACTGCTTTACATTTGCGGCTTCACTGCCGTTGTCAGATGGAGGTCACTAAGAGTTTTGTATGAAAACAAATGGTTCAATAAGTGACATAATGATTAAATTAATAAACATTTTTAATTAATGAACTATAAGAAATATATATATTTTTTTCAAATCGAACAAATAGTTTTCGAGTTTAGTTTGTTCAATCTAACGGTAGCTTTATAATATCAGGTTTATTTTTTTCACATTTAAATGTTATTCCACACATAATAATAGGGAAAAAACATTAGACTAGAAAACCTTTTTTTTAGAAAAATAAAATAAAATAGCTTCACGTTGTATTCCGCACACAGCAGTGAAGGCAAAGGTAACCTAATGTTAAGACACTCCTTTCCCCACTTTCTGCCGAATTCTGGCGGCCTTGCGTCATGAGTGGCGTAGCTCAACACCGTGCTTTGCTTCGTCACCAGAGCTAAAAAAATAAAATATACATTTAAATAAATATTTCATTTCCTCGAGTGGTGATCAAACTCACAACCAGTTGCATTTACGATCATACTTGTGCTGTGCTTCTGCACCTATGACGGGCCTGACCTGGCTTTTTTTTTAGAAAAAATATAAAAAATTGAACATAGCAGGACTTGAAACCGCGCCAGAAAAATGCATTTGGACATTTTCTACTCAACCTTGTCACCTTTCATTTTATAAATGCTGGAAATCATAAATATATTTTAAATGTAAGCATATGAATCTGATTCGGAAACCACCGCGTGCAATCGACCGCGTCACATAAAAATGTCCCAATTGTACTATAAAAGCATGGAATTTGTCATTTTGATATGTAATAAACAATGGTTTGAAGGAAACTATAAATTAAGTATCCGATCGATATATAGAAGATCGGAAATACATTGATTTTTAAAATTACATTCTTTAATAATAAAATTAAAATCAAAATCAAAGTTAAAAATGCTTTTATTAATTAAGCCATTTTGAGTTCTCAAATATTAACATAGAAATGTCAATGGTATCAATTCTACGGGAAGCTCTGGAAATTAGACCAAGCACGGCGTTGAGTTCCGGCACTCGAAACGCAATATTTAAAAAAATGGGTAGTACAAGTAGGACGGCACGGGTATGGGGACTGGAACTAAAAGAAAATGAAAGTAATTAGAATTATTTGCCAAATTCTAACTATACGTGCTAGCAGGTAACTAAATATATATTATAGAGAATTTGTACGGACGGAAGCAGAAATTGCAGGCGTTTGTCAAAGTCCCCTCACGGAAATGGTGCATAAATAAAGTCCAGTTAAAAAAATATGCGAAGCGCTTACTAATGTTATTATTTACGTTGATGTAACTATTGAAGTGACGTTTTATTATTTTGTAGTGTAAATATTTTTTTACAAATTTAGTGTGCTTAATCTATACTAATATAACAAAGTAATAAGGTAATTCTATCTTATTTTATCTTATTTATGTTGTTAGTATCTCTGTAGGTTTGTGTAAAATCACCCTACAGTTTTAAACTTTGAAAAAGGAGCCTCGGCTGAATGTGGATAGGGATGTGTTAAGACACTCCTCTATCCACTTTCCGCCCAATTTTCGAGACATTGTGTGTTAAAAGACGGAACTCGACGTTTTATCTCTCAAATGAAAACATTTTTTAAATATAAGGAAATCCTCGAGTCCCCCACCCACTGGATCGCATCCAAGCGTTTATAGCGAGACGCTGTCCACTGTACCTCGACGGCTTTTATAACGCAATATAAGTATATATTTTTTACTTCTTCGTAACTTAACACAAATGAACAAAACGAACTACAAAAACTTAAGCAATAACACATTTATATGGAATAATTTCGACTTACAAGAAACCAAGTTTTTACATACTTTTCATACATCAGCCGTTTACGACGTAACAAAATTGCAAATGTCACTTTTGATATTTCACTTTCAATGGTGTAGTCGCGTGTCATTCACACGTTAACTCGCGTTAAGACGTCACGATAGAGTAATATTACCGTAGTACCTGTAGTACGGGCAATGATCTATAGTACATTTCACAAAGTAAGCTATAAAATTGAACGTAAAAATGGCCAGTAATAACGCTCTACTGCTATTTGTCGATATATAAAATGCTTATACCTATGGCGTATGCATGTGTAATGTTGTTGTAAATGAGTGGTTGTGGATTCGATCCCAGTCTGAGGAATGTTTTTTTTCATTTCTTCGTTCTCGGTAACAAAGCAGAGCGCGACGTTGAGCTCCGTCACTTAATAGCAATGTCTCGAAAATGAGGAAAGTGGGGAACGGAATGTAAACAAAATAAAATAACTCCCTAACTGCAGATTATTAGAACATATTTAAATAGACAGCAACCTCAAAAAACACTTCATAATAATTAAATAATAGAAACCAAACGTCTATCTGTAACATTTTAATTTAAATTAATACTCCCTTGAGCTTTTACAATCATCCAAAAACAGGGTCGTACAATATTTCCGTCTGTTTCCAATAAAAAAAACAGTGGATTCCAAACTTAACTAAAATTATTCTTTAGTACTATGATTTACGGCGTCGTTAATACACGCGGTTACAGTGTATGCTGTATTACTTTGTAATGTTTGAGGAAGTTAATTCGTTAGGGTTCTGCTGTGAAATGGTAAAGAATGGAACCCTTAGAATTAAATAGACGTGTCACGCTTGTACTTTTTATGAATTTACAAGGGGTACATTTTTTTTTAATATAAAGCAATTAAATTGTTAAATTCAAGTATTAAACGCAATTGTAATTTGTTAGATTTTTTTTGTACAAAAGCGTTAGTGCAAAACTACATATTTACTATTATTTTACAAAATTAAAAATAAAATTATAGATGATAAATATTTATTTTTTATATAAAAATCTAAATCGGGATGCGAAGCCGTTAACTTTAATTTGAAAGATAAGTATTATAACGAGTCACTACAGTCTACACTATATGGGCTTCTTCACGCTATATCCCGCATATAGTAAAGTAAACAGAACCTAATGTTAGCACATTTCGTTCTCAACTTGCCGCTGCATTTTTTAGGCGTTGCGTGTGAAGTGGCGCAATTCAACGCCTTGTTACCAGAGAGTGACAAAACTTAAATATTAATTAATAATACTCCATTCTTCCACGTGGGGATCGAATTTACAACCGTCGTGCTTGCAATCCAATGCCTGTGCTACTGCGCCACGATAGCCTCAAATTTGAGCTGCCAAAAATTCAAATACAACGCAGTTTCAAAGAAAAAGTTGTTAAATTATCACAAAAAAATGTCGATAAAAGACAAAACATTTTTGTAGAATAATTTACGTTTCACTTTACTCTACAATAAAAAGATTTTAATTTAAGCTGACCCATTACGCTGGAATCACCGCTATACAGTGAAAAGTTCGCGATGCTATCGGGCTTTCAAAATCCTGCATCATTTGCAGTTTCAAATTCAAAAGGGGTTTAAAATTCACAATAAAGGCATATTAAAGCTCGTTCCTCACTCGACGTGTAGGTACGTATGTCACTGGGATTTCACTGAAATATATATATTGTATCTTATGAACTATGTTTTTCCATCCTTTTTTTTCATATATAAAATAGACTTTTTTGTTTTTGATTGTGATTTTTTTTTCATTGTTGTTTTGTTGGGGTTTTCTTTTGAAATACTTATATTTTATTAGAATTTTAATTAGAACTACAATAAAATACGGACATCCATCGATATGGGGCTATAGGAATGGGGAATAATGTATATGTTGTAGTCTTGGGTGAATCTGTTTAAGAACATTTACAAATAAAAAATTTTTTACTTTTTTTTCGCTTTTACACCCCCCAAACAATCTACTTATACAAAATCATGGAGAACCGTTTTATTTTTTCATTTAATTTACAAAAAAGAAAAAAAAGCAGTTTAAATTGCTAACTTTAATACTAACAAAGGAAAATCAAACATTATAAGCATTCATATAACTAAAAATTTTCATAAATTCTCAGACAAAAAGCCAGTAGAAAATCTACTTATTAATTTATAGCCACTACTGGCCGGTGACAGGCTATGTAAAAACACAGCCTAACGAACCCACAGGCGTATTTTGGCGGGGCATGGCTCGCGGCGTTACGGGAGCACTTTAAAATTTATCGAGTTTTCGTGTTTTGCCGCATATACAGACATACATACATTGGGTACATTTGATTCCTATATTTTAATAGGTATGTGTCACTGTATTAGGACATTTTAGGTTTTTAGGTTTCAATACTTAAAGGGTAAAGTGGGACCCGAGATTACTAGGACTCCGCTGTCTGTCTGTGAAATTTTGACAGATGATGCATTTCTGTTTCCGCTATAACAACAAATATTAAAAAACCAAATTAAAATAAATATTTAAGTGGGCTCTTATAAAAGAATAAAAAAAAATTGCGGGTGTTCTCGTGCGCAAATCCGACTCGCACTTGATACCAACGTCCGACGCGTAATATGCGCGTTAAATATTAGTTTCCATTTTAGTAAATTATGTTTTTATCAATTTTATGAATATACTAGCGGCCCGCCCACGGCTTCGCCCGCTTAAAATACATGATTACTGATTTAATAAGCAGAATTGATTGACAACTATAATGAGTTCTAATATGATTTTTTTTACGACATTATCGTCAAAGAATTTTTGATTGTTTTAAATAAAAAAATACGACCATTGTTGATATTTGATATTTATAAAATATACATAAAGCTAATTATGTATTACACGTATATATTTTTGTAACTTTTTGTTCTTTTTACCTATATAATATAGGTCTCATCATAATTCTAAAACTCTGTTAAATGTGCTGATGTCAGTGAATAATTTAATTTAGGTTGTAGGATTCATAATATTCTTTGTAAAATAACTGCATTAATTGCATATTAACTCCTATACAGTTTTTAAATTAGTTACATATATTATATGAACGAACCAACCAAAATATCTTTGTATTTACTTGATATTTCTTTCAAGATCGTTCTTTATCTCTGTGTTGAATTAAAATAAATTAAAATTAGCTTCACGCTGTATCCCGCACATAGCAGGGTAAGCAGAGGGAACCTAGTGTTAAGACACTCCGTTCCCCACTTTCTGCCGAATTCTGGAGGCATTGCGTGTTGAATGGCAAAACTCAACGCCGCGCTTAACCTCGACACCAGAGCGAAGAAATGAAAATATAAATTTAAGTAAATATTTCATCTCCTCGAGTGGGGATCGAACCCACAACCAGTCGGTTTTGCAGTCACACCACGTGCCGCTGCGCCACGACCGGCCGGTTGAATTAATTACGACTTAAACTTAACTGTTATGATTTATGAAGGTAATCTCCACTAACAATTCAATTTTGTTTACTTTATTGTATAAAATATTACATAATAGTGCTTCAAAAATATATATTTTTATCAACAATCATATAACCCAGACGTTTCGAACGTCATTCTTTAGCCAGGGTCATACCAGCGCGATTGCTGTATAATATTCGCTGGCAAGCTAATGCCTTGAGTTCATTCAAATGACGATAACTTTTTTTTTAATGAACCGATTTTGATGAACCAAACTTTAGAACCTAAGTTGAATTAAAACAAAGCAATTGGTGAAATTTTCTTGTAAATCGGTTCAGTAGTTTCAAAGAAAAATGCGGACAACAATATGTCGACAGACAGACAGACAGACAGACAGACAAGAAATTAAAAAAAAATATTTTTGCTTTCTATTAGTCTTTTTAAGTGTCCCTCTATCCATTTCAGTCAAAATTACCAAATGTACAGACAAAATATTTTTACTGTCTTATTATATATAGAGATAATGTAACATATGCGATGAAAATTTAATTATGAACATTTTAATCCCTACATTTATATTATAACACTAGCGATTATTTTGCGACTCCGTTTGATTTATGAACCTATCTATGATTAAAATAAACCTATCTATGATTGAAATAAAATAAATCCTAAATATGAAGAAAAGTTAACCAAAATACAAATCGTATTAATTTCAGATTTTAAACAATTCATAAGTGACACAAACAAACAAGACGACAAACCGCCAAACATGCAAACAGACAAAAATTTAAATAAACATTATTTTAATAAATATTATATTATTTTATTATTGCTTTAATAAATGAAGTCAATACTAGTATTAATATTCTACGTATCGATTGATGTTAAACCAACAACTGTTGTTATGGTGGTTTACTTTTGATTTTGCGCTGGTCTGTTGTTTCAGTAAAACTGGCAGTTACATTGCATTTTATAGTACTATAATGTGATTTAAAAATTTATAAAAATATTTGTTGAATAAAATTATTATTATTTTATGCATAAATTTTTGTGGAGGCGCTAGTGGCGTAAGGGCGAAAATGTATAAAAACTAAAAAAGAAAGAATTATTATTTAATATTATTTTGAATTTCTTCGCTCTGGTAACAAGACAAAGTGCGGCGTTGAGTTATGCTACTCAACATTGTGCCTTTAAAAAGTTTGGTAGAAAGCGGGGAATTGAATATCCTAACACTAAGTCCCATATTCATACCCTGTTGTATGGGGGATATAGAGTGATTGTTAAGATACTCCGTTCCCCAAAAAAATGGTTTCCCAAAAGAATTCAGTGTAAAAACACTGAATTCTTCTGGAAATGCGTGTTTGAGTAGTAGAACTCAACACCGCACTTTTGCCTCGTTATCAGAGCTAGGAAATGAAAATATTAGATACTTCATTTAGTGGGAATCGAACGCATAACCGTCGCGTTTAAGTTCGCACGCTTGTGCCCCTTAACCACGACGATTTTATAGTAAATATCAGTATTTTTTAATCATAATAAGAAATTTCTAATTAAAGTTACACAATCATTTGTGCAAAATATAAAAATTAAGACAAATAAGACAAAATATTAACACGGCATTAAAATATATTTTGTGGTTTTCTTCCATGCAAATATTGCTGGAGGAACAAAAGATGGAAATCTTCAGAGGTTCTGAAAGGAACAGGCATTAAAACCTGTTTAAGCTCGACTTTCACAGCTTTGTATAGGTATATTTATTTTACATTTGCATTAGAGGAATACCTTTGTGTGTGGCAGTTGAGTGTCCAGCAGTATTTAATATAGGGCTGTAGATTCGAGTCTTTGTCATATAAATGTATAACACTATTTTACGTCAACTATATTATGGGATATCGTATGTAACACTCACTTTTTTTTTGTTTCACGTTAAAATATTTCACTTTCCATTTTCCGCCGTAATCTGGAAGCATTACGTGTCGAGTAAACGCCGCGCTTTGCCTTGTCACTTAAGTTTGGCTTTTCTTGCCAGAGCGGCAGAACTAAAATAATTCGAATATTAAATATTCGAATTATTATATACTAGCGGCCCGCCCACGGCTTCGCCCGCTTAAAATACATGATTATTGATTTAAGCAGAATTGATTGACAACTATAATAAAATAAAATAAATAAATAAATCAGCTTCACGCTGTATCCCGCACACAGCAGGGTAGGCAGAGGGAACCTAGTGTTAAGACACTCCGTTCCCCACTTTCTGCCGAATTCTGGAGGCATTGCTTGTTGAGTGGCAGAACTCAACGCCGCGCTTAACCTCGCCACCAGAACGAAGAAATGGAAATATAAATTTAAGTTAATATTTCATCTCCTCGAGTGGGGATCGAACCCACAACTAGTTGGATTTACAGTCACACTTCTTGCCGCTGCGCCACGACTGGCCTTGTTTACTTTATTGTATAAAATATTGTATAATAGTGCTTCAAAAATATATATTTTTATCAACAGTCATATAATCAAGACGTTTCGAATGTCATTCTTTAGCCAGGGTCATACCAGCGCGATTTCTATATAACATTCGCTGGCAAGCTAATGCCTTGAGTTCATTCAAATGACGATAACTTTTTTTTTTAATGAACCGATTTTGATGAACCAAACTTTAGAACCTAAATTGAGTTAAAACAAAGCAATTGGTGAAATTTTCAAGTAAATCGGTTCAGTAGTTTCAGAGAAAAATGCGGACAACAATATGTCGACAGACAGACAGACAGACAGACAGACAGACAGACAGACAGACAGACAGACAGACAAGAAATTCAAAAAAAATCTTTTTGCTTTCTATTAGTCTTTTTAAGTGTCCCTCTATCCATTTCAGTCAAAATTACTAAATGTACAGACAAAATATTTTTACTGTCTTATTATATATAGAGATAATAATAAATTATAATCAATTTCCATCGACATATCTATCTGTAAGTCTCTCTTAACGTACATGAGTTCAGCTTCATGTTGTATCCCGCACACTGCAGGATAGGCAGAGGGAACCTAGTGTTAAGACACTCCGTTCCCCACTTTCTGCCGTATTCTGGAGGCATTGTGTGTTGACTGGCAAAACTCAACGCCGCGCTTATCCTCGACACCAGAGTGAAGAAATGGAAATATAAATTTAAGTAAATATTTCATCTCCTCGAGTGGGGATTGAACCCACAACCAGTCGGTTTACAGACTGGGCTCTAAACGTACATAAAACATCATTATGTTTCAATAAAACTATTTAAAACATATAAATTACGGCAAGCATTTAAATCTGAAACGCCCAAAGTCACCATCCTCCAATAGACACTATCACCCATAAAGTCCAAAGTGGCTAACTAAACACAAGCGTCTACATCGTTAGGTAATCTAATTTGTTTACAGCGCTAACGAGGCCGTGACGGTCAGGCGGGCGGGACTGTGACTTGTTTGTTAATGTTGCGATACTCACTCGTAGATGGTGGTGGTGGTGGTGGTGGTGGTGGTGGTGGATGGTGGGCTATGGGTGCGGGTGGGTTTGCTCAGCCCTTGGTCTTTCAAAATATTGAAAATTCTTGGAAAGTGCTGCTGTGTTTTAGAGTTTTTGATGTGATAAGCTGAATTTGATTGTGTGGAACTAATTTATTGGTTTATATTTTTTAAGTGAAGAATAATTTGAGCACACTTTTTGTATATATTAATATGTGAGGCTAACGTAATACGTCACTTATAGCAACTATTCTTAATAAACGAAAAAGTTATACAATGTGCTAAAACTACAGATGTTGGTTCGATTCAAGCTCGAGGCAATGATTGATGGAGAAAAAAATCTAATCAATTTAATTTAATCCAATCAGATATCACAAAATGTGGTGAAAAATTCTTCCCTTCAACATGCAACGAACCAACAATTGGTTAGGGTATATGTAATATTTTAAATTTACAGTCTTTCCTCTTTAAAAACAATAAAAAAACACAAAAATCTAATTAAGCAATAAAAGCAAGTACAAAATTCAAATCCACGCTCAAAACGCAACCAGCGGCCATACTCAATTACTAACTTATTTCAGCAACAATAATCAAATTAAAAGACACCAACCACAAAGGCGTTATGAACAATGGCTAACAATACAGTATGTAGGTTTACACCCTACTCGGAAATGAAACTACCGACTTCCTGCGCGAAGTCAATTCGAACGGATGACACAATGACAACTATTGTAGACGATCTCATTAGTAATAAAAGAAAAAAACAATTTAATTGTCTATGGATTCGAACGTTGATCCCTCGTTTGTTTCTACTTCGTTAGATATAAGATTCATTTTAGCTTGGTTGGTTTTCTTGATATGTAAGCGAAGTACTTACTGGAGGCGATTCGTTTATGAGCGTTGTGAGTTTAATATGGGATGAATGGTATTGTTCTCGCAAAGCAAAGGTTGAATGTTTAACGTATTGTTCGGTTAAGTTATATTTCAGTATTTTCATTTTCAATTAGTTTTAATTTAGTAGGGAAGGTAGCAAGGGAAGGGCTATTGAGTGTTGAGATGTGTTTATGTGATATAAGTATATTTATATTTAAAAAACACGTGATTTCTAGTTTCAATTTGATGTCCGATTTCAATACATTATACTAAAATAAATCAGCTTCACGCTGTTTCCCGCATACGACAGGGTAGGCCATACTAGCACTTCTTAAAAGGCTATGTCTTAAGGCCAAAACCAAGAGCCAAAAATCATGTGTTGATTGCAAACATTCAATACATATATTGCATGTATAATTTCATATTTAGCGGAATAATCAGACGGAATCTATATTTTAAGTTGCCTTTTTTTAGCTTCATGCTATATTCCGCACTTAGCGGGGTAGGCACAGGGAACATGGGAACTTGTTATGATAGTCCGTTTCCATTAAGTCACATGCGTTCCCCACTTCTGGCATAGGCATTGTGAGTGGCGGAACTCAACGCCGCGCCGCTTGCCTCATTACCAGAACGAGGAAATGACAATATTTAAATAATTCATATCCTTGATTGGCAAACCACGACTGGCTTCTGTCCAAAATCCTACCTTATTCCTAAGCAATATTACAGGAAAGCCATCATTCATAAAAAAACCTAATAAAATAAAAAAAACACTTTATACAACACACAATAAAAGCAACTGCAACTTGATGACGACGATTTCAAGACATTCACCAGACAAATGTAAACAATCAGTAACATACGAATTTTACAGGAAACAATTATATCATAGAAATATCAGCTTAATTCCGACAAAATAAAGACTAAATTCCTTAAGCTAAAATTATGTAAATACGAATACCCTAAAAGGTAGTCGGTATACGTAAATCTGTTGACCCAAATCACGGATGGTGTCAGATTGATTACAAGATAAGCTAAGAAGACATGTATTAACATGGTTTCTTAGATTTGATAACTGGATTGATTTCCTTTTAGAATTACTTTGACATAACGTTATTAAGGTTTAGGAGATATAGCACAATAAAATTGGTGATTTTAAGCTCTTTACAGCAAGTACTGTAACTGCATTTGTTGGAAGATTGAGCGGGTATTTGGTAGCTTTTATTTTTATATTTATTTATTTATTATTCTACTTATGAAATAATAATGCAACAAAAAATCCGAATATGTATATATATAGGTAGACATAATGTCATTCTTTTCTCTGTCGATGGCTATTTGTTCTTATTTTTCTTCTTTTATTTCTTAATTCAGGTTTCTTATATCCTTTTACAACATTATTTTAATAATTTATTAAGTAAATAGATAAAAAAGAACAGCATAGATAGTTACTTTCTTCAGATTTAATTTTAAGTCTATATAGTTATGTACTTACTGAGATTTAATTTTGATTGATACTGCTTTTTGTATTATAATGGTCTTGTAATGGTAACATCATACATTTTTTTTTTGTAATTTCACGCGTAGTGACGTGAAGGGAAAATAGTGCTTCCCATTTTCGATCCATTTTCAAGACTTTGTGCACTGAGTGTCGGAGATCAATGCCACGCCACATACTTTAACTTCTAACTTCAGCGAGAAAACGAAATTCTCCGCTTGGGCATCGAACTCAAAACCAGTCCAGTTTCAGTCTGTAAGCTTCCCGTATATTAAAACATAATATTTAAACCATAAAACAAACTTAATAAGCATAAATTCAAATACCGTTCCCATTAATTCAGACATGACATCCCTATATTCGTATTATCTTAAAAATATTATCTCTAAATAGGATTTATCACCACTTTTAATATATCAATTGAACACCTCATTTTAAACATATTATTTCAGGAACATTTTACATCACTCTTAACTCGCTTAGGCACTACTTTGGTAAGTGATCGTAAATAAAATGGCGACGTCTAAAACGTTTTTTCCATCCAGTTGTTTAGGAACGGCCGTAAGTTCTCGTAAATCTTCATAATAGGCGTCTTATGGATGCATTTGCTTCGACCACCGGCGTTCTATTGCTAATTATAGATTGATGAAGTTATAGGTTTCGTCTTTTGTTACTGTATTAGACACCATTGTGGTACAGTCGGGTAGTGACTCAATGTTTGTTATAGATGTGGGTTAAAATCTATTTGTCGAAATGCTTACTAAGAAAAAGTTCTTTCACTCTTTTTTCTCCGCAGTAGAGTAGGCGAATGGAACCTATTGTTAAGACGCTGGGTTCCCAACGCGTCACCCAATTTTCGAGACTTTGCGTGTTGAGCGGCCTACATATATTATTTTCGTTTCGCCAATCTGATGAGACAAAGGATAGCATTGACCACCTCCACAGGATCTTAAAAATAAGAATTTAAACGTACAACTTTCCAAACGGCATAATAAAAAAAATAATTCATGCCCACGAGTGGGTACGCGTGGTAATCGAACCCACCATCGACCCGAAAACATCGCGTTTCCAATAAGTCACTATGTCGCTGCGCCACGACGGCCTCATAAACATACATACATAAAAAGTACCTATATTATTAAAATTACATCCATATGCTCGACAAGTAGTAGGTACATTTAAGTGCAGTGTTGCAGTACCATTATAAAATTCATGCTAATTGCGGAGGGCGGAGTGACGGCCCATTGACGGTGTCACCCGGTAATGGCTTTTAAGAAATGTAATAAATTATTTCGCGCCTGACGCCACGCGCCGCTAGGTGACGGGGGTACGAGTTTGTGTGGCGCAAGTTATGAGCGTTGGTTGTATTTGCTTTTTTTTCTATAGTGAAGCCCTAGGGGCACAGCGTTTGACTGTAAACGCGATTGTGGGTTCGACTACGGCACGACTAAAGGCATCAGCTTGCTGTCTAGCTTCCCTGTCTTTCACGCATACGGCAGCAATAGGCAAGTTCCTCCTCCCTCATTCTAACCCACAGTGCTAGCCGTATTTCGGAAAGACGCTTCTGTCTCCTCTCTTTCCACACCCCAGTGTTTAATGTGCGATAGACACATACTATTGCCAGTAAGCCTAAATAACCTAAATACCAATTGTTGTTTTTGTGGGAATAATAAAATAATTATACTAATAATGGACAAACCAAATATTCTAATGTATACACATTGAAGACCTATAAAGAATAATAAATTATATTTTATTGCGTGTTGAATGGCGGAACTTAACGCTGCGTTTTCCCTCGACACCACAGCAAAAAAAAATATAAATTTAAATATTTTTTTGAGTGGGGATCGAACCCACAACCACTCGATTTTGCACATTTTCCTCTGCGCCACGTCTGGCCTCAATGCCTCCAGATTTCGGCAGAAAGTGGGGAATAGAGTGTCATAACACTAGGTTCCCTCTGCCTACCCTGGGATACAGCGTGAAACTGATAATTAAAATATATTTTATTCTTCTTTATAAGAATTTTTATTATTATCAATATACATAATATTTTATAATAGGTTACTAGTCTAAAGCCTAGTCCTTTCTCAAGTTAAATTCAAAAAAATTGTTAAACTTTGATTGGTTTGACTTATTATTTACATCGAGCATATTATTTTAAATGTTTAAATAAGTTAACATTTTTATGTCATAAGTTTTTTTCATAACTATAAAATGTTGAAAATTAAATTTAAATAAGTTTTATGTGAACCAAAAATCATTTAAAAACGCTCCATCTCACAACTTGAACCACCCTTAGTGTGAGACGAGACGTGTTCTCTTATCGTTTCCAGAATTCATCTTTTACGAGGTATTTCACAAAAAAGATATTTTTGAAAAGCTCCTTTGTTTACTTTAATCGTTGAGATATTTACTATGACGATGTCAGTTATTTAGCTTATTTTCTCTTTCCTTATTTACTATCTTGACAATTCTTATTTTTTTATCTGTTTTTATCTAGATGTTAAAAGATAAAAATATTCGTTTTCGATATTTTTATTAAAAAATCCTTGTATATTTAGAAGAAATACCATTGTTCTTAAGTTTCTGTCACAAATATTAAAGTGAAGACCTTGTGATTCGAAAACGTGCTTCTTAGACGGTTATCAAGAGACGCTGGTTCAAGTTCTGCTAGATTATTTTTTTTATGTTTTCTAAAAATTTAAATATTTCTTCGTTCTGCATTTTACCATTTATCCACTGTAACGTTCATGAAGGATGGTTCACCAAAATATCTTTAAATAAATATTTTGAGTCCACAATTTATTCATCTACACTACACACTCTACTACAGTACCATCACAAACAAAGTTAATACCTCAAATCAAGTTAAATTATTCATATTAACACTCAGATAATCCATCGTTAGGAGTTACATCTCGAAAAGGCATGTACGGAGCAGCTTCCATTACAACATAGACTCTATATCAACCACCATAGAACTCCTCGCCAGCCCCGGCAGGTCCTGGCGCACTCCTGGGACAGCATCAATCGTCGTTAATAATTAAGAGTGTCAAGTAACATGTAGGGCAGGTAAGATAGAAGGGTAGCAAACTTCCCAACTGTCATATGTGACTGTCAGGGATATAATTGTGGATGTTTATAGCTGGTTGTATGTGATTTTAAGTTCTTTTTATGTGTTGTTTTGATGTTGTTATAGAAGGTATGGTTTAGTTGATTTTTGTTTATGGTTTTGTTTTTGGATAGAGGATGTATAGATTGATTGTTTTTTTGTTTTTTTAAATGATTTTAAAAAGGAGGAAGTCATCATTTTGATTGCTTTTTAGCTTATAATGATGATTTTGTGAAAAGTTAAATTGTCTTTCTTGTTTAAATAATTACATTTTTTTTGCCTCTATTTACAATATAATTAACTAAATTCAGGTACATATAGGTGACTTTTAATAAATCAGCTTCACGCTGTATCTCGCAAACAGCAGGGTAAGCAGAGGGAACCTAATGTTAGTTAGTGTTAGTGCTAGACACACCGTTCCCCAATTTCGCCGAGTTCTGGAGGCATTGCGTATTGAGTGGCGGAACTCGGCGCCGTGCTTAGATCAGAGAGAAAAAATAAAAATATAAATGTAAAAAAATATTTCACTTATATATAGGTGACTTTCATTGTAATAAATCTACTAAATACCAATGTGTTTTATTATGTATTATTTTATTCGCATTTCTTTATTTCCTGAAAATAGCAAAGTAGGCTGTGAAAACATAGTGTAAATTTACTGCGTTTTCCACATCAATTAAAGAAGAGATATTGTCTTGAACTCATATTGTCTGGAACTCAACGTCGCACTTTTTGTTGTTATCAGAGAAACAGCGAAGTAACGAAAATAATTCAAATTTCCGAATAGGACTCGAACCAAAAACCGTCGCATACACACTCAGACTCTGCACCGCTGCGCTACAACGCGTATATTTTTAATTTTTTTTTTGTTTATAAGAACGGTTTTTCATTATTTTTACGCATGGCTACTAACTTCTCAAGTACACAGAAGTGATGTCTCATCATTTAACACTCTCCAGTTCAGTTTTAATGATTTGGTAAAAAAAGGCCAGTATATATCTTGAGCCGGTCTGACATTCACTTAATGAACTGGTGAATAACAGAAGTTCACTGATGCATAAAAGTATATAACCTCCTATTTTGGATAAATTTATTATTTATATGTTTTTTTAATATTTTTTATTATTTTTTTTATTATTGAAATAAAACTTGAATCTCCATTAGTATATAGTAGTTTAAACTCTGTCTCTAAAACAAAAATTATGTGAGAAAAAAAAATAGCTAGAGAAAATCCAATGTTTTCCCAGTTAAGTTACTTAGGGTCCCTGAATGATATATAGATATTTAATAGGAGGTCGGTCATTTCGTAAATAGCGGTAGGGTTCCTAGAAGGGTGATGATTTACGCAACTTACATCGAAGGCAAGGGTCGGTGGCTAATTTTTCAAACAGAAATCAGGCAGCTTGAACTTTGATTTGAAAGAGGATATTATAGGGTGATTTTGATATTAAATTGCCTATGGCTTAGCTCGTTCTTTTTTATAGCTTTTTCACGCGTTTCCTATATAGCAGGGTAGGTAGGAAAAATCTTATGTTAAGATACTCTGTTCCCCGTATTTCACTCAATTTTAGAGATATTGAATAGAGCTCAACGCCGCGCTTTGTCGACCAGAGCAGACATCGTGCCAATAACCATGGTATTAAGAGTCAGACGGTGTCCCATAGCATCACTGTGGTTTTGTACTTTGCATATGTATAGCGTAGATAGTTTTTTATAGCTTCATATTGAATTCCGCAGAAATTCTTGAGGCATTGTAAATTGAGTGGAGAAACTTAATGCCGCGCTTTGATAAAATGAAAATATTAAATAATTTACTGTCCCGATTGGGAATCGAACCCACGTGTCGCGATTACAGTCACGCGCTTGTGCTTATATTCCACAACGGCGTTGGAGTAATTATGTGATATTCTGAATTATTTGACTGCCTTGTTTTAAGTTTCTATGTTGTCTACATTTCTTTTTGACATTATTGAGAGGTGTTGGGTGGCATTACCCAACGTTACGTTGAATCTTGATTAAATCGAACCCGCTATCACGGAATTTAATTACTCATATCTAAAATATGACACATATTAACGAAAAGTTATTTATTTAGTGAATACTGAAAACGTTGAAATCATATTGTTCTCTTTTTTCAATCAAAACGTTGCTTATGCATCAATTAATATTTACATATATATGTATGTTTATTTACCATATTTCAACCGAACAAAAACGCTTCAAAAACTAAAAACTAACCTGCTTTCCATACAAAACATTATAAAAATAAATTCAACAAAAGAAAAACCACGAGGCATCCGTGCATTGTACCCAGTAATGCATACAAGAAAAACATGAATGTGTAATTTTGAAATTCGGTCACTACGGTCCTACACTGGTTGCACTGGAAGCACAGAAACATCACATGTCAAACAAGGCTGCTACGTCTCCAGGAAGTGACATACAGGAAGTACAGGGAAATATTCAGACTGCTGGGTCTGTGTTAGGAGATGTAGCGTTTAAGTAGACAAAGTTATGTTAGTGTAATGTACTATACTAAACTTTCGCAACTTTTTTTAGCTTACCGCTGTTTTCCGCACATAGTGAGTGATAGGGTACTGGGGAGCCTAGAGTTCGAACACTCTGTTCCCATTAAGACATTTCCGTTCCAACAATTCCATTTTCGCCGAATTCTGGAGGCATTGCGTGTCGAGTGGTGGAACTCAGCGCCGCGCTTTGCCGTGTTACCAGAGCAAGGATATGAAAATATTTAATATTTCACTTTTTCAAGTAGGAATCAAATCCATAACCTGTCACGTTTACAGTTGCACGCATATACACCAGCGCCACGATTGGTCTTCACTTTGGCCGCAATTTTTTTTGACAAACCCTATCTTAGTGCTGCACGTACTCTTCTTAATCAACCCACACATCAAATTTCATATATACCTATTTCTTTCTAAGTAAGTTCTTAAGTACGTTGATTATAAGTCACTCAGTATCATAAGAGTCTGTTGTAAAAGATATGATGAAAAGATATTTCAGAAAATTTATAAAAACAAAATTACTTAACACTAGGTTTCCAAGTTACATCTACCTACTTTGCTACGTGCGAATACAGCGTCATGTGAAAAAAAAAGAAAAGAAAAACATAACGGTACTTGAACCCGTACTTATTGGCAACCGTCTAAGCCCCCCAACCACTAAGCCATACGAACGAATATTATGACCATAAAATACCCTAACCAATATATAACATGCTCCATCTCATATTGATAATTAGATAACAAGTGTTCAACCTAAGTGTTTCCGCGTGAAGCTCATTGCTTTATTATGTCAACAATGACAGTAAAACCCGCATTTTCCCTTTTACTTGCGCCATAAAATGTTGAAGTATTACGTATGCCGCCATTTTGAGATTACCCACCGACTGTGCAGGACTTAATTTATTACACACGAAAGTGTTTGAATTATTAATGTTTTGCTTTTACTATAAATAGAGCCTAATGGCTGCCTGGAACTTCTTGTAAGTAATTAAATAAGGTTAATTAAAATATTTTTAGAGTAAATTTTATTTTAATTATTAAATTAAATTATTTTTATAGCGCAGATAGCAGATTAGGCAGAAGAAACCTGGAAACCTAGTGTTAAGTCCATTGCCCACTTTCCGTCGAATAAAAACAAGAGAGAAGAACTAGAGTAAATATAATTTTTATGGCATTTAAATTATAAGTGATATGCATAGTATTATCCATGGGGGGTCTGCTCCCTATGGGGAACGGAGTGTTTAATGAGGTTCCTCTGCCTATCCTGCTATATGCGGGATACAGCGTGAAGCTATATAAAATTACGTGAACAAAGATAAGAAGTGGATAGTTGAAAATAAATTTTAAATAACTATAGACTATAAAGGCGCGACCTGGCAAATTCTTTCATAAAATATTTCGTCGCGTGGTCTAGACGATCTTTTTCTTAACTTATTCACTTTATGTACGTCGTATTATGATGAATAATGTCTAAGTACAGTTATAAAGTAGAATATATTGTTTTAAACTATGTATGGAAGAGATGAAAAGTGACTTCTATAAGTTCTAGTAGTGAAATAAGTTTCAAGAAAAGTTGCTAACGTAATAAAATTAGTTTGGCAAAGCCACCAACGTTTATTTTTCCAGCACAATAGCTTTTTTCCATAGCTGGGTAGGCCGAAGCAACGAAGTGTTAAGATACTCTGTTCCCTAGGTTTCTTATTCGGCCAAGTTTCGAGACATAGAGTATTAAGTAGCGCGGAACACAACATCGCAACCTTAGCAAAGCGGAGATGTGAATATAAATATTATAATTCCCTCCACTGGAAAACGAACCAACAACCACCGAGACGCTGCCTCCTCAGCCACGATGATCGATTATGTAAAATGAAAAAATATTACATAAATTTTATCTTTCGTGTTTTATTTTATTACTTGTCATACAAGATGATACACTAACGCCTTTATTCAAAATCACTTCTTTCAAAATTAAATAAATGTGACTCATATAAGAGATAATATAGTGTAAAGACACTTCGCTACTCACTTTCCTCTAAGCTTTCTCACACAACGTGTTGAGTGGCGTAACTTAACGCCGCAATTTCCCTAATCAGGGTGGGGAAATAGCCAATAATATAATAACAAGATTATTACCTCAATTTATTGTGACCGATATATTCCCACAAGATTGTTCAATAATATCATAAGTAATTTCCTAATGGATATCCCAAGAGAGTTACGCGAAATTGTAGAGCTGTTTATTTATTTTTTTATTCCTTTATCATCGAAATGGGCTTTTAAGAAAACAGGTATAAACACTGTGACTAAGAAAATATTTATATAATGTCTTGAAATGATTTCAAATTGTGGGTTCGATTCACAATAAAAGAAAAATGTTGTAAACATATGAATGCTTCCCAGTTTGACAATGTTTGGTTTAAGTTCCATTAACTATTGTGCAATTTTTCTTAAAAAAGGCAAAATTTTTATAGGTAACTTTATGTTGAGGCCGTTGTGGCGCAGGGGAACAAGCACACGTGTGTAAATTGGCGGCTGTGGGTTCGATTCCTACCCGGAGGAACGAAATATTTAATATTTTAATTTTCTCGTCTAGGTAACGTGGCAAAACGTGCCGATAAGTTCCGCCACTTAACACGAAATGCCTTAAGAATTCAGGGGAAAATAGATAATTGACGAGAAGTGAAGTCTTTATGGTAACGGAGTGTATACACTAGTTTCCCAGGTTCCCTCTGTCTATCCTATGCTCATGCTATGTGTGGATAAAGCGTAAAGAACTTCATGTTTAAGACTCTTATGTAATGTTATATAAACAGCATCTTTAGTTTTTTTTTACATTCTTGTGGGAAACATAATATGTTGTGGCGTATTTTGTAATTTGAGACTTATCTATTGCGATAATAATAGACACGTGCCAAGCATAATGGCAGAAACGTAAACAAACGATAAAAAATAAAATATGAATTAAAAAGCTGATTAAAAATGTTTTTAAAAACCAATTTTCAGATTTTTTTATGGTATGTTGGCTTTTACACATCAAGCCCTTCCATATGATACCTACTAATATGGGTATCTTATATATATGGGTATATTAGTGGCCACCCCTAATATGGGTATCAAATGAAATTTTGTATTAATAACGAAATCGGTTATATGTATTTTTATTGTCATCAGAACTAAAGTCGTAATCCAAATCTCAGCTCAAGCGGACTCTGGGAAATGGTTCATAGAGCTTGCAAGATTTCATACATACTAAAACGTAATAAAATTGTAATATTAATTTTATATGTGATGTATCCCATACTTTCAGCAGTCCGGCATCGAACCCACGAACCCCCACTTATTATAAGTGTGGTGTAGGTTGGACATCTCATTTATTTAAATGACGTATAAATACGTTTCTAGAGCAAAGGAATCCAATTCCAATAATCCATATCCAAAGTCTTTGTCCAAGAGAAAAATATAAATAATTTAAATATTTTAGTAATTTGATTTTATTTCAATTATTTTAATTTTCAATATGAGTAATTTAGATATAATAATTTGTTAATATTTAAATGGGTGCCATTTTCCTATTTGGTGAGGCAAATCGCAGCGTTGTGTTCCGGCATTCCAAAAAAATTAAAAATATGCAAACATAAAAATTAAGAATTGTATATAAAAATATCTTTAAGGTTCAAAATCCCGAGACTAGCGAATTCAAGCGAAATTTTTAGGCTGTCATAGCGCTGTGGGATATCGTCAGACTGATACTTGATGGTTGTAGGTTCGATTACCATTCGGGGAATGATTCAATTGATATTATTTTTATGTTCTCGTCCTGGTGCACAAAACGGAGCGTTTAGTGACGCCACTCATTGCAAAGTATCGGAATATTTTAAAATTCAAACCAGTAGTTCCTGAGATTAGCGTATTCATACGAACAAACTTTACAATATTAGCAGATAGAGAATAAAGCCATTAAAAATTAAAACACAACACACTCCAAAACATTAAAAAAATTGAACATAGACAAGACATTTCAAACTAAAACGGATAAAGAAAGTAATATAAAATTCTCGTGTCGCAATCAAATAAGAGGCAGACGCCCGCCCGGGGGAAATCCCTTGTCAATCAAGCAACACTTTCTTATATTATGTGATGTATTGGATAGTTTATTGGGCACAAATTAGATGGCTAGCCGTTTGTTAAATCGATTGTCTTTTCAATTTAAAAATATAGTGTTTTTAGTTTCACACTGTATCCCGTTCATAGCTGGGTGGGTAGAGGGTACCTAGGAACTTAGAATTAAGACATTCCATTTTTATTAAGACTCTTCCGTAGTCCAATTTCTGTCCAATTCTGGAGGCATTGCGTATTTAGGGGTGGAGCTCAACGCCGTGCTTTGCCTTTTTACCAGAACGAGAAAATGAAAATATTTAATATTTCATTGCCCCGAGTGGGAATCGAACCCATAGTCGAAGGCCTGAAAAAAAGTGGTACGTACGAGTATAGCAAAGTTAACGATGTATGTTTGTATAAATAGAGAAGTAAGGATCTATTCGTTGAACTACATACTATTTTCGTCTCGTCTCGCCTGTAAGATAACAAAAAAGCTTCCAGACCTTGTCAGATTGAGTCTAAATATTTAAATAATCTGTAGACGTGACTGTATATTAGCGTAATTGAAAGTTTTCTGTACTCAATGGTGAATACAGAAGGTACGCAGATGGAACCTAGTGTTAAGGCATTGTGTTTCCCAAATTCCCTTTTTTCAAGATCGGTGTTTAGTACCGCCACTCAATAAAATTTATCGAAAATTTGAAAAAAGATTAGGTTAGGTTCCCTGGTTTTTTGTGCCTCAGAACTGTAACTTAACGGTAGATTTTATTTTCACTTCTATTATGACTTTCCTTATCTCCAAAATTGTTTCAAATATATATTTTTTAATTTCTACGGAAAGAGGAGAACGTAGTCACTACTTTGGATAAAAAACATGAAATTAGAAACTTTTTACAAAATTTTATCTCATTTACTAGCGTTAATAATATTAATAGTTTTTATATATTATAGATAAGGTTGACAATTTTATCAAAGAAATAAGTAAAGTGACATTCTTATCGCGCAACGAAGCCGTAGCTCTGTCAACCCCTAATAATTGACGTTCCGTATCAATAATGAGAAATTGATGTACAGACAGTTGATGGGAACTTTTAGTAAATTTATATTTTTGGGTTAAATATTAACATTACGTAATTAAATGTTATTTGTTCTTTAATTTGTATTATTTACAAAAGTAGAATAAATATATAAGGGGCGGAACAGAAGTATATAATTTGAACGGAATTTCTTAACACCAGATTCCCACGTTTCCCAGGTACCCTGCTATATGCGGGATATAGTGTGACGCTAAATTAAAAACCAAAAATAAATAAGCAAGATAATTTAATTTTAATTTACCTACCCTAAGGGAGCCTAGTCTCAAAACACTCTGTTCAGTAGAATAGTTCTAGTAAACATACTACAGAAAAAAACTAAATATTCTTTTTTTATTTCTTAACTGTACTTAATGAGTTTTTTTTAGAAGAAAAATATTAGTTAATACAGTACAATTCTATATTATAACAAATATTTAAACTGCATTGAACAGCTTGTCTGTATGTCACAAAGGAAACGTGGCTAGATAATTAAGAGTCGAAATTGATCATTCTCGAATACGGGCGGTATCGCCTAGTGATATCACTCATTATTCTCTCTTTAAACTTACTTAATTATCATTTTTTTGCTTCACAATACATCCTGAATATAGCAGGAAGTTGGGTAAGGAGAGAGAACCTGGGAACACACCGTTAAGATTTCGTTCCCATTAAAACACTTCTGTTGCCCACTTTCGCCGAAATCTAAGGCATTGCATGTTGATTGGCAGAACTCAACGCCGCGTTTTCCCTCGTCACCACAGCGAGAAAATGGAAATATCAAATATTTATTTTTATTTGTATAGAATAAAGACACTACATTTTCTTTTTAAAAAAGCTCCAAAGTCAAACTCACGCTAACCCAACCACTAATTTACTTGGAAAGCACATATTTCTCACTCAAGTCCTGTCAGGTGTATTTTTCAGTTCTGTCCGGATCGTTTAGTTGAGTGTTCAAAAGAATTCAACTTACATACCGTAGTTTATTTATGGTTTCCTGGAAAAATGCCAGTTGGCGAAACAATGACAATTACACTGTATTTAAGCTTAAATGTTATCGTGTGGGGTTCAAATTGTATATATGTTCATAGAAGTAATAAAAATATTAAAAAGCAACCTCGTAGAACTAAAATCAATGATATTTAATTTTTTTTGTATGTTTGTTTGTGCGTTTCTTCAATTGCAATAACTAATAAGGTTTACTAAAGTAGTTGAAACTTTGTTATTGTTAGAAAACGAAAGTAATGCAGATTAGTAAATTAATATTTAAGTAATTAAAGCGGGCGAAGCTGTAAGCGGGTCGCTAGTATAAAATATTCTTTGTTTTTTCTATTGTAAGTTTCACAATACATATAGCAAGGTAGATAGATTGAAACTAGAGTTAAGACACAACTGCGCTTTGTCTAGTTACCAGAAATCCTCCCAAGTAGAAATCGAACTCACAACTATCACGTTTCCAGTCAACCACGATGGCCTCAAATATTTCTTTTTTATAAGAAACAAAAAATAAAACTAACATAATACTACGCTAGGATAATATTCTTAATATTTTTAATCAAAACGACAACTCAGTATAATAATTTAATAATAATTAGTTAACATTTATAGCAAATTTACATTATTACAGGATTTCCACAAGAAATATAAAGTTCAAAGGCTTAAAACGTAAACAACATTGAATTAGGTGTTTTGTTCACGCTAGAACACTATTAACGTGTTAACGATGTCCACTGAATTAATGAAAGTCGATGCACAGTTACCTTCGTGGGTAGGGTGACCATTCTATATTTTTGATTTGATTTAAATTATTCAGAATTAAATATTTAATTTTAATTGTTATTAAAAGTAAACAAAATACATGTTTAACAAAAAAAGAACTAAATTGAAGACGAAATTTGTAGGATACAAAAGCCTTGAATATGATAGATAAGATAAACTATGTTTTATTTAATGTACACATTTCGCTATGAAAAGATAAAAAAAATCAAACTATTTTTTAAAACTTAACGCTGTATTCGGCAAACAGCAGCGCATTCGTAGTGATATTAAGATATTATAAATAGATGTTTATTAAATGCTGTGATTGATTCTCGATACTTAACACTACGGTAGAAGTCACAAGTTCGAATCATTCTGACGTTGACCATATCTATGTGACTATTCCTTAACAAAACGCGGCGCTGAGTTTCGCAACTTAACACACAATGTGCCGAATTATACCAAAAAAAGAACAAGGGAGTGTTTTAACAATTAGTTCTTTCCGTCTGTTCTGCAATGCGGAACATTTAAAAAGTAAAGCTGGAAAAGAGGAGTCTCACAATTCTCCAAAATCG
This sequence comes from Heliconius himera, assembly GCA_021202915.1. Classification (NCBI taxonomy): domain Eukaryota; kingdom Metazoa; phylum Arthropoda; class Insecta; order Lepidoptera; family Nymphalidae; genus Heliconius; species Heliconius himera. Next base: position 35,664 of record JAJHJA010000721.1, read on the forward strand.
TGGGGGCATTAATCTCGACTACTAGTTAAACGGTTTACAGCCAATTTATGTAGCTAATTCTACGACTTGTCCTCTTTGCAAGGTAACTTTATACTTATATAAAACGTAAAGGATAGATAAAAGATAAAGATTAGAAGAAAACAATGGAGTTGACAATTAAATAAAATTTTATTTTCCTTGTTTACATCTATCTGTAAGGGTGACGGTGTGAGAGTCAGAATACACAGTGTTATGAATGTAAAGTGAACTTAAAATTAACATACTAACTCGCCACTCTCCGCTCAATTATTTAGACATTACGTATGTGGCAGAACTCAACGCTGCGCTTTTCAAGCAAAAGCGCAGCGCAGCGTACCAAAGCGAAAATATTTAATTCTCTCAAATAGAAATCGAACCCACAACTATCACATTTACATTCAAACACTATGCCGCTGCGCCAAGACTGTCTTTATCAGTGAAAATACAAAAAAAATAAATAAAGACTTTGGCCGAGTTTCAGACCACCCATAAAAGTATGGTGACATTTATTAAATCATAAATTTCACCTACCGCCTAATGTTTGAGATTGAGCCGAAAATGTAAACATTGCTCCTATCAACGAATTTATGACGCTTTAAAACATCTCCGCGGGGCGATAAAGAAATTTAAGGTGAAATATTATATTTTAAAAAGCAAAATCTTCTATCGTACTTTTAAATATGTTAATATTTTGATACAATTTTAATTTATTGTTATTTGGAAAATGTTGGCACAAAAGGATCAGTTGTATGTGGTTATATTGGGATTTGACCTCGTGGCGCAGTGGGATTGAAAATACGACTGTTGTGAGTTTGATGTCCATTCGATTCAATCCTTCGAAATTATTATATTTCAGTAAATTTAATTTTCACGCTCTGGTGGACAACGTGCGGCGTTGAATTCCGCCCTACGACAACCAATGTCTCAAAACTTGGGCGAAAAGTAAGAAAAGTAATATTTTAACATTAGGTTCCCTTTACCTCCTCTGCTATATGCGATATACAGCATATAATGAAAACTATATGTTTAATAATAATCAAATCTAACACCCTTTATAAATTTGAAGTAAATGTGTGCTCTTTTTCCAACACCTCACTCAGCTGTAAACGGAAACACATATACATAGAATGTTTATATACAGCTTCCTTGAGATAAAAGAGTGTTTGGGATCGGCTTTTGAAGCGATAACTACTAATATCATGTTGAAACTTCATTTTGTAATCGATCACGTCATAATTGATTCAAAAGTTGTTTATTTAGAGAGATTTTTTTTGTTGAAGCCAGTCATGGGCCTAGTGACTATAAACGCGACAGGTTGTGGGTTCGATTCCCACTCTGAAAAATTAAATATTTAAATATTTCCTATCTCTGGTAACTAAGTTGTAAATAATTAAGTTGTAAGTGATCGCTGTCTGTATATGGAAGATATACTCGTATATGTGTATGAGAAAATTTATTATTAGTGACATTTATTAATGTAATAGAGCCACGATTTCAAATATTTTGTCTGTTTGTTTGTGCGTATGTTCCCGCTAATCTCAGAATATTTTGGCAACCTTAAAAAATTTAATCAATATAAAGTAACAAAAAAGTTATAAAACAAAAAAGTAAATTCAAAATAAAGTATTTGTTTCCACAAAGTAGATACCAAATATTTATTTATTGAATTGACTGAAATTTAAGTTTTCAACGTATGGATATTGTCTTTGAAATAATAATGTTATTAGAACAAAAAAGTAATCTGAACAAAAAACAAATCAGCTTCACACTGTATCCCGCACACAGTAGGGAAGGCAGAGAGAACCTAGCTTTAAGGCACACCGTTCCCCACTTTCCGCTGAATTCTGGAGACATTGCGTATTGTGTAGAAATTCAACACTGCGACATAGCTCATAACGAGAGCGACAAAATTTAACACATATAAAGTGGCGGAATTCAACGCCGAGCTTTGCCTCTACTCTAGAGCGAAGAAATGAAATTATAAATCTAAATAAGTATTTCATTTCCTCAAGTGGTGATCGAATCCACAACCAGTTGATTTTACAGTCACACCTGGCGCAGAGCGCCACGACTGGCCTCAAAAGTAATTTGATTAGTATATTTGATTAGTATAAACAATTGTGTATTTATAACAGACGAAGCCGCGAGCGGGTCGCTAGTGTATAAATAAAACTGGGAAATCCACATATTGCAATGTTAGATTTTATACTAAAATATTCATAAATATTGAATTCACGAGCTCCCTTTGAACAGAGCTGCGATATTAAATTATGTCTGTCAATATATTAAATTTAAAATATTTCTTAACCGCGTAGATTTTCTTCAAAGGAGTTGTATCATCAGTCTGGAGACTAAAGATACACTTAATGCTAGCGCTAGCTGCATACGAATGGGAAAAGTAATTTAAATTTTATTCTAAATATGCATTGGGTTTGTAAATATTATTTAAAATGTATTCTTGAATCGTTGTTGCTTAGATATTAGTTTTTTTTTAGTTTCACGCTGTATCCCACATAAAACAGGGTTAGCAGCGGGAGTCTAGTGTTAAGAAACTCCGTTACGTGAAATTCGACGTCGCGCCTTGCCTCATTACCAGAGCGAGGAAAATTAAAATATCAAATATTTAATTTACTCGAGTGGAATTCGAACCCATAGCCTGTCGTGCTTACAATTTAGAGACATGTAACCCTAAAAATAGTAAAATTACGAGATCACATGACAATTTCATTTGCCTGTATGTATTTGATGTAATATACTGAAAGATTACAAATAATTTTGATGATAACATATATAAAATATCTTAAGTAGTATTCATTATTTAATTCCTCGAGTAGGAATCGAACCCACAACCCGTCACGTTTACGTTGATGTCACTGCGCCACGACTAGACTCAATTTAACCGTTCTCTTAGATATATATTAATTATTAATATTCTGAAATGTGGGGACTGAAGTGTCTTAACACTAAGTTCCCAGGTTCCCTTTGCCCCTTATGCTTTGTGCGTTAAGCTAAAGAAAAATAAAAACTACTTTAGGATTTATTATGCGACAGTCTTTAAGCCCGCATAATAATCGATAGCTAGTGCAGACAGCGTTTCAAATTCGAATGTTATTAGCCTCAACTGGTCTATCACGTACAGAGAATAACGTGTTGAATAATAAAATGTTCAATTGTATAGAAAAAAATTGGCATAAAACACAAGTTTTGCTATACTTTTTCATTCTTTTGTACTTCTTTATAATTTCAAAGAAATCCGCCCGCAAATTCTATAAATATAGAGCTCAGTTAAAATTACGAGAAATACTCACTTATACTTACTTACCATCCCCAAGGTATCTACATAATAAATTTCAGCGTTCTACTCCGTTTAGTTTCGGCTGTACGTGGACTGTCAATCATTCGTTAACGAAATAATTTAGCTTAATTTAGCCTTAGGTACTAATATAGTGTTAAAGAAAATGTTTTTAACAATCAATGTGAATTAGCCCCCCCTTTTAGTTTCAAGCTTTGTCCCGCACATAGGCCAGTAGGTAGAGGGAAGCTTGGAACCTAGTGTTAAGACACTCTGCTTCCCATTAAGACGCTTCCGTTCTCCACTTTCTTATGATTTTTTTAAGGCATGGGATGTTGAGTGGAAGAACTCAACGCCGCGCTTTACCTCGTTACCACAGCGAGAAAATTAAAATATTAAATATTTAAATATTTAATTTCCGCGAATGGGAGTTGAACCTACAGCAGTCACGTTTACTGTCGCACCAGCCTTTAATTGATAAATATTATTGTATTTTATTAATATTTCGACAGATCTACGGTATAGCAGTGTAAATAAAGAGAACCTAGTGTTAGGATGCTTTGCTTTCCACTTTTACCTATTTCTGAAATACGACGTGTTCAGGGATGGATCCAGTTCCTAACATTGAACCCACAACCATCCCTTGATGAGCCAGACTATTCACTATTCCCTTGTGTTGGCAATTTTAGATACTATGTTTGTCTGTTGGTTTCTTGTAGTTTTTTAAATAATAATAAATAATATGTCGTTGCAGGTACGTTCCACAACTCGTATGAAGAAGAATTATTGGTAAGAATATTGTAGCTTCAGTAACACTTTATTTTTAAAAACATATATATTATTTTGAATTTTATTAAAATAAATAAATAGCAAATAAAAAACCAAAATGTCAATTTGATTATAACAGGACCGCATATAGCAGGATAGATAATGGGAAACTAGTATTTCTACTAGAAAGATAAAATTAAAATAATTTATATTTTCGAGTGGAATCGAAACTACAACCATCGCAGTAACCTCAAATTTGATTATATAAAAGGACATCTCATATTCATAAATAAGTACTCAAAGTATTTATATATTTTTTAGCTTTAGCTTCTGGGAACCTAGTGTGAAGACACTTCGTTCCCATTAAACCACTTCCGTTCCCCACTTGCTGATGAATCCTTGTGGCATTGCCTGTTGAGTGGCGGAACTTAAAGCCACGCTTTGCCTTGATACCAGAGGGAGAAAATGAAATAATCAGTCCCCAAAGTGGGAATTGAACCCACAACCGTCGCATTATTTTTTACCTATAATAAATGAAAGATTACTTTTACTCATCCATATATTAAGAGCTTTTTGTAACGACCTTTTTTAATATCAATCCAAATCCAAATATAGCTTTCTAATACAAGTATGTAAAGGTTAAGTCGAGGGGTGTCGGAGCACCATCCGTGACCGACACGCTTCGAGTCTCGAATGTCGTAAACTTTTATAATAATATTACTTTAAAATATTTTGTTTACTTTTAGAATTAGAAACATGACTAATTTTATTAAAAGTTGAGACTGTCGCGGCGCAAGGGTACAATCGTGACTGTAACGCGACCGTTGTGGGTTCAAACTTAAAATGAAGAAGCCACTTCTCTTCTAACTTCCGTAGGAATTTCGAGAAATCCTCTTGGCGTTCCACTACACTCCCTAATTTACCTAGATGTCCAGTTTCAACTTTGTAAGTCTGGTGCAAGTTGTCTGGCGGCATGTAAAGTATGTACGATGCCATTGTGGCGCAGTCACAGGGTTTGATTATAAACGCAATAGTGAACGTTAAGAGTTCAATTCTCACGAATTGAACTCAAAACTATTGCAAGTGAAAGATTATATATTAAATTATTTTTATTTGTCTGGTATTGATGAACACCTAATGTCTTTAAAATGTGCAAAAAGTTAAAAACAGAGTTTATCAACAATACATTTTCTCTGTTTACCATGTTGAAAGGATAGAACCAGAAAAGACTAATTACAAGAGTGGGCCTATTTATAAAAGGGTGCCGGGTAGTCCATACCCACCGGGGAATAGTCTTGTGCCCATCCCAGAAATATTACCAAGTAAAAAAAACCTTTACACGAATATATCTGTTGAAAGCTGAAATCCCAGAAAAAATATCTGATACGATTACAAAATAACTTTGATACAAAGCATCCGTTAGTAATTCACCAAATCTCCATACACACCACGTGTCCTGGTAACCCAATAGTACAGACAAAGCACGCTCTGTACGTGCACCCATTTTTCGACACAATTAAAAGCGTATTCACTCTGTATACTATTGTATAACAAGAACAATGAATAGCTGCTTTTAATACAAAATACTGCTTTTTATTTTTGCATTTCACGTGTATGTATGGATAGTAACGAGGCAATGCGCGGCGTTGAGTTCCGCCATTTAACAGGCCTTTAAAATCCGGTGGAAAGTGAGGAAGAGAAATATCTTAATGAAAACGGAGTATGTGTAAGTTCCCTCTGCCTATACTACTGTGCGGAGAATACAGCGTGAACCAAAAACATAAAAAATACTTAATATATATCCCTCATTTAGGAATAGATGAATGTAACCTAACCTATAATGATAATACATTCCGTTTTCCATTTTTCCTCTGTTTTAGAAGTATTGCGTGTTGAATTAGAATTACTGGCCAATAGAACAAGAAAATGGATAAAATAAGTAATTATACTCGTAGATGCAAACTAGTAGCCGATAAGCGGCTTTGCCTTCTTAAACCTGTAATTACATTATACCAAAATGTTCACAAAAATTGTAGCCAATGTATTATACTGATGTATAAACTGTATTACAATAAAGTTTCATCAAAATTCGTTCAATCGATTCTGCGTGAAATTTGAACAAACATCCATACTCACAAACATTCACATCTATAATATTAGTAGGATACTTCAAAAAAAATCATTTATTCATTAAAAAACTGAATAATAGAAAATAATAAAGCATCATTCTCAATTAGAATCAAGTATCATAATTACACAACTAATTAAAATTATTTTATGCTGATTTAATGCTTTATGGAATGGCATTTACGCGTAAAGTAGTCATGTTTGGAGCACTAAAATGATGTGGATGTTCACTTTACTACTAAAACAGGAATACATATTTTTTTCGCCGCTAGTAGGGTACGCAGAGGGAACGTTAAAATACTTTCGTTTTCGACATTCCGCAGAATTCTGGAAGAATTGCTAGTTGAACTCAACAATATGCTTTGCCTCATTACCAGAGGAAGGAACTGAAAATATTATTATATTATTTTGTAAATATTTCAATTTTCTTCGAGTGTGAATCGAACCCACAATCTGTCGTTAACAGACTGGTCTACTACTATGAACTATAAGTATTTTAACACATATAGATGTCATTTATTCTTAGTTTTTATATAGAAACGTAAAATGATATGTATGTAGAAATAAAAGTCACGCCAATTTCAGGATTGTAGGTCAACGGAATGTATAACTTATAATATTTTTATATTTATATATTGACTAAACACTACAGACACTTGGTCCATCCTTGTTTTCACTTTTTCGTTATCAGCTAATCAACAGTTTTATATTCATTTGCTACTTAAACTAGGCTTATAACTAGAGATAATTATATAGGTATTTAATTCCTAAGAAAGTCCAGGTATTTTTAGATTTCCTTTAACACGTCCAGTATAAGTTTATTCAATACTGAACTTAAGTTTGTGGGTATATGCATTTATTTTGTATAAACTACAAATATTAAATAATTTGTGTTTTTTTTTTTATTTTTTTTTTGTGCAATTGGTCAAACCCTTCCTGGTTTTAATTTATCCATTGGCTACTCTATAAGCTTTTGAAAGTAAGTACATACTCATAAGAGAGGTCATTAAGCTGTTTAATCAGATGCACTATAACAATATTGTTTTAATGACAGCAACGCCAGCCGCACCACGCTCCCCCCCCCCCCCCCCACGAGCCGTGAACCGTGTAATCTTATATTTATTATATTACGTTCATTCATTGAACGAACGAACAAAGTGAATTTTAATTTACTTTGTCATGATATGACAATTGAATGGGTTTAATGATAGTCGGTAAAGCTTTGATTGATGTCTAAATTGAAAGCTTGCTTTGTGAATATCTAATTACGTTTTAGTAGAGTTCGTATTTGGCGTATTGTATAGATTACGACTGGTGGAACAAAGTGCGGCGTTTAGTTGCGTAACTCAATATCTCAACTCAGTGTCATAAAACGGGATTTTTTTTTACTTGTTTATCGTTGCTTTTTTTTCAGCTTCACGTTGTGTCCCTAAGGAACACACGCTGAGGTCGTCGTAGCACAAAGGCACTAACGTGAGAATATATTGTGAGTTCAAATTCTATTTGGAGAAAAAGACTCTCGGATTTAATTATAATATAATATATAACAAAAAAAATAATAAAAACGTTTTGCTTAAAGTTAAGAAGAAATTCGTTCAAATAAAAAAAAGAAAAATAAAAAGAAAACTATTCTGTCCGCATATGGCAGGACAGATATGAAACATCCCATACAGGAGCAGTTACAAAGAAATTCCTCCCAGATGTAGAAGTAGCATACAGAATAACGAGAACGACGGTGTTTGCACCGTTTCACGTCCAGATGCTAACGGGACATGGTGGCATTGCAGAATATCTGTATCGGTTTAAGCTGAAAAATTCTCCGAGTTGTGAATGCGATCTAGAAACACCTGAATCCGTAACGCACATTTTATTCGAATGCCCAAGATTTGCTGCTTACCGCTTCGATCTCCAAACGCATATCGAGATAGACCTGACTGAAGCCAATCTTCCAAGCATTATGGTAAATTCTATCTTTCGGAAGGCTCTCCTCGACTATGCCGTGAAGGCTTTTAGTATCGCATGTCGCCGAAACAGCACCAGACACACAGGAGATTCGCATAGTATATCAACACCAATAGCACAAACAAGCACAAACACACACATAGGCCAACAAATATCAAACATACACCCGCAACATACAAATATAGACACTGCACTCCAGCTGCTACAACACGCCCAAAGGAGCAAGCCAGGGTTAAGAATAATAAGTGTGGCTCTCTACATGGATGAAAACACTGAAAGGTTGGGCATAAGCTTCTGCAAGCCTAGAAATCACAAATACATCGCGATTTCACCTGGTCTGGCTAGTCTGTTGAATGGTACCACTAAGAAAATCGCAGTAAGACGCAAAATCTATGAAGCGTTACCCACGAGGATGGTTGGTGACATTACATGTCGAGTAGTGAAATCGAAAAACAAATCGATAATACTGCTCGACTAGGGTGAAAGAACACCATTCGCGCGGGCTTGTGAGTTGCTCCATAAACTGAGTGAGACAACAGAACAAGGTCCACGAATAATAAGCATAGATGCCATGGTGGTTGAGTATAACAGGGGAGAAGTGGCAGACCGACTGGGTTGCATAATGGCCTCCAAACAACATGAGGTCATAGTGTACGAGGACAGAGGTGAAGACCTCAGTTACCTTAAGCCTGCACACTCTAGCACCCAAGCAGATCATCCTCAAACACCCCTTTTAACCACCGAAAGTGGCTCAGAACGCCTTCAACGATTGACCGCAGAAGACAAAACCAAAAGTCCAGAGACAAAACACTCAGCTGCGAAGGCCATATTGTAGTGCAATTCTAGGAAATGTATTTGGCAGAAGGAAACTTCGTGCGGATGACAGACAGGCGGTAGCACTGGAGGAGTTCACAAGGAAATCGACTGAAGTTCCAGCGATAACATCCCGGCCAAAACCCACGAAGGCGGCAATGGATATTGTACAACCACCAGACTTCTTACCAATTCGAGAGCACAAGGACCACTACAAGAACGCCATGCTGGAATTCCTTGCAGTTCTGAAAGCTACCAAACAAGTCAAGTTAAGAACGTGCAAGGAAATTATACTTGCTTTTCAAGGTGGATACTCAATTTTGGGAGTAAAACTTAAAGAGGCAGAAGGCGCGATTTATAATAGCGATAGCGGCCAGACCATCGCGGGAAGCATGAAAGGCAATTACATGGCAGCATACAATGCAACATCTGGATTTGTCGAGTTGAATGAAGAAGAGACCAGGAGAACTGGATACCTTAAATTCAACACGCCTGCCAATGATCCCATGGTCGTTACTGCAAAATGTACCAGGATTATGCTGGAGGAAAGAATGCTGGAAATGGCTCTACGCCTCGATAACACTCTGGAATCTACAGCATTTTCTACGTGGAAGGTGCCCAAGATGATATGGGTAAACGGTGTTCCCGGGTGTGGTAAGACAACGTGGATAGTAAAACAATTTGACATTGCTAGGGATACAGTCGTAACAAGTACGACGGAAGCAGCTAATGAACTTCGAGAGAGGCTCTCGGAACGTATAGGGAACTTGGTTAAAAATAAAATCCGCACTATGTCTTCAATGCTGGTAAACGGAGCACGACGAGAATCAGACAAGTGTAACCGCTTGATAGTCGACGAAGCTTTAATGAACCACTTTGGAGCGATAGTGATGGCAGGAAGAATCTCCGGAGCCGAGGAAATTCTTTTAATTGGAGATGTAAATCAGCTACCCTATATAGACCGAGAGAATCTTTTCGAAATGATTTACCGTAAACCGCCACAACTTTCCATGAACCAAAACTTAGTGTGTACTCACAGAAGTCCCATGGACGTCGCCTACGCCCTGCGAGAGATATATCCTGGTATATACTCGTCTAAGAGGGTAGTACGGTCCCTTTCTATGAAGGATATCAAAATGACACCAGTACCGGGAGATCTAAAATACACATTGTATCTCACATTTACGCAGGAGGAGAAAGAATCTCTGATCGCGCAGTGATGGGGAGGAGAAACAGGTTCGAAGGTGCTGACAATTCATGAGTCTCAGGGTCTGACCAGCGCGACCGTTATAGTGGTTAACACTAAATCTATTAGGCTACAGCTGCATGATAGCGTTTCGCACGCCGTCGTAGCAATATCTCGGCACACCGACACCTGCACATACTATAGTGAAGGTAAAGATGACGCGGTCAAAATGTTAATACGGAACGCGACGGAGGTAACGACAAAACGCATTGTGGAATATAATCTAAAGATGGCTTTGAAAGATAGGAACGCAGCGGTCACCTCTTCCACCATAGCGGTCATGCCATCACCCTTATCCTAGTGCAAAATTCCTCACATCTCACATCAAATCAATTATCAATTATTATAAAATTTTAGCAATTATTTATAGTTATGTAATTTAATATATATTGTAATGTGAAAAATTGTTAAATATACATATATAGACATTCGCTTAACCTTAGATCTAAGTAAAATTTTGTAAAATATTGTAAAGTTAAAAATATAATTTTCCTATTATAGGTATTAATTGTATGTAAACGATAATGTAATTAATATATATGATACGGAAATTAATACATTTAAAAAGGGTACGGACCAAGTGTCTGTAGTGTTAAGAAATAAATAAATAAAAAAAAAAAAAAAAAGAAAACTAAGCGACCAGAGTATTTCTTTCACAAAAAAGAACTTTCAAGATGATTTGCCAATTCAAATGTTATACGCTAATCTCAAATGGGCTCGTAAAAACCGTGGGTTGTAGACAAAGCGACATTAGCTGACGCAGAATACTTCGAGCACATATCTAATTTAGATAAAAAGTTAAAGATAAACTGAACAAATCACTGGGAAAAAACGACTTATAAGGCTGTATAGCTTTTCCGATGCAAATTGCTGTATTAAATTCGCTATTTAGACCTCGATATTACTTTTTATTTTAAGTTGTAAGGAGGTAGCGGGTATGTTAATTGTAATCCTAGAATATGATTTGGAGATGAAAGTGATTTTATGCAGAGAAATTTTGAAAAGTGATTTAATATATGACATGTGATGTTGAAAATGCATGTAGGAATGCTTCAAAGAAAATTACAGTATAAATGTGTTTTTGTTATTATTTAAACTAATATAATATTATTTAAACTAATAACAAAAACACATTTATACTGTAATTTTCTTTGAAGCATATTTATCATCTAATTGATGTCATGCATATAATTATATGATTTTTTTCCCTTTTTGCTCATTTAGTATAAGCTATATCTTTAGCAAGGTAGCCAGGGGAAACGGAGTGCCCAACGCTATAATCACTGTTTCGTTCTTTTTCTATTGACGACTGGCGACTTTTGCTTCGTCCACTGGCATAAACCTCTTCATACATAATGAGAGTCATCATGCTATTTCTGTGACCCTCTAGTATTATCAATAATGTATTTTCAAATGTCTACCTAAATCCCTCCACCTCTCTACTTCTCTACAATTAAAAAAAAGTTGATACAAAATAAAAAAATATTTATAATTTTCACCAACATCTTGTTACTTGTACTACACATAAATGTTAGCAAACGCTGTCCTCGAGAACCTTCAGACAATGAAGACTACCTATTGTTATGCTCGAATAGATTTTAGACGGTGAAATTTTCTCAATTTTTTATGTCTACATAAGAGAGGGTATAGCTGTTGCTTTACAAGCGTAATATAATGTAAATTACTTACTATTACTACATTATACATCTAATCCAAAAAATGTGTTATTTGTATCTTTACGTTGTATTCTGCTTACAGCAAAGTAGGCAGAGTACACCTAGTGTTAAGACATTTTGTTCCCCACTTATTGCTAAAATTTTCAAGACATTGCGTATTGAATGCCGGAATTCAATGCTACGTTTTGTCTTTTTACCAAAGTGAGTAAAACCGAGTCAAGGCGAGCGAATCGAACTCACAACAGTCGCGTGTACAACCACGCACTTACGATGTCGTATCTCAACTACAAAACGATTGCACAAAAATAAATTATACTTTATAATTAATATCTAAATTTAATTAACTGGAAGCCAGTCGTGGCGCAGTGGCACGAGGTGTGACTGTAAAACCGACTGGTTGTGGGTTCGATCCCCACTCGAGGAGATGAAATATTTACTTAAATTTATATTTCCATTTCTTCGCTCTGGTGTCGAGGCTAAGCGTGGCGTTGAGTTCTGCCACTCAACACTTAATGCCTCCAGAATTCGGCAGAAAGTGGGGAACGGAGTTTCTTAACACTAGATTCCCTCTGCCTACCCAGCTGTGTGCAGGATACAGCTGATTTAATTAAATTTAATTTTAATTTTATTAAATTTACGAACTTCATTAGTTACATACAACGTAAGCTCTGCGGGCACACAGCACACAGAGCTCTCAGAATTTCTGCATGTCTTCAAACTTTTGAGACATACAGTCGAGAAAGCTCATTTATACCGCGGTTTCTCTTTCAAACTATCTTTCCTTTTAGAGTTTATGAACTCCTAGTTTATGAACTATGTAAGTGTTAATGAAAATGAATTGATTTTGCGGTCAGTTTTGTTTCCAGTTTCTTTTGTAAATATGAGAATTAAGGCTACATAAAACACAATACAAATAAATGTGCTTACAAAAATGGATGCTGTTATTTTTTTATATAATAAAAGTATCTCAGAAAAAAGGTAATTACGTAAGGTCGCACTATAAGCGCAAATTATTTTTAATTTTCGCTTCGGTACGCTATAGTAAGAGGACAAAGCGTGGCGTTAAGTTTCGCCATTCAAAGCGCAATGTCTCGCAAATTAGGCGAAACATGAGGATGAGTGTCAGAGCGTATACTGGGTTTCCTATGACTACCATTAATAAATACAGCCTTTTTCTAGTTTTAGAAAAAGTCTACTTAACTTAATTGAATAATACTTAAATATACATTTTAATTATAATATTAAAAAGGAAAAAAAATGCACACAGAAAATCTTTGCACACAGAAAATAATAAAATAGAAAATTATTTTTAAATAATATTTCGAAAAGCAGTAAAATTACATATTAAATTGCAAAATAAATGAGCCCTGAAATGGATTGATAAATATGAAAAATATGGAAACTAACAAAAATCATACATAATACACACAAAAATCGATATGATACTACAGATACCGACTTGATTTTAAATAGTATTAAAGATAACTGATGCAAAATGAAGATGATTTCTACTTGCCGTGTTATTTATTTTATGGTGTACATAAATTCTTGTAAGCTTAAAATTAAATTGGCGGCCGACACATAGCCGCAGCTAACAAATTTTTGCACAACCCACCTAATATGGGTATCAAATGAATGAGCTTGATTTGCAAAATAGAATACTCCATAAAAATATTTTTAGGGACTAGCGACAATACAGATTTTTGAACTAAGAAAAAAAGACAAAATATACATTGCAAAAACTTGTACCGCATATAAAAAACAGATAATTAAAACTAAATAAATACCTTGTACAATACAAGCTTTGGCACTTATAATTTTTATTTTACTACAACTTACTTTATTAATAAGAGATTATTTAAAAAAAAAATATTAATATTTTATTTAATTACTTAAGAAATAGCAACCAAACCAAAAATAGCATAGAAAAATCCACGTAATTAGTAACAGATAAAGTAAACACCCTATCAATTTTATTAATTTATCTAACATTTATTTCACCCTCGTAATATGAACATCACATCAGCATTAAGTCAGATATAAGAGCAACATTACTCTTAAGGAAATAACTCATCGGGGTAAAAAGAAAAATGTTCGAACAGTATAATCTGGCTAAGATAATTCGCACTCGAGTGGACCGATGTCTTAGTTTAGGAGCGAGCAACGCCGCGGGGCGTTCTTATGGGGACTTAGCGGGGATCTCTTAATTTATAGCTCTGTATTTGTGCGGAATAAGGCATAGGATGTAGAGATATTATTTATATTTTTTTTTGTTTATAAGTATTAGATAAATAAAAATTAATAAACAAAACCTTAAATTTCCATATAATCATTTTGACAGTTTTATTTTAAATATAAATATTTCTAATGAGATTTAAACCCACAACTATTGCTAGTATGTCCCAAAGTTTATCTCAACTGCATAATGCTTAGAAGGCATCATTCAAAACGCTTTAACAACTTGGAAGGCATTTATATATAAAAAAAAAATCTTTAACAATAAACATCAGTTTTGATTAGAGTATTATTTTAATTTAAATATAAATAAATATTTATTAGACCATATATTAATATTAATAACAAATTTACGGTGTATCCCACACAGCAAATTAAGCAGAGTATAACCTGGAAACCTAGTGTTAAGACGCTCCGTTTCCATTAAAAAAATCCCGCTCCCCATTTTCCGCGAAATTCTGGAGGCATTGCGTGTTGAATGACCGAAATCAACGCCGCGCGTTTTACCTCGTTACGAGAAGGAGTATTAACTAATAAATAATAACTAATAATAAAAAATATATTTATAACTTGACAATTTTCAGTAAATCCAAATGAATATCCAAATCGCTTATCTCTTATCAATCGCGCGGGACTCTGTCAAAATGTTATCTACAGACTCATAGTGGGTGAAATAATCTGATTTGTCCATTTGCCGGTCGTAGGACGGTAACAAACGGCCCGACTTCGATTAACAGGATTGCTTTTTGTACTCGCGATTATTGCTGACTTAGCGGGACGAAAAATTACGTAAATATTGCTGTCTTTAAATATTGGGTGTTAGTGTGTTTTTATTTGATTTGCAAAGTAAATCTTAAAATCTTATTCTTTATTTTTAGAAGAATATATATTAATACAGCGTATGACTGTAAACTCGATGGCTGTGGATTCGATTCCTACATTGAGAATGAATTATTGTTACATAAAGACTATTTTAGACTACCTGCAGAATGACATACGCATTACTGCAAATAGTTTAAAATAGTAGCTGTTTAAGACCCCGCACTAAAGATCACGTATATTTAACTTATCGCTTTTATTACTACATTTACAGATTCACTAGATTGCTTTACTACTCAATAATGTGCGGTGATATTTTCTAATAATCATAAAAAATATTAGAAGAAATAAAAAGTGAAGAACAATTATAGAACAAATAAAATGATTTATTATTTAAATCTCTCTAGCCTGGTTGGAGAAAAGAGAAAAAAAATAAATACATCAACACGTATTAATAACCCCATTTCTTGCCATCCACAAAACCGTAAAAGGCCATGAAAGGCCATAATTAACTGAACAGCAACGCAACGGAACGGAAAGCAAAAACTTTTCGGTAATCATGAATCATTGGTTCAAATTTATGTCGGCTGGTTTTTGCCCGGGGCCGCCCGATAATCCGGGGGCAGCTACAAATGCATCCAGATTTGCGACACGACGGGTTGACGCGATAAGTGCTACAATACCTATCTAAATATAGGTAGATCTGGCAATCGATCGCTTTGGAAAATTTGGACTTGGAAAATTCTAAATTTAGGATGGTTTTTGTTGGTTATATTGATGATACTGTTGATATAATTTGAAAAAAATCTGATCGTAGATTGTTTTTTGAAGGTTTATCAACAAATACACTCTGTATTTGTTAAATAATATTCTTTTTCTATTATTATATAAAACACGAGGTTCTACCATTAAGATTCTGTGCCACGATGACCTCAACTAAAAACATTGCAATATACCCATATGATTTTTATTGACTGTAGGTTCGATTCCCACCTGGAGGAACGAATAATTTAATAATTTTGTTTCCTCGAGTAAGTCTCGAGAATAAGACGAAAAGTGAGTAACAGAGTATATTAACACCAGGTTCTCTCTACTTAGCTTAATACACTTAATAAACTGTGATAACATTTAGGAATTACAGCCTAAAAATATATTTTAAAACAAAATGTAAAAAAAAATAAAACAAGTTTTTTTTACAAGTTTAAAAAGCAAGAAATGCGTTCTGTATACCTACGGGCACACTCTCGTTCAAACAGGTATTCATTGACTCGAGTAGTTTTTCTTTATGTTGGTGTAAATAGCCTGACAGTAATTTCAACATGGTAAGCTTCTAGATCGCCTATTTTAGATGTCTCCTAGGTTGATGTGTGTTTCTTATTTTATATAAATCATTTTAAAAGGTGGCGTGACTGTAAATGTGATGATTGTGAGTTCGATTCCCACTTGGGAAAATAAAATATTTCATATTTACATATAATATTTACGCTCTTGTGACGAGGCAAAGCGCGGCTTGAGTTGTGCCATTTAACACGCAATGCCTTTGAATTCAGCGGAAAGTGGGGGACGAAAGTGTCTTAATAGGTACAAAGTGTCTTAATAGTAGGTTCCCATTTAAAGTAAATAATTAAAATTTTAAAAATGTTAATATAATTATTAATATGGAAAAAAGGTACGGACCATATGTTTGTTGTGGTTCCCAAGCTTCCTCTACGTTCTCTGCTAAGTGCGGAATACGGCATGAAGTTAAATATGTGGGTAGTACCAGGAAATTAGGAGGAGGAAATACTAATAGTAAATATTTTATTTCTTCGAGTAGGACTCGAACCTACAATCTACCGCATTTACAGTCGCACACGCCACGCCACGCGTGTGTGCCTTACGCCACTACTGGCCTCAAGTAGTATTTTTTTAAGAATTTTATATATTATATATGTATATTATAATAGTAATTACGGTTATGT
The DNA here is from genome assembly GCA_021202915.1 of Heliconius himera. Classification (NCBI taxonomy): domain Eukaryota; kingdom Metazoa; phylum Arthropoda; class Insecta; order Lepidoptera; family Nymphalidae; genus Heliconius; species Heliconius himera. The sequence continues at coordinate 52,581 of JAJHJA010000721.1, forward strand.
TGCAATTAGTAACATTTCTTTAAGAAGGATTTTGTATAAAATTTTTCTACAGCCAATTCTAGTATGTAATATTAGATATGCAAATGATATTATTATACAGCAAGTGAAATTGCGTGCATAAACTCTTGTCTTATCCTCGAGCTAAATAATAAACAATAGAAATTCTTGTTAATAAAAAGTCATGTAGAGTTTTACTTAACTTAATTTTAACATTTTATAACGTTTGTATTAAAATTAAAATATGAATTATGACAATTGTTGCAAAAGAATTTTCATTCGAACATTATCAAATACTCTGTTCCCATTGAGACACTCCGGTCCCCACTTTCCGCCAAATTCTGGAGGCAATGCGTGTTGCATTACGGAAATCAACGCCGCCCTTTGCCTCAATAGCACAGCGAGGAATCGAAAAAAATAAATATTTCATTGTCTCGAGTGGAAATCGAACTAGCAACCTGTCACGTTTACAGCCATACTCTTGTACCCCTGCGCCACGACTGGCCTCATAAAATTCTATAAAAAAAATATATTCTACAAGTACCCGTTCATAAATTCAGTAAACGTACGTAAACAAAGGAGAGCGTTACAAAGGTAAAAAACTTTTCTATTTTATTCTATGAAAGATGCAATAGTTCGTAATAATAACGTGAACGTTGAAGACAATTGATAAAAAGCATGGGTAAGTCCCGAAAATACGTAGCACGTAAAATGGAGGCAATTTCTAATTATTTCTGCTTCACTTAAATCTTCCTTAGAACTGAATATATATAGAAATGTCTTTATTAATATATTTTTTTACAATAAATTAACACGGTGGTAATAAATTAACACCTAAAGTTAAAATACTCCGTTACCTACTTCCCCCGAATTTTCGTGGTATTACGTATTGTTTGGGAGTACTCAATGCCACTTTGCCATACTACTACAGTGTTTAAATATTAATAAATAATAATTCACTCCGCCGAGTGGGAATCGAACATACAACTGTCACGACTGCGTCAGGGACGGGTTCAATATTAAAATACAACCTGAACAAATCACTTCCAAAATAAATATAACGATTTAAATAGAATCGTTAAAGCTGTCGTTTCAATCGGTGCTATAAATATAAATGATAAAAACATAAATAAATTAAGATTAAAGGAGTTTTTTTTTTATTTTTATTTTATTTATATTATATTTCATGACTAGAATACACATTATTCACCTACGAATAGATATATAAAGAAATAAAACTGTCATATCATTTAGAATTTTGACTTAAATTATAGACTGTGAAGCGGTTAAAGTAGCTAAAACTTTTAGCTACAAAATATGATTTTGAACTGACAGTGATCGGTATATATGAAAATAGCAATTATGAATCAATTGAATATCTAGAAAATAAGGCGGAAAGTCGACAGTGGAGTGTCTAAACACTAAGCTTCCCCTCCCTACCCTGCTCTATGTGGATACTCTGCTCTATATGGAAATAGTGCGCAAACATACAAAACTAAAGAAAACAAAAAAACAACTTATGTCACTTCTGTAAAATTTCACACATCTTTTCCTCCAACTCCAGACTTTTGACACGAGGCATTCGCGTTGTCATTTTCCTTGTGCCGCCATTTTTATTATTTTCTTTTCCAATTCCTCGAGATTTCGTTGACACTAGCACGTGAGGTCGGTGATTTATTATTTACGATTCACTCGGGAATAGTGTTTCTGAATTTTGTAACGTTTTTAATTTCTTTAATGCAAATTCCTTAATAAAATTGTGCAAGTTGTTTATACTTCATAGTGGTGTAGTGGGGCAGTTGGTAGAAACGATTGTTGTGAATTCGATTTCCGGTAGAAATTATTATGATACAATTATTTTTATGTCTCTGATCTGTGAAGACATCCAATATCATTAAGTTCTCTCAACTCACACGCATTTTTTGCGAAATTTTGCACAAAGAGTTAGAAAAGGGTTTTCTTTCTTAACATTTGGCTTACTCTTGTTTTTTACAGTCTATATGGTCTATATAAATACTAGGATCCGCCACATGCTGTGCACGGCGAGTGGAGCTGAGCGAAGCTATGTTGCGAAAATTTCGCGAAATTTTCTATTCTGTCCGCACGCGCTGTAATTTTGAAAAACCTAATAAAAAAAAAATTAAAAATTAAATTAGCTTCACGCTGTATCCCGCACACAGCAGGGTAGGCAGAGGGAACCTAGTGTTAAGACACTCCGTTCCCCACTTTCTGCCGAATTTTGGAGGCATTGCGTGTTGAGTGGCAGAACTCAACGCCGCAGGTTTGTCAAATTTCAATTTGTGCACGTGAATTTCAAAACGTTCCACAGCTTAACTCTGTGAAACATATTTTAAGCATTTATTAAAAAACTACAATTACAATCATTCCCAAACTACTTCGCTGGTATCACCGTGTCGTCCACAACGTTCCTGCTAAATTTCAGAGCTGTAGGTTTAACGGTCTAGGAGGAGTAGCATTACAAAGAACACACTTTTGACCTGTAAGAGCTTCGTTTAGCTCAACTCAATAAATAAATATATATACATTTATAAACAAAAATATTTTAAACAAAATTTGAAGTGATCCGTCTTTATTTTGAAACAGTCGATGTTGTAAATTGATTGATAGCACCAAGCATAACATCTCCGCGGCTTACCCGATACATCCATTACTGGAGCGAAAGATTGGGAACATTTTAAAAAATCGATCTGGAATCCAATTTCTTAAAAATATTTTGTTAAATAAAAATGTTTTATTTATACGTTACAGTATTTTAGATTAATAACAATATCATAAAAGATCTTAAGTCTTAAAGTCAGTCGCAATTCTTGGCGCTAGCCACATGCGTATAACTGTACACGCAACAGTTTGTAGGTTCGATTCCCAGTCGAGGAAATAAGATATTTAATATTTGCATTTCGTTACTTTGGTGTTGAAGCAAAGCACGCCTTTGAAAACTCAAAGTTCTATGTATGCTCTCAAAATTTGGCGAGAAGTGGGGAGCGGAGTGTCTTTACACTAATTGGCCCAATAACTAAAATTCATACTAAGTTTATCTTGAATAAATATTATTTGATAAAAGATCAAAAAGGTCTACACGGGAAATATGAGGACTGGTATATTAAAATCATTGTCGAGCGAACAACGAATCTGAATTATTGATATGAAAATTCGGATGACTCGACAGCACAATTTGTTTATTTAATTTAAATTTCTACAGTAAGTTTAGTAAGGTTTAGAATCTACAATCAAATATACAAAAAAGTCTATAACCAAATTATCATTCATATAAGACAAAGGAAACATAATAATTGTAAATACATAAACGTCCCCTTAAGCAGAACTCAAACCTACAATTATCCCATTCATTGATCCATATCTGAACTGCGCCACGATGGCGTCAAGAGCGTACATACAAAACATTATGCATCTACAGCATTATCACCCACTCTGGTGCTTAAAAAATCTCCCCAATAATCCGACAAAATCTGGGACGTACCCTAATCTGGCGATCAGAAGAGTCAATTAAACTGATCCCGAACACGCTGACGTTATAGCAACTGACAGCGGACTTTTGCCGTTTTAAGTTACAAACGACCATTGAATATTAAGCAGATATGCTCTAACAACTTAGTTTATACATTTTTTTCGTTCAAGAAATCTTTATGTTTATGTGGTTGGTCCAAAGATTTTTGTGTTAGGACACTATTTTCTATTTTTTAAGAAGTTTTAGAGACCTCAAGTGTTGAGTGCTGCACTTTGTCTGACCAAACTAGGAAAATGAACATATTTTGAAATATAAACATTTTCAGACGGTTTTCCATTGTTACAAGATGGATGTTATGTTTTATGAAAGTTATTATAGAAGAAAAAAAATAAAAGAAAAAAAATAAAGCTTTACTTGATATATACTTCCCATAGGCCAAATTTTACATGAGTACGTTATAACATCTAAAAAAATCCTATATTATACTTAAAGACCAGGCCAGTCCAGATTTTTAGGACAGTCGTGGCGTATGGGCACTAAAACTAAATTAAATGCGGAAGGTTGTGGATTAGATTTCTTGGAAATAAAATTTTCGGAAAATTTTAATATTTAATATTTACATTTGCCCGCTTTGGTAACGAGGAAAAGCGCGACGTTGAGTTCCGCCACTGAACACGTAATGTCTTCAGAATTTTACGGAAAGTGGGGAACAGAACTGTGTTAATGGGAACGGAGTGTTGAACACTGCTCTCCAGTTCAATGTGCCTACCGCGCTATATGCAGAACAAACGTGAAGCTAAAGAAAAAAAACATATTTAGAATCCTTGGCCGCCTAAAATACGCTATTCTTATTCTTTAAATTCAAACAAATGAAACAAAACAACAATACAAAAACACTTAAATACAAAATTCAGTGGTTTGTAAAACGTTTTAGGCTTATTGGACGCCAATAGCTATAAATCCATGATTCCCCAGAGGAACATACTATCTTATTACGGGGGTGGCCAAGTCTTGCACTCTGTGCGCACCCTACCTAAATATCACCAAAAAAACCCTTACGCCTTTAGGTGAAATCTGTAGAAATTTCCACCTTAAATCATAGATGATAAGGCGATCAAAAATTTTGGACAAATGAATCAAAGTTTGTAGATATATAAAAATCTGTTACAAGTGTTTGAAATGACGTGACAGTACATTATAGAGGTCACGTCCCGAGGGCCCCGGATCATATTAAACGGGCCAATGGACAGGTAAATATTGTATTGAAAACAAATTTAACTTACTTTAATGCGTCATTGATATTGGGGGAGGGAAGCAGGTGCTGCTTAAATCGTTTCTTTATTTGGTTGAAGGGATGATTTTAATGTGTTTCGTATTATATTTTTAATTGAGACTTTATTTAGTAGGTTTTTGTATTAGTTTGTTATGTTTAAAAAATTATATATTATAACGTCCTGGTGGTGTAATCGATAATGCTTGTATGTATGTATGTATGAATGAATGGAGGTAGGTCACAATTTTACTTGAGGTAATCTATAATCAATAATAATAAATTGTCAGTACCCTTAGATATCTTAATCTAAGCTGGGAGAAATAGTATAGAGTAATATATATAACGAAGGAAACTCTACAGCAAAAACTAAAAAAAACTTTAAATTCAAAATTCAAACAATCCTAAAAATTCAAATTGAACATATGACTGTTTTGTTTTCTACGAAAATAAGATTACTATTATTACCAGAAGATATTAAACGTAACAAAATCAGTAGATACATATAAATCAAGTTATATAGAATGGAAGTGTCAGCGCTCCTTTTACGGTAAAATATTTTAAACCCATACCTAAAGAAATTAATCAAGATACTTCAACACTTTAGACGTAGGATTTTTTTTCATTTCACGATGTTTATCCATACTTGTTTTTCGTGTGACGCAGTTACGCATAGATATCAATAACGTAAACACATACTACTACAAAAATACTACTAAAGGCTTTTATAGAGTACTTAAAACTGTGGTTTCATTTAAAGTGGTGCTGATAGTTCCATCGTGGATAATTAGTTAAAATACATTTTAACTTTTTTGAGGTATTATTTCACACTTCATCATATCAAACTTTTCATGGACAGTGTTGGACTTGTGCCTCCCCAAAGGAGCTTTACACCAATCAATCCTGCGCTGCCTGCATTCAGTGGTTTCCCGCGACCTTGGCCACTGTCGTCGTCCAAATTTTATACGTTCCCTACAAAAAGGAAATTAAAATACAACATTAAATTTAAAATAAATATAAACAAACAAACAAAAAAATACAACCCAAGTCATATACAGAGAATTATAAGATCCCTACAAAACATCTATTTGTACAAATTAAATGCGACGTGAACAACAAACGACTTGTAGCTCACTTCGTGTGACAAAACCATAAATCAGCTTTCAAAGTATTTATTTAAAAGCAAAAACGTAATCCGATGATACGAATATTTTCAGCTCATTAAAATAACGAGAATATGGAATGGCGTGGAAGTATAACTTCTTTGTTATGTCACTCTCTGGTTATCGCGTGTCGTTATTCCAGGACTACAGCTAATTCCATTGAATGTCGCCGTTTCATATATTACAGGCGCTGTGCCGCTTTCAAACTGTTGTAGGGTCACCATGATGTGGTGTGGTGCTTAAGTTAGCTGGTTTTTTTTGTTGTTTTTTTTTTCAATTTAATTTTGTATTGTTTTTATTTAATCGTCGTCGTGATATAGCAGCTCAGCGTTTTTTTTATGGAAAAGGACAAGGCAAACGAGCGTTCAGGTCACCTAAATGGTAAGTGATTACCGCCGCCCACGACTCCGTGCAACTCCAGAGTAGCTACAGGTGCCGGCCTTTAAGGTGGATTGGGCGCCGGAGCCCGGCATTTCCTGATGCGAAACGCAGTTTCATAAAGCTACTACTTCACGCCTGTTTTAAATGCCGGGGGTGGTAGTGATCCGGTCGAGTCTGCCCATGCGTGTTGCCATTGCTGGCGACGTGACTCTACCACACGTACTTTAGTCGCCTCTTACGACACAACCAGTACCAGGATGATCCTATTCTAGGCCGGGATCACACGGCAATAAAAGGTTTTACTAACGAGGCGATTGTGGGTTTGATATGCGCTCGATGGAGTTCCGCCACTCAATATGCAATGTTTTGAAAATTGAGCGAACAGTGTGAGAAGGAAGTGTAGTTTGAGATATGACTTTAAGTAAATACAATATGGCAAAATGAAAAAAAAGAAGATGGAGCGAGTTAAACCTAAGTAGCTAATAATAAATTACAAATTCAAAAATCTACTTTCATTTTTATAATTTTTAAGTTAAAAAAAATATTTCAAAATATTTGGTAACCCTACAATAGTAACGCTTTAAAATGTATACTGAGCCTAATTAAATACAATTAAAATACAATTGAAATAGTAAATAAAATATGTTTCCTTTTTTTAACTTGTTCATGTTTTTAAAGATTTTGTATGTAGTAATAACATTTTTTAAAAATTGATAGGAACTTTAAAATTTTGTTTTACATAATAACTGGATTTTTTTTAACATACTTTCTCTTATTGTATAATATTATCTCTTTTTATTTTCAGATACACATTAAATGCCGTGTATATACATATATTAAAGCCCAGATTATTACGCATAGAAGAGTAAGCTGGGAGAACCTAGTGTTAAGACACTCCGTTAATTTTCTGCCCAATATATAATACATTGAGTGATCTGTCTATAAGAACGAGATAATTATTTACTTAACTTCACGCTGTAACTTACAGCCGTAGAAAACGGCATGCCAAAATACGCGCCTCTACATATACGCTTTTCCACATCCATTTCGTATCTTCCATCCCTATTGAACATACTTCCTGCATATACCACTTCATTCACCTGTTCTAATATCTTATCCATTTAAACTGATCTTGTATTCTGTCCATATAGAAATTATAATAATATAGTTCTGTTTATATAGAAATAAATAAATATCAAATGCCAGTAGATACCTTAGTATATTTAATTTTTTTTTAAAAATAAGAATAATTTAATTGATACTACTCAAGAATCTTTTAAGGAAATTACATAATTGCTTTCTAATTTACGAGTACCAACTTCGCTTTCCTTCACAATGATAACGTATCAAATTTATTATCAAAAGAAGTTTTAAAGTAAAATGCAAAAAGCTATAAAGGCTGGCAAATGAGGCGGCGTCAAATGAGTGGCAAAGGTCCCTTTAATTAATAGAGAACTGTTTGTCCGAGTAATACTGACTTCCTCTAATTAATCCACCCTCTGAACTGACTCGAAATGTCTCTCTCTCTCTCTCTCTCTCTCTATCTGATTTTTTTTACAACAGATATTGTGGTAAACTTATAACGCTTCACGTTGTTTTTTTTTTTATTTATATTCACGCTGTATCCCGCAGGGTTAAGACACTGGGCCAGTAGTGTTAAGTTTGTCTGTTCCCCACTTTCCGCTGAATTTTCGGAACAGAGCTTTATCTCGTTCTCAGGGCGGAGAAAATAAATAAATACATTCCCCCGATTAGGAATCAAATCCACAAACGTCAAGCTAAGAGCCAGACGGTGTGCTGCTGCGCCACAACGGCCTCGTACAATATAATAGTCATTATGGTTAAACTGAATACTTAAACTTATTTTTCAATTCTCAATCGTTTTTTATCTTGTACTAACGGGACAATGTTATACGAGTATAATTAAAATATGGAACGGGAACAAATAAACAACCACCGCATGGACAGCTAGACACTGCCACTGCAATTTTTATCTTCATGTTGTATTCCACATAGAATTCTGGGGTAGACAGAAGGAACCTAGTGCTAAAACACTCCGACTCCGACTTTCCACCGATTCATGAGACATTACGTGTTGAGGGTGGGTCAACGTCGCGCTTTGCTTTGTTAATAGAACGAGAAACTGAAAATATTAAATAATACATTCCATCGGATGGGAACGGCACCCACAACCGTCGAGCTTACAGTCGCGCGTTACGCTTATACCCTTGAACGTCGTGGTTCAAGCCCATATATTAATCTTCAAGAAAACAAAACCTAGAAACGTTACATACCAACAATATCATTTACAATTCCAGAACAAAACAAAAAAAAGTTCTCATTAAATTCAAAGAAGCATTTTAAAGCTGGTAGTTTCGTATATTTTAGTCGATTCCGGCCTACGGCGCAGTGAGATGCAATCTATAGATACATATATCTATCTTTATATATTATCCTCTGAACTTCAGCAGTATCGTGTAGAGCGCGGCGGGAGACGCACGTGCTCCCAGTTACTAGTGGTTTAAGCTTTTAAGGTTCGTGGAATTTTAATAAGTGGCTAAATTATGTTGGACAATGACAGTTTAGATTTTGTATTTGATTTGTTTATTCTGTGGTATGTAGAGTTTTTTTAATTTGGAAAAGGGGAAATTAGGTTTTTAATTTAGTTTTTTTTTATGACACTTTAAAAAACCACGGTTTTTTAAGGGATATATTTTAAAACTAATTTATATATATTAAAAAAGTAATTCATTCATAATTGAGTAAAACAAACTGTAACTATTTAAAATTTTTCAAAAAGTCGGGGAACGAAAGTGTCTAAATGGGAACGGAGTGTCTTAAAACTAGGTTCCCAGGTTCCCCCGGCCTACCCCGCTAAGTGCGGGATACATTGGAAAGCTAAATAACGTTAACGTGATTAAAAAATATTAATTTCAACTGTATACTTGTAGTTGTACTTAATGTGCTTTGCCGGTGCTTTACACGTGAGTCGAGATACATAAAGATAATTTTTAAAGAGCTACGTTAGGAAATCGTGTTTGATGTGAAAGCACACGTGGACTATAAATATTTTTATCCTATATCTGAAAACAGCATTATTTTATTATTATTTTAATTAAATTTTAATAGTAAAATAATATTTTTTATTGTAAAATCTCAATTTTCCAAGCGAAATGAATGATTGATTTCGCTCTACAATGAAAGAAGTATAAAAGAAATTCTTAATCTTCGTCCAGACAGCACTAAAGGTGAAGTTCTAAGCTGTCATAAGTGTCACCTGAGTTCTACTAGATACTGTATGAACTGACTTTTCAAGTGAAAAGAGCGAAACACCCGTTAATTTCGACCTTCCTCCATGTTCTTTGATCAAAAATTTAAAACAAAACCGTACGTACGTACTAGCATGGTCGTGTTCATTTTGTTTTTAAATATTCATATTTAAATTTTCATTATGAAATGTAAATTTACATTTATTTTACTTTTAATTTGTATCCGTTTTTTATTATTATTTTTATCTTGAAACACATATAGTGTTTCATTTTATCGTTTACTTAAAGATAACTTATTGTATGGCTACTCAATCGTCCAGCCGATGATTGAACCAGATAAGTTGAAATATTATATAAAACTCTTCCTTTAATAAAAAAAAATGAAATATTTTGAAATTTCAATTTTACGTCTAAAATCCCGAAAGCAGTAAAGTAAAGTCACGAATAGCAGTCCACTACATAATGTCAATGAAAATATTAGTCAAACTTATATTTCAATTTCTTCACTCTGGTGTCGAGGCAAAGCGCGACATTAAGTTCCGCCACTCAACACGCAATGTCTTCTGAATTCAGAGGAAAGTGGGGTACAAAGTGTATCCCCTACACTAGGTTCCCTCTGCCTACCCTGCTGTGTGTAAGATACAGCGTGAAGCTGATTTGACTTGATTTCATTTTTTACATAATATTAACAGTACTTACAAACATCTTTCATTAATTTTTCATTAATGTTTCTCCATAATTCCATAATGCAAATGGAATATTATGAAATTAAGAACAAAAACAAATTGGTTACATGTAATTTGATATATAGTGTAATTTGATATATCTAAAACTATTGTAAACAAATTGATTTAACATACTTTTAGATATATCAAATTACACGTAAGCGCAGTGTTTAGCATCGGCACTCAACATGCAATGCTTCAAGAATTCGGTGGAAAATGGGAAACAGAAGTTCCTTAATGGTATCGGAGTTTCTTCACACTAGGTTCCCAAGTTCCCTTTGCTTAACTTGCTATAGGCGAGAAGCTAAAATAAAAAGTAAGCTTCTCAGTGTGGTATCGCTGTGAGTTACCGTCCTAGTTTACTTTAATCCCTGGACGCTGTAAAAGTATAGTTAGTTAAGTCTATAATATTACATTTTTAGTAGGTTCTTCGCCTTATATATTTGTTTAGATATATGTTTATATTGATTTCTTGCCTAAAATAAAGTTATTGAAACTAATTTAACTAATTGAAACTTAATGAAAGTAAGGACAGACTAAGGCCAGTCGGAGCACAACCGTGTTACTGTAACAGCAGTAAGGTGTGGGTTCGATCCCCACTCGTAGAAATGGAATATTTATTTAAATGTATATTTCCATTTTCTTCGCTCTGGTGTCGAGGCAAATCGCGGTATTGAGTTCCGCTATTCAATAGTAAATTCTGAGTTCACCGGAAAAGGGGGTACGGAGGGTCTTAACACTAGGTTCCCTCTACGTACTTTAAGTGAGGATTAATAAAAAAATATTTTATAAACGTTTTCCACCACACTACATATGGAAATCAGTCATAGCGACATAAGTAAAAGCTGTTTTACATTGCACTTGTAAGTGCCCAAGGTAACTACTGGAAGTATCAAAATGATTAAAGAAATATAGGCTAAGTGTTATATACGTCACGGTATAAAATAAATAACCTAGTCTACCCTTAAACTTCTCGGTAACTCGAAAATAAAACACAAAAATATTTTTTTCGATTTAAAACAGTAATTCCTGAGATTAACGCGCTTAATCAAATAAACTCTCCAGCTGGAAGAGGAAGCGTATATATTTTATACTAGCGGCCCGCCCACGGCTTCGCCCGCTTAAAATACATGATTATTGATTTAAGCAGAATTGATTGACAACTATAATACAATAAAATAAATAAATAAATCAGCTTCACGCTGTATCCCGCACACAGTAGGGTAGGCAGAGGGAACCTAGTGTTAAGACACTCCGTTCCCCACTTTCTGCCGAATTCTGGAGGCATTGCGTGTTGAGTGGCAGAACTCAACGCCGCGCTTAACCTCGACATCAGAGCGAAGAAATGGAAATATAAATTTAAGTAAATATTTCATCTCCTCGAGTGGGGATCGAACCCACAACCAGTCGGTTTTGCAGTCACACCTCGTGCCGCTGCGCCACGACTGGCCTCACACCCTATAATAGAATGACAAACAAATATAAAGACAACATACAACAACATATATAATATAAAGACAACTATAATGACTTCTAATATGATTTTTTGTTACTTTAATCTGTAATATTCTATGTATTATGATTTTTTTACGACATTATCGTAACTTCTGTAAGAATTTTTGATTGTTTCGAACTAAAAAATATGACCAATGTCGATATTTGATATTCATAAAATATACATAAAGCTAATTATTTATTATATATATACATATATATATATATATATATATATATATATATATATATATATATATATATATATATATATATATATATATATATATATATATATATATATATTTGTAACATTACGTTCTTTTTACTTATGTTATGTTTTTTAAAGCTCTGTTAAATGTGCTGATGTCACTTAATAATTGTACTGCTTCAGAAACAGTCTTAAATATAAAATTATTAATTTGGTTGAGGATTCATAACATTCTTTGTAAAATAACTGTAATGTTTGCATATTAACTCCTGTTTGCATATTATTAGATAAATGAATAATTGGTAAATATGTAGTTATTACAGAGTACACGTAGAAAGGATGTTTTTAGGCATTTTTATATAGATTTATTTCAAACGAACGAACGAACCAAAAAATCTATGTATTTACTTGATATTTCTTTGAAGATCAAATCGTTCTTTATCTCTGTGTTGAATTAATTACGATTTAAACTTTACTGTTATAATTTATGAAGGTAATCTCTACTAACAATTCAATTTTGTTTACTTAAAATAAATAAATCAGCTTCACGCTGTATCCCGCACATAGCAGGGTAGGCAGAGGGAACCTAGTGTTAAGACACTCCGTTCCCCACTTTCTGCCGAATTCTGGAGGCATTGCTTGTTGAGTGGCAGAACTCAACGCCGCGCTTAACCTCGCCACCAGAACGAAGAAATGGAAATATAAATTTAAGTTAATATTTCATCTCCTCGAGTGGGGATCGAACCCACAACCAGTTGGTTTTACAGTCACACTTCTTGCCGCTGCGCCACGACTGGCCTTGTTTACTTTATTGTATAAAATATTGTATAATAGTGCTTCAAAAATATATATTTTTATCAACAGTCATATAATCAACACGTTTCGAATGTCATTCTTTAGCCAGGGTCATACCAGCGCGATTTCTATATAACATTCGCTGGCAAGCTAATGCCTTGAGTTCATTCAAATGACGATAACTTTTTTTTAATGAACCGATTTTGATGAACTAAACTTTAGAACCTAAATTGAGTTAAAACAAAGCAATTGGTGAAATTTTCAAGTAAATCGGTTCAGTAGTTTCAGAGAAAAATGCGGACAACAATATGTCGACAGACAGACAGACAGACAGACAGACAGACAGACAGACAGACAGACAGACAAGAAATTCAAAAAAAATCTTTTTGCTTTCTATTAGTCTTTTTAAGTGTCCCTCTATCCATTTCAGTCAAAATTACTAAATGTACAGACAAAATATTTTTACTGTCTTATTATATATATATTATATATATTATATATAGAGATAATACTATTAGTAAAAATATCAAGAAAAATTTTTTTTAACAAAATTTTGTTCGACATCGTTTTTAAACAAACGTAAAATCGTAATCAGAACAGTAAATCAAAGCATTCGAAGGAAATCAAAGATATTCGAAAACAAAAATTGTGAACACGCCATGATCGGACTCTCTAACAATTTAATATGAAAATTAACTTGATAGAGTCATTAGTTCTATAGAATGCCAATAAAGTCAACGAAAGAAATTTGGGGTAGAGCACGCTATAGTGTAATATACCTAATAAATACTAATAAAAATATGTTATATACTGCGCGGGTAGGCGTGGAGAACGTAGTGTAAAGACACTCTATTTTCCAATTTGAGATAAGCATAACGCAGGTGTATAGGTATTATTCAATAGGTAAATTGCTATTTAAATATTAAATAGAAGTAGTTTCATTTTTTTTTTAAACGTACAAAATTCATTCGCAGGTTCAAATCTAGTTATAGATTTGAACCTGCGCTTCTTGAACAAGTGTGGAATAATATTCTAAAAATTATAAAAATAATGCTTCTATACTTATTACATATATTTTTTTAGTTTTTCTAGTGGGTTACTTTTTATTCCCGCTGGTCAAGCTAAAAAGCTAAACCACCTTGTAGATGTGGCCCCCCTATATAGTTCAATTTTATTTCGCTTCACGCTGTATCCCGTATATCCGTATATCGTCAGAGGGAAGTTAGTGATAACACACTCAGTTCCACGCGCTGCAAAATATTGCATGAGAAACGATGAAACTCGCCGCGCTATGTCTTGTTACCGTACTAGAAAGGGGAAATAAAAATATAATTAACTTATATTGCATTTAATATATCGAAAACGAAAATTGTAAAACAGAATGTGTCTACACTATGTGATTCTTTTATGCGGGACAGCGTGACGCTCGTTAAATACTTTTTTTAACTTTATGTTGTATCACACATATAATAACCTAGAAACCTAATGATAAGATGTCCCATTCCGTTCCCACTTTCGTTGATTCGTTCTTTTTGCGTTCAATGGCGGAACTCAACACCGCGCTTTGCCTCGTTACCAGAGCCAGAAAGTGAATCGAACCCATAACCTATCGTACGCTTATACCCCTGCGCCACGACTGGCCTAAAAGATATATTTAAATATATTTACATTAGCTTCACCCATTTGTTTTATATAGTTAGTTAAGGCGTCTAAATAAAGCCGCTGTAGTTCTAATATAATTTTATGATTATTACACTTTATAAAACAACGGTATCGCATCGCTTCCCTTTTTATGGATTATTTTCATTAGCACACGTTATGGAGTGAGTAAAAGTTTTTCAAGATAGAATTATCGTAAAATTTGTTTACAGATTTATATATATATTTTTTATCAATACTTTCATGTTCTTATTCTTTTATTTTTAATTAAATATTATTTTATATGTTTGTGCCCAGTCGTGGTGCAAAAGCATGCGCTTGGTTCGCGTTCTGATGGATAAGCAGCGGCGTTGAGTATCGTCATTCAACATGTAATGTCACGGAAATTGGAACATATAATTTTTCTTCTGTTAATTAGTGACTAGCTAAAACACACCCACACAACTATTGGACTGATAATTTGAGATAATTTCTTTAAGTTTATACAGGAACGGGAAAACGGGACTTTCTATTTTCCATAGGCTATAAACATGCAAAAAAATATTTTTTTTTTATTTATTTTATTTTCACGCTGGATCCCGCACATAGCAGGATAGGCAGAGGGAACCTGGGATTAACAACCAAACCTCAACGATAGGCGTTAAGACACTTCGTTACCATTAATGCACTTCCGTTTCCCATATTTTTTTTATAATATAATTTATACAAAATATTTTGCTTCTGTACCGCTCCTTCAAATAATTGTTTTTGAGAAATAAGGAAACAAACAAATCTAAAACAATAAGAATGATTGAAGCGTAAGCCTCCGGGTATTTTTTATTAAGACTCAAGAAACAAATTATAAAGAACTTAGAAAACTTGGTGAATGAACATTTTTCTCGAAACTCTTTACTTTAAGTTAAATTGCTTAGAGCATTTTTAATTTTTGTACTTTTGTACAATTTAAATTATAAAGTATTGCGAAGTTTGTTTGTCGAGGCCTATCGTGGCGCAGCGGCACAGGCGTGGGACAGTAAACGCGACAGGTGGTGGATTCGATTCTGAAATTAAATATTTAATGTTTTCCTCACTTTGGTAACGCGTAGCGCCGACACTGCATCGCTTCATTTCTCAACTTCCACCAGCTTTTGGAGGCATTGCGTGTTGATTGGCGGAACTCAACGCCGCGTTTTGCCTCGACACCAGAGTGAAGAAAATGTAAATATTAAATATTTCATTTCCTCCAGTGTCGAGTGTAAATCGAACCTACAACTTGTCACATTTGCAGTCATACTTTGTGCCTCTACGCCACGACTGGCCTAAACACCATACTAATTACCATATATAATAATAACAACAACATATATGTATATATAAATTTTAAACAACAATAGTACATAGTAGATGTAAATAGTATTACAAGAAACAAATGAGAGTGTCACAAGGGATAAATCTGTTTGACCCTTCCAGTTAGGATCAGTGGAATTTACTGACAAATAAGGAGCAACTCCGAGGCTAAGTCAAATTATTTCAGTTATAATTAATATGGACTAATTTAAGTGGTCTTGTCAAAACTAAAGTTGTAGTTATATATTTTTTAACAGTATTCATTTTTATATAATATATGTAGATGATTTTGGCTTTATTATTTATGTATACGAGGATTTTAACAAAATAAGTCTAAATTCACAAATGTACTTAAAATTTATATATTAAAAAAATCAAGGATATATAAAGATGAAATAATGTGTAAAACTTATAATGTAATAACCTCTTAATGTTTTAATAGATTTTACTATCTTTCAAATCCTACTTAAATAATATCATATCAGTTTCACACTGTATCCCACACACAGCAGGGTAGCCAAAGGGAAACTAATGCTAACTAAGTGTGAACGTGGTGTGTTCACTACTTTCCGCCGAATTCTGGCGGCATTGCGTGTTGAGTGGCGGAACTCTACACCGCGCTTTGCCTCGACACCAGACCGAAGAAATGGAAATATACATTTTAATTTCCTCGAATGGGGATCGAACTCACAACCAGTCGATTTTACAGTCACATTTTGTGTCCCTGCGCCACGACTGGCCTCCAAATCCTACTTAAATTCCAAAAATAAAAGATCCAACACCACCCAACAGACATCTGAACTATTTTGCCAAAACGAAACAGTATGAAAAGTTTTAAATTTATCCAGTACTTAGGAAGACATGTTCCCAGTTTAATTATTAGCAAGTCGTCGAGTGACAATAAAAGTACAAAACGTGGCGTGCCCATAAATTTTTAACGTCTTCTACAAAACACCGTTCATTTACTTCCCTTTGAGACTACATTATGGGAATGGAACCCCATCGAATAATGGACTTTAACATTAATGAAAATTTTTTTATTCACCTTTTCACTATTCATTTTTATACGTTTTTTACCATATATTTTTTCATTTGTTTCATTTTGTTTGAGAGCAAATCTTCAAGTTAATGTAGAGGTTATGTGGAAATTATATTTTGATTTTTCTTTTTTTTTTTCTATAAAATGGTATGGCAAAGAATGCTTTAAAATATGCACTTGTGTTGTTGTGTTTCATTTTCACGTTTGCGTTAAAAATTTTTTTTTTTTTTAAATTATACCTACTTTATTTTTTCCATTTTCGGCAAGGCATAAAAAATAATTATTATATGGATATAATGGATCCCTTGTTTTTAGATTTGATATTATGGTCAATATATTAAACACACACTAAGAAAATAAAAATAAAACGTCTAAAAATGTAAAAGTAGCCCTCTCTCGAATTTGAACCAGCAACTTTTGGGTACCCTTGGACGCTTCCAATAGACATTGGTTTTATTTATTTTTATTTAACCTAATGGGGACCCTATTTAACATATTTACATATTTTTATACATACATAAACAAATAAAATAGTGATTTGCATATATTTTCCAAAATTTAAATCACCAATATTCACCAAGGACGTTAAAACGTCCTAACTATGGAGATATTCGGGTTCCTTTCATTAAGCCTTACCTACGAATACGCGTATATCTCGATTCGCACATATGCAAGAGTTATAAACTTAACAGCGCCATCAAATACAGGGTGTATTTGCGATAACTTGTCTAATAAATCAAACAATCGTTAACTTAATGGCACTATAGCATTTAATAGGGTTGTGAAAATAAGATCGTACTGTATATCGTAATAGGTAATTACCGCTTTGAGAGCTTAACTTAATTTGTGATAAAGTTAATCTGTGATTAAAGGAAGTTTATGTTCAATTACGATTTAATGGTATTTAAAAAAAACCAGCCAGCGGGTGTCGCGTTCTTACACAGATTTCGTATTATTAAATATTTTTTTTAAGTATTTATTTTATTATGTTTTTATATTTGATGTTATAGCGGCAACCGGCATATGTCATCTAGAAAAATTTCAACTGTCTAACTATCACGGTTCGTGAGATGCATCCTGGTGACAGATAGACAGACAGAGAGCGGAGTCTTAGTATTACTTGAGTACGAAACCTTAAAAACTACGAAAAAAGTTACGTCTTCACACTTTATACCGGATGAAGCAGAGGAGGCAGAGAAAACCAAGGGTTAAGTCTCAACTCTAACTCACTTTGCAGGTTTCCGATCAAATTCCAGACACTGCATTTCGAATGGCGGAACTCAACGCCGACCTTTTGTGTACTAGAAGGAGGAAATGAAAATAATTTACTCTTGTGGGTATTGAATCCACAATTATCACACTCACAGTCACACTCTGTCCCACTGCAGCTGCACCACGATGACCTACACATACTCTAGAATAAACAAAAAAATACAACAATATTAAAATTTTGATTAAATATTAAACCACGAATCTTATAAGCTTTAATCAATAAAATTTTCAGTAACAACGTTCCTATTAAATTAATTGTTATATAAATATGCATATAGTTTAGTAGTGATTGTGAAAGTTGTTATTTTACAATGTGTGCTAATATAAACATTTAGAAGACATGGCTTCGTACAGCCATCAGGAAACTCAGTCGAGTCCCGCAAAGGAGGTGCCGAGGTGAGTCATTAAATATATTATATTTTAATTTTGTTTTATTTTAAATGAAAGATTATATAGATAAATATTAAAATCACTAGTTTCGAGTATGTTATGTTTTATTCCGAAAAGAAACGTTATCATTAACTTTACATATATGATTTCTTCAACTTCAAAAAAAGAACTATGCCGTCGTAACTTGAGGCTGTCGTTGCGTCACACAAGCGTGTGACAGCAACGCGACGGTTGTGGGCTCTAATCCCATTTGAGGAAATGAAATATTTTATTTATATTTCCCTTTCTTCGCTCCGATGCCAAAGTAAAGCGCGGTGTTGAGTTCCGCCACCCAATACGCAATGCCTCGAAAATTCGACGGAGAATGGAGAGTCTTGACGCTGGATTCCCTTTTTCTACTCTTCTATGTGTTAAAAATGAGAAAAATTATATCAGAAAAAAAAATCTAACAAATAAGAAATGAATCTTAAACTTTAATTGATCTCATAAATCAATTTTGACATAAACATGTAATATCAATTATTATCAATTTTTACTTTATGGCATTTGAACTTCAATAATAACGGGAAACTATTAATAATACGTTTTTATCGGTTGTCAAATTAGTTATCACCATATTGGACACATGCCAGTAGCCTGTAACTTATCTCGCGAGATAAATTAAAACTGTTTGATTTTTATTTTATTTATTCGGTTTAAAACTATGACAGTCTGTAATATAGAATTCTTTAAAAATGAGCTTCACGCTGTATCCCGGCAGGGTTCCCCATTTTCCGCTGGAATATCGAAGGCATTGCGTGTTGAGTGGTGTAACTCACTTTGCCTCGACACCAAAGCAAAAGTATATATCAAATATAAATAAAAAAAAAATAAAAAAACTTTAGATTTCTATATTTATGTATTTTACATAAGATTATGATCTTTACAAGATGATGTCTTATACTTCATTCCATACTTTCCATTTTTTTATTTTTTAAGCAAACACATGCAAATTATTTTTATATAATAATTATATGAATATACATGATGATTATATACATGATGATTATTATTTATCTTTCGTCTATAATAATAATAAGACGGTGTACTCGTACGTAAAAAAAACTTGGATAGGCATATCGGTATGCACATTCAGGACCATTCGGTCCATTTATTTGAGATATATATCAAATTAAAACCGTACTCTGTGCTGCCAGACTAAGTAAAATCCATTTCCCTTGAATGGAAAACAAGTCCAGAACCATAATATGAACAAGCAGCCACTTTTCAATGCCACCATGTGACATTACTTGTTCAATACCATACTCAAAAACGTTAAATTCGATGATCATATTCCAATAAAACATCAAAATAAGTAAAAATCCATCAAGTGCGAGTCGGACTCGCCTACCGAACCTTCTTTTTCTTGATATTAATCGCGGCGTTTGTTGCCAGTCTTCCTTCTCCAACTTATCCAATTTTAATGTAACATTTTTTAACGCCCTTAGACCAGCAAGGACGTTAACGTGTCCATTGGCTTTAATGTCCTGCATCACGACATCCAACCAGCGTTCCCTTCGTCATTCCAGGCAAAGACATAGCAAGGCACTTCCATCGGTCATATTTTCTTGACCGTCACGTAACGTGGTCATACCACAGTCGAGGCTCTTGGAGCTTATCCGCTACGTCACTGACTCCACGACCACCTCAAATGAATACTGTCCCGATTTAAAGATTATAGCTCAACGAGAACGAGATTTATACAGTTTGACAAATTTAAGATAATATATGTAAGTTATATTCTCCCTCCCACAGTCATCTTAAGAAAAAAACTATTGACAGATGAACAGACAGACGGACAACAAAGTGATTATATAAGGATTCCATTTTTTATTTGAAGTATGGAACCCTAACAACTATATACAAGTATATGAATAGTTCGTATCGGTTTACAGCAAAATAAATCATGTTTCGGGTAAATACGCGTAAAAACAGTTTGCAAATCGTCGGCAGAAATAAAAAGTGTGACTACAGCCTACAGCGTCGGGCATACGATGTTTGGTCAATTCAAGCCCCTACTAGAGGTATTGTGTTGGTATTTACTGGGTAGATAGACAGAACCTGGTGCTAAGATTAGGTTGAATTATTAAATTTAGTTTCCCCAGAACTTGAGGAAAGGAAAAAAAATAAATAAAAATAATTAATCAATCCTTATCTACATATTTATGTAGTTATTCTATTTTATTTTGTGCAACTGTATCAGCTTAGCGTTAGTTATTAGTTTTGCTATAACGTAAATTTAAAAAGAACCTGTATCTTCAGATTCTCATCTTATCCCAGATTTATACCATATAGTAGAGAGTGTCGGAACTCAACGCTGCATTTCTCATTTCTTTTTAACAAAAGATATTAAAGCTTTGGCTTTGGCTTTTTTATACAAAATTATTAATAATTAACATGTTTTTATTCCCCTAAATGAACACACAGGCCCGTTTCGAGAATACGCAGTAGTAGCGATCCATTTTTGTTCACAGTAGGATGTAAAATCGATACAATGAATGCACCAGGCTCACAGACATTCGCATTTAGCGTGCTTTTAAATGTTTTATGTATTTATTTGTACCTCAAAAGAGGATATCCTCTTTTCACCTGATAAATTGATTATTTGTAATTATATCAGTTATGTTTATTTTAACTTGTCTATGATATGGTTTTTGAGGCCAGTCGTGGCGCAAGGGCACAAATGTTTTTGTGAGAGGGTTCGATTCCCACACGAGGAAATGAAAAATTTATTTAAATTTATATTTTTATTTCTTCGCTCTGGCGCTTGCTCACACGCAATGCTTCCAGAATTTCGCAGAAAATGGGGAACGGAGTATCTTAACACTAGGTTGCTTTTGCCGACACTGCTGTATGTGGGATACAGCGTGAAGCTAATTTATGATGTTGAAGTATCTCGTGAAAACAGCAGTATAGACAGCGTCCATTTTCAATTTTTACCCCTTTATATAGACAAAATGAAAAGATTAATATTTATAGGAGTAGTTCGTACGAAATTGACTCTCTATATTCTGTTGAGCAACAAACATACTCCTCTTTTTCATAAAAAAAGAGGAGGTTTACGGTAATTTTGTTAGAAGTCACTCACTGCTTCGTGTCGTTTGGTTAATGATGAAGAGAGCTAAGTCACTCACCTGTTTTTACCGCCAAAACGATGATATGTTGACGTTATATAGAGTAGGGACTTATATTTCCGTGGGTTATTTTGTATTTCCTTCGAATAAGATGAGATATTTGTTTTTACATTTTAAATTAAGTTATTAGTCTAATAGAAAGACCATGTTTTTCTTTATAAACACACACAAAATTTGGATGTACCGGGACTTGAGCCTGCGCCTCCTGGAAAATGGCCAAGCCTTGATAAGCTATGGCTTATTTTATCAAAATACGTCGAAATTATTTTATATAACTGGTACAGTTTAAAAGAGCAAGACTCTAAAAGATTCCTTCACAGTTACTAGCAACATAAATAAGTCCCATCAAGTATTTAAAAATATCGACATAGCTTAATAAGAACATATGCTTTAGTGGATAGAGCAATTGCACGGTGTCCAAGAAGCGCAGGTTCTTATCCCGCTACATTCAAATACGCATTAGTTTCTAGAAAAAAAATAATTTAATGAGATAACCTATATCACTCCAAATATTAAACTTTCTATCATTTAAATATAATAATTATTGTTTTAAATATTTTTAAAGTTCAAATCCCCAATTACCATATATATACAAATATATATAATCAGAAAAATCTTGCACCACACCTACTACGGTTCCCACACTAGACCCATAAATCTATTTTAAATTTTAGCTCTTCCATCACAACGCTAAGACCTATCCTCATAAATCCGCATACAGCACCTTTATTCGTGAATGGCCGATAAATTTTTATTTTAAAGTGATCACGAACATTATCCCAGTTTAATATTACCGTATATTCACTATTATGAATTATTACTCGATTACCGCGTTGAAATATGTTCTGTCGGGAATAGGGGAGTGTATGACACTCGACTGTCTGTGTTTGTATTTTACATACAATGTGTATGTTTCACAAGTAGTTGCAGGGTAAAGAATTGATGGAAAATGGCTAATTTAACTGCTGTTTTCTTCTTCATGCTGTAATGTGTAATCGGCAGGAACCTCTCTTAACACTGCGTTAACCAATTGCCAAGAAGTTTTTTTTTACAAAATACTTATTTAGTGGTGGAACTCAATGGCGTTTTTTGTTTGCTGTACGCCACTGTTGTCAGAAATTATTGTCGAACTAAACGCTTCTTAGTGCATTGGGTCAGCATTTGACTGTAAAACTACAATATCAAATTGCTAAGCCTATTTGTTTTACTTGACACAGACTTAAAAATTTTAAAAATTTTCTTTAATTATTTTTGTTTAACGAAATCAAAGTACTTTATTTTATGTTAAGTGTATTTATTTTTCACTTTTTAGTACTTTGTTTGAAGTTGGTTCTTTTTTTGTTAAAAAAATATTTTTAACATTCCTCCAATCTAGGATTTGAACCCACAACAAAAGTCCCGGCATTTAAAAGCATCAAAGGTTTATGTACCGAACAATTATAAAAGCTTGCCAAAATTTATATAACGGTTCCCCACAATTACGTCATTATTGCTCGACTGAATTAAATTATTTGAATACGATATGGTTCCATAATGAAAGGATAATAGTGTAAGCAAATATTTTAGAAATCCGCGTATGTACAGAGGCAAAATATGAAGAGACATAGAATAAATCAAAAATATTAGTATTTCACGTATACTATATACTATTTAAATTTATTATCCCTAATAACTTTAACTTTTTTCCCACATACCAGAGTAAGCAGTCATCAACCTAGTGTCTAGACACTACGACGACATTCCATTTTTTATTTTGGCCAATTTTTTTAGACATACCATGTTAAGTTTAAATATAATCACTCTCCCTATACTTGATCGAACACACAACCATCGCTTACAATCACCCACTGTGCTACTGGACAATGAAGGCCTCTTGTATTCTGTGTTTGTATTATCTCTCTGTTATTCTCTTCACTGTATACCACAAATAGCACGCTGGGCAGATTTAAACAAATAACCTAGCGTTAAAATATTCCGTTCCCATTCAAGCACTTTGGTTCCCCACTTTCCGCTGAACTCTTGATATATGATATGGCGTGTGAGTAGCGAAACTTTACGCCGCGCTTTGCTTTGCTCTATTACCAGATCGTAAAAATGAAAATATTAATTATTTTATTCATCTGAGTGGGAATCGACCCCATACAACCTCACGATTACAGTCACACGCTCATCGCTCTGCGCCACGACCGGCTTCAATCCTTTTTTTTTTTTTATGGGGGGAAATCCTCATGGACTGCCTCCGCCTAGGAAAGACAGAGGGGCGTGCCGGACTCTTACCGGCTAAAACCACCCCGGTGTCACCTCGCACGTGAGCGCGGGGCCGCGGGAGTCCACATTCATCCGCAGCTCCTCACTAGTGCTGGCCGGGTCTGTCCTGGCCTCGTCTCCTGCGCGGGTTAGCGAGATGGTGAGCTAACTCGTGCATCGTCTCAGAGGCGCGCGTCGACCCGCGCGTACCTACGACACGGGTCTATCGAATAGGGGGCGAGGACTTCCCCAAGTCCATCGCCCCTAGACCCATTCATGGTGGCCGGAAAAGGGCGTTGTCAGCCCTTCTCCTGCACCGACCGCAATCCTGCTTTATGCTTAGAAAACCCAGAGTTAAGACATTTCCATTTCTGCCTTTCCCCCAAAATTGTATGACAAATTGTATGTAATATACTAAAACAAACATTATATGTGTGTGAGCACATTGTAAACCAATAAAAACTTTATTAAAATCTCCACATAGCAGCAAATAAGGTCACGTTATACTGGTTGTATAAAAACTTTGGTTCGAAATACCAATTTTACTGAGCCCAACCGCAGTTCCAATACGGCGCGTGGTTTTCCTTGATTGTACACGTTACAAACGGGAAACAGTTGTAAGTACATTTTTTACAATTTTAAAAACAATATGAAGCTGTTTTTTTTATTATCTTTGACAATTTTTAATTGTGACTGATCATTTTGGGTATCTGTCTTTCATTCTGTTTATCATATATTTTAAAGACAGTCTTAGTTTAGAAACACAAAATCTTAGTTAATATAGGAACGTTTGTTTTAAAACATCAATTTACTAAACGATTTATTTGAAAATTTGAGTTAGTGTAATTGGAATTGAGTAACCAATGTCTTAAATTGGAGCATTCAGAAACTGAATGTCTTGAAACTAGATTCCTCTCTAATATATATTGTCCCACAAAGTCTACCTCTTCTCTTAGAGATTCAATTTTGTTAAAAATTGAATCTCTAAGAGAAGAAGTAGACTTTGTGGGACAATATGTGAATTACAAAAAAAAACAAAGTGATCTAATTTTGGCACTCCTACCTGCAAAAAGCGTGCAAGAATGTAACAAGTAGTCAAGCAAGGACTCCGCAAATTATATTACTCTCTATTTTCCTGTATTACTAAGGTCATAATGGCGCAGTAGTAAACGCGACGGTTATAGGTACAATGCCTACGGGGAATTAATATATTGAATTTGAGTTGAGTTCAGCTAGTCAACACGGAGTATCTCGAAAAGTGGATAACACAAAGTCTTAAATTAGCACTCGGCGTATTCTGTTAACAAACAGGATGGAGCTGTAAAAAAAAGTATAAATTAAATCAGCATCACGCTGTATTCCGCACACAGCAGGGTAGGCATAGTGTCTTAATACTAGGTGTATTAAGACACTCCGTTACACATTTCCCGCCGAGTTCTGGATGCATTGCGTGTAGAGGGGCGGAACTCAACGCCGCTAAAGGCTTATAATGCAGATATTTCCACTTGAACACATAACATCAGCTCACTGTATTTACGTACATTCTTACCGACTACACAACAAATCATCGGGCTAGCGAGCAACCGCAAACTACATACATACATTGTAAATTCGTGCCAGTTTATACGGAGCTAGTGTATCTCGAATAGATTTTACAGCCAAAATTGCTCTATGGTCACTAGTTAATTACTCATACGGCGTGGTTGTTACAAAATTTGAACAGCATTTTAAATCGGTGGCGGGCGGAGAGCCAGACCACCTGTCTTTATGTTTATAAGCTTTGATGTACTTTAATATATGAATGTTTTGGACTTGTTTAATAAATACTATTTTAATATCTCTTATATACGCATGTTTTTAATTTCATATATAGAAAAACAGAGAATACGAGATATTTAGTTTTAGGTAACAATTACATCTTAGAGTATTTAGCTTAATTAAATAGAAGTAACAAGAAAAACACAGAGTCGTGGGCGGCAGTGATAGTTTACTATAAGGTTGCTCGAACGCTTGCCTTATTTTTCGATCTTACATTCCCCATTAGCCTCTACTTAACTTACTTACTTAACAGTATTTCTGTGTGTACGGGGAAAATCTGAACATAGTACAAAAAGATTAAAACTAAAAAGAAAGGCACCATAATTTTCTGCTAACACAAATCAAAATATCCAATCGCCGTATCCGACAATATTTAGTCAGACGGCAAGAACAAACAACATTGGCGATAAATGAATACCCGCGATAAGCGCGGAAAAGGCAAAACGTGAACAAATAATGCCTCAGAAGTCAAATATCGTGAAATACAAATTAAATAATTGCTATTCGAAGATACTCGCTAACTAGCAAACAGTCAACAGAGAGGTATTATCGGATGATTGCGATGGCCGCTCGTCTAATCGGCGTTTGTTTCAAATAAGAAGACCTATTTTCGTTTACGGCGCGTCCGGACCGCTGGGCCGGATAAGGCGTTGTTATATTTGAATTTTTATTCAATCTCATGATCGGGATTTAGGGTTTTTTTATTCTCTGTTTAGATTTTTAGAAAAGGAAGGTCTAATATGAGATGTATAGATATCGTTGTGTCATGAACGCTTGCAACGTTTTTATTGACCACTCTACATTCAAATGCAAACGTACGTATGTAAGTACTAAAGCGTAGGAGAGATAGATATATTTTTTTCTAGAAAAATCTTGAGCTTTCATGATAATACATCGCTTTGGTGATGTAGAAAATTAAGCCACAACTTAAACATAAATATATATAGCCACAAATCAATTTGACCAAATTTGTGGTTTGACTCTCGTCACCACCAACACGCCGATATTAAGTTAAATATCGGCATATGGTATGTTTCGCTTCTAACTCATATTTTTAATAACAAATTATAAGATTGATAATACTTTAGGAAAAATAAGATGAATACATTGACTATCTCATAAGTAGAAAATTTTGTATTGTTAGTTCGAAAGTCATCGGCTTAAAAGTCAGCTCTGTGAGAGCCAGCGAATAACTCAACAGTTGCTTTTTAAAATATCTTCACAATATTTTTATAACAATTATGTAGCTCTGCCGCGCGAACATCAAAATGTATACTATTCTTTATAATGGAACTTTCAAGTCTCTATTTTATTTTATGACTGAATATCAACATTCAAACATTTATTATTTTATAATATTATAAAAAATACTTTAGGATACTGAAATTTTGATATAAAAATGTTAAAAATAATTGATCACAATTTGCTCCAGCCACTAACAGTTAGTTAACTGTACAAAAATTTTAATAATTGGTCATGTTAACGTGCAGCTTTATTGGCCATGAGATTCCAAGAGTCACAGCT
This sequence comes from Heliconius himera, assembly GCA_021202915.1. NCBI lineage: Eukaryota > Metazoa > Arthropoda > Insecta > Lepidoptera > Nymphalidae > Heliconius > Heliconius himera. The sequence continues at coordinate 79,821 of JAJHJA010000721.1, forward strand.
TCAAATCCTGCTACATTTAAAAATTTACTACACTAGGATCTATACGAGTACGTATATCACTCTTATCCTTAGGCTATATCTTTCGATATAGCTTAAGATCTCCTAGCATTTAAAAGGCATGATCGAGTCACCCCGTATATAGGTCAGTGTCCCGCACCCGAGTCACGTACGTACATTTGTTCCGATGTATCGCTTGATGCGCACCTGGCCTCAGTTATTGCTTACGTCCGACATATTTGGGGTGCATAATATTTGTCTTGGACTTTCGTTTAGAACGAAACGTGAGTTTGATTTATCTTTAGAGATAAAGGTTTGTTTGATCTAAACGCTTCTATTGATTTGCTTTCCCATCTGGTATTTGGAGATTTAATGTTAGAAAAGCAGGAGCATTTTTAGTCACAGGTGTCTGAGCTTTGTAGTTACAAATCCATGGTTTTTGTAGCATTCAGATGTATAAAGATTTAGATTTTTATTTGTTTTTTTTTTATTCATGCACGGCATTAATCTGGTAAAAAAATAGAGTTATGAAAAAAACAAGCTTTTATCGGGCACTCAAAAATACAAGTGCTATCGAATTTTTCGAAGTTATTACGTATGAGAGCCTAAACTAGAGTGGTTTACCAGTAATCTCGGCTCAGGTACTAACTCCATCATTTGGCCAGATTCATGATATTCTATTATTGTACTGTAATTTCTTTTTTAAGCTACTTATAACAGCTAGGTTTCATACTACCTAACGCGCAACATCTCAAAAATGTAGCTAAATGATCGAAACGTGATTAATTTAACGTTATGTTCACCACTGATGCGGAAAAAAACGAGTAAAGTTGAAAAAAAAATTAAAAAATGAATTTATATTTATTAAATATCCTCGAAACATATTAGATGGATACCACCAGTTGTGCTAACATTCTGCCGACTTCAATATTTTACATTTCCGTTTTCTGTATCAGCCCCTTGCCGGTATGATTTATATGCGGTTCAGATTGATATGACCGTCTATGGAGTGATGAAAAGATTTCATAAATATACGTAATATATTATAATCCAAGAAAAGAAACGTGAGGCCGAAGAAACGTAGCGCGATGGGACGACCCCTGACCACAAAGATACAAGCCTGACACGGTAGTTGTGAATTCGATTTCCAGTCGACAGATATAATATTATTGATTTTTTTTTTGTTTTTAATTTTAGTTTTTGTATGTTTTTTGTTGTATCCCGCATTCTGCAGGCTTCCTCTGCCTACCGCTACTTGCGGGATACAGCGTGAAGCTAAAGAATATATATATCAGAAATAAGTATTAGTGAGTTTCTATATAAGAACTTCATGAATAATGAATCGACCTGTTCTTGACTCCACGTTCAGTCATCAAGCGGAATGTAAATTAACATTCAGCACTCGAAGCCAATAATATCTTCATCGCGTCGAACGCGACTTAGTTAGGATGCAACGCGAATCATCCCTAACGACTTGTGGCTTTTTAAATTTACTTTCATTAAAACTTTATCTTTGTTTTAATATGAGACGAGGTGAATAACTGATTGTAGACGTGATTGTTCGGGGTTCGATGCCAGCTCAAGTAAAGGTGCTTATTGAAAATGGCGCAGAAAATCACCCATATAACTGTAAGTACAACGGTTATGGGTTCGATTCTGACACGGGGCAATGAATTATTTAATATTTTCATTTCTTAGCTCTGGTAACAAGGCTGGCTAATCACGGCGTTAAGTTCCGCCACTCGACACGCAATACATCGAAAATTCAGCGAAAAATATTGGACAGAGTGGCTCAACACTAGGTTCCCTCTGCCTACCCTATATTATACAGGGTACTGTCTGCTTCGAAACAACAAAATGGCGTAAATTATCGAAACGAATCACATTTCCACGTAATCTAAAAGTTTTTTATCTCAACGATGTAAAGCAATCGCCCCAGATTCAAATAATTCGAGGCTCGAGTGACAAACGCAGCTGCGTACTGCGAAGCGAACAGCACTTTTAAATGGAAACATACTTCTTTACGCTAATCTCGAAGTGTCATTGGTACGGGGGCGACGATACGATGTATAGCCGAGTATCTGTTTAAGGAAAATTTTGAGAACAGGGACTTAAGGGAAATAGATGTGGTAATTTTAGCTTATGTCTAAAAAAAATCGCTTAGCAAGGTAAAAGGAGAATTTAGTGTCAAAACACTCCATTCCCCGTTTTCCATCGTTTAGTAGTGACTTTTTTATTCTAGTTAAGCTGAGGAAGTTATTAGTTATATTAATGTATTATAAAAGATATGTTGCCTGTAACAACTTCTCATTAGGTACAATTAGCGAAATCAACAAGTCGTTAGATCTGTTGTTAATTATTTATCATTGATTTTACGCACATGGGTTCACTCGACTATATTTGATGCACATGTTACATAACGATACGTTTGAAACGTGATACCATATAGCTATGGCCCACTTCGATAAATAGACTATAAAATACAAAAATAAAAATTTTGTTGAACTAGTAGGTTCTGGCATTAAAGAGTTCAACCAAATAAAAGATAAGGTAAAAACTAGAAACAAAGATATAACGTCATTTCTAAGCATTATTCTTTTCCATTTCCATCACATCTATGCCCAAGATATAGATGACATGGGGGGTGAAATAATTTACATAATGTAATCAGCACCCGCCGATGACTCGAGCTTGGGCTGTTACAAGGCAAATCAGGGGATTTTAATTTCGGTTCAAAACTTCGAACGTATCGCGAACCGTCCTTTGAGACCGTTGATTGATGGTCGCCCTATCGGAAAATGAGGATTTTGTTTAAAAGTTTAAGCCGACCTTTTATATTTTAATACTTTTAATACGTTGTTCTTAGGGTGGCACTTAGAGCATTTTTTGTGGATACTTTCTAAAGATTTTTTGTTTTGTAACTTAGATAGATATATTTTTTCGTTTAGTTTTATCTATGAACTTTATATAACTTGTAGAAAAAAGTTTAGATTTTTTCTGGAGATGTGAGAATGTTATTAAATCTTTGAATCTCAAACAGTGACTAAAACTCCTGAATTTCAAAGTCTCTCCCATTTTTTTTAGATTTACACGTTTAAGTCTATAATAGGTATATGCTGTGCAGCAGTCTAAAAAATAAGTACCTATCTGTAAAAGAAAAAGATCTTCGTATTATTATTATTCACATTTACAGTGTGAGATTTGACCTCCCAGAGATTGTATTCAAACAGCCAAGTACCGACTACACTGCAATGGCATTTTTAGATATTATAATAAAGATTTATTTTTGCTTCTGTTTGCTGTCGTTCTTTCGATAATAAAACCAAGATATTTTACATCAGACCCTTAACAGATCGCTTCCGTGGGATAAAAGAAAGTATCTCAGGTGTTCCGTCCCCTTTCCTTGCTTTTGAATATTTCGAGCACTTTTTATATTACTATCTTTTAGATAATGGCCATTGGATCGACGATTGTTAACGAAAATAGAAGAATTGTTAATAAGCTTAAGTGTTTATTATTTTATTATAAAAACATGTATGAATCTAATAATAGCATAGATTTTTCTTAATTAATTAATACGTGTAGGCAATAAAAAAAATCTATATTAAATCTTGAACGTTTCTGGATACGTTGTTCTCCACTTCCTCCCCAATTTCAAGACATTGTACAGTGGACAGTGGAACTCAACGCTAATTATGTCTTATAGAGCGGGAAAATTTAAATAATGATTTTCCCCATTGTACCTATAGTCTGTAACATTTTTTTGTAAAAAAAATTTTTCAAATCATACCAGTAGTTCCTGAGATAAGCGCGTAGCCAAACGTCAATGTCGTTACCTCCAACCTATTTTGCTTGGATCTTAAGACGTAAAATGAAAAATCCCTTTTACTTTTGCCACTGCACCACGACTGGCCTCAACTTGTGTATTATACTACTTAATTGAAAAAAATGGGATTAACAGGTAGGAATAAACGGGTAGGTCAACCTACCTACATTCCAATTATTAAATGTCAGACTAATAGTTTTGTCTGTGCCTTGTCTATCAGTCACTCAATAACGGCAAAGTTTCATATATACGAGTATATATCTATACCTTAAATACCTATCCCAAAAATTGGTACCAGCTCTTGGACCAACAGATTTGAGACTGTACCAAATATCCCAAGTGCCCGTTTAGAGGCCGTACGTAAAGTGACTTATTGCTCATTTTACGTCAGAATATACTTTTGTTACTAGAGAAACTTTTTAATGTCGCCATCTTTGTGTCTCAGTTATTAAGCTTTAAAAGCGACAATGAAACCGTTTTGGTCGAAACATTTTGCCTAATGGAATTTTTAATTATTTTTTCTTCTTGACGGCCCATTGAGATGTTGAGATGAATATTAATTTTTGTGCGTTTTTTTTATATATGTTTTTTAATGTATTTTTTTTAATAAGAATTTATTTTATGCTCATAATATGTTGCAGAATTCGTACATAATTTTATAATGCAATTTTCTAAACTTTACTTGATTTATAAGTTTTGTATATCATATTAGTTTGAATACTTTTTTCGCTATTATTTTTACTATTACTCTACCTATGGTCATTTTTAAATAATTAGGATGTATCCCGCGTATGGCAGGGAAGAGATAGCCCAATGTTAAGACGCTTCGTTTAACGCTTGGTTTCCGCTCAGCTTTCGTATTCCGTTTACAAAACTCAATGCCGTGCTTAGTACATTACCAGAGCTAGGCAGCGAGAATAATTTATTCCTTCAAATCGGAAACGAACCCACAACCGTCGTGCTTAAAGTTAGACGATGTAACGTCACGGCTCGGCCGCAAAATTATAATACCATGAAAATTATAAACTACTAGAGGGCGCGCGCGGCTTCGCCCGCTTATTAGGAGTGAATTCTAAAAAAAACCACGAAACACGTGTTCAATAAAATATTTTTAACAGTCTGAATTTAATTTTTTATAAAAATCATACAATGAAATATTTTTAAGAGTCTGAATTTCAAATTTTATAAAAATCGATACAGATTAAAAAAAATTCCATACAAACTTTCAACCCCTATTTCATCTCTTTAGGGTTAATTTTTTTTAAATTCCCTTCTTAGTGGATATCCAGAATATGAAAATAAACATCTGCCCAAATTTCACGTGTCTACCATCAGCGGTTACGGCTCTGCGTGCGTCTTACCTCAGTCAGTCAGCACAAGTCCTTTTTTATATATAGATTTTATTACTGAAATATCCTCAACATTTTATACACTTCCAAAAAGTTATAGCATGTTCTGTCAACGTTAATTACTGTTACAAATGAAACGACTTCTTCCTTGAATTAAATTTCAGTAATAAAATATACATATATGATTTTTTTTTATGCATTCTTAATATTCGAAATATATTTAAGACAGTGGCCGTTGTTGCGCAAAGCAGCGTCTGACATTAAATGCGACGGTTGTGGTTTCGCATTCGTTAGTTAGTTAGCTAGCTATAGCAGGGTAGGAAACTCTTTCTCAGTCTACTCTGCTATAGTAAGCAGAGCCAACCAACAGGGTAGTCAACTCTCTCTCTGTCTACGCTGCTATGGTAGGCAGAGGGAGTCTAGTGTTATGACACTCCACTCCCTACTCTCCGCCGATTTCTAGAGGCACTGCGTGTTGAATGGCAGAACTCAACGCCGTTTGCGCTTTGCCTCGACACCAGAGCGAAGAATTTAAAATATTTAATATTTTACTTCCTTGAATGGGAATCGAACCCACAACCTGTTGCGTTTATATTCACATTATTTTTAATTTTATTAACGGTTACCAAAGAAATATAATTTAAAGCTCCATTTGCTAATGAAATGTGACATTAAAAATACAAGTTTAGTATAAATATTTATACACACACGCCCTACAGGACACAGTTCTCGTATGAAACTTGGAAGTTAAAGAAAATATACTGCTTTGCACTGTCAGTGTAATGAAATAAAATAGTGTTGTGCGATATTAATTATCCCGGGACACGACATTAAGTGGGGTTCGAGGGAGTACAGTGGGAAGTAGGGCAGTGGCTGGATATTAAGGGGTTTAACTTGTTTGAAATATTATACTAGGGTTTGGTTTTAAAATGTTAAATATTGGAAATAATATAAAAGTATTTGACTTTTTTTGGCAAAGAGTTTAAGGTTTACTATCATTTCTAATCTAAAAAGTTAAATTAGTATAAATATTTTGTTGGATTTGATTTTGTGGTTTATTTAATTCCACATTATTATCGTACATCGTAAAATGGTAAATCTCGTTTTTTCTTCGATCCAGTAACAATTTTCAGAAATAATTCGTCTGCATTCTTTAACACTTAAATAAATTCTAAACCCAGTAGTTTCGTCTCTGACTTATCTATCAATCAATGTCTCAAAACTTGACTCTATTCACGATCAAAGCTACGATGCACAAATATATATTTCATTTATGTTATGTATACGATGTAATATTTTATATTAAAATGCAACAAAAAAGAGGCCAGTCAGTGACTGCAAAACCGACTGGTTGTGGGTTCGATCCCCACTCGAGGAGATTGAAATATTTACTTAAATTTATATTTCCATTTCTTCTGCCACTCAACACGCAATGCCTCCAGAATTCAGCAGAAAGTGGGAAACGGGGTGTCTTAACACTAGGTTCCCTCTGCCTACCGTGCTGTGTGCGGGATACAGCGTGAAGCTAAAAAAAGACAACACATTCTTATATTCTTTTACAAAATACAATATTCTCTATTAGTAGCACTTAAAAATAGAAATTATCACAGTAAATTGACTCCTGTCGTCCCCTTACATTTGTATCTGGACGTAATGTAGCAAAACGAAAAACGAATTGCACGTCCCCTAACTGGTGAGACAAGAAACTCGCTAATGTTGCGTACTAAAGTTTTGTCTTTCTGTGCGTCATGTCTACGGGAGAGTGGAGGGTGGAGGGTGGATGACAGAGAAAGGGATGTCTTTAAGGTATATGATGCCATTTTTGATATATAAATCTATATATAATTATTATACTTTTTATATATGCTGTGCAAGGTTGGTGGCATGACTGCGTAAAGAGCTCCTCCTAAGATATCACTTCAAGAGATTAACTATATTTATATAAAAAATCTCGTTTTCGATATGGGAAGACGGCATTAATTTAATCAATCAAACACACAATCATTTGAAATTGTATGAAGAGTAAAAAAAACTAAGTGTCTTGCCAATATAGTACCCTGTCAAACTAAAAAATATATAATCTAGTCTAATCTAGCTTCCGCTGTTTCCCTAGCGGAGAAGTCAGAGAGAACGGAGTGCCAGACGCTACGGTACTAAACTAAAAAAATAATAATAAAAAAATCATTATCTAATCAAATTAATGATAAGCGCAATCACTATTTATATCCATATTCACACAAAGATTGATATAATTGAATATACTTTGGTATTGAGGCCAGAAGTGGCGCAGGGGCACAAATTGTGATTGTAAAGGTGATAGGTTACGTTAGGTTCGATTCCCACTCGAGGAAATACAATATTTTCATATTTTCATTTCTCCACTCAGCTGTCGAGGCAAAACGCGGCGTTTAGTTTCCCCACTCAACATGCAAAGCCTCCAGAATTGAAAATATAAAATGGAGAATGGAGTGTCCTAACACTAGGCTCCGATTATCTATCCTGTTATATGCGGGATAAAGCGTGAAACTGAAAAAAAAAATACAATAGCTCAATCATCACATCCATATCCACACAAAGATAGATACATAGATAAAAAGATAGATATAATTCAACATAATATAGTGCAATCCTGCACTTTAGTGCTCTCAACACATTTAGAGAGCGTTCAAGTTAAATCAGATACAATGCAAACAGAGCAACAAACGTGCATTCGAATTAGACTAGTATTTGCTAAACTACTATACGTTATTTACTAAGCCTAACTTGTCTGAACGAATGCCGGTGCTATCTTATTAATAATATATGTACGGTTAACAGTAAATATGTGGTTTATAATAAACCATAAATTTTGATGCATATTATAGGAAATTCGCCGTGTAATCAAAATTTATAGGATACTTCCCGTGGACCTACAGTTTTGAAATTTAGCAAGAAGTGAGAGCTTACAATGTAGATAAAGGAAAAATCCTAAATAAGAATAAATATTCTTCATCGAAAACAATAATTACTGATTTTTAGTTGTAGTTCATTTCACACAAAATTTGTGAATGCCCGCAAGCTTAAGTTTGTAAAATTTTATAAGTTGTCTCGTTAGCCTACAATCCTGAATTGGTGTGAAAGCCTCGGTGGACGAGTCTGATCCGGAATTAAACGGTTTTTTTATGTAATTGTTGTAAAAACGATGTTAACGAATTCTTTAAAAAAATGGTTTGAATATAACAAAAAAAAACAGTAAAAAAAAACATTTGCTATTAATCTCAGTAAATCTTTATTACACGATAAGAACGACCTCTAAAAAAGTCAAGAACTTAGAGAGTAACAAATTCTTTCCATTATTCATTTGGGTTTAATATAGGTTTGGTTAATCTTGATGAAGTTACAGGATAATCGGTGTAAATCGAGCACGAGAATGCCAATTTCTTTTATTCTAACGCTTAACTAAAAAAGAAGACATATTTGTTTTTTTTTTCTTTTAAATAAAATTACGAATTAATTGAGGCCAGTGGTGGCGTAGGGACACAATGTGTGACTGTGAACGCGACTGGTTGGGGTTCGATCGCTGGTCGAGGAAATGAAATATTTTTTAAATAATATTTCCATTTCTTCGCTCTGGTGTCGAGGCAAAGTGTGGTGTTGAGTTCCGCCACTCAACACGCAATGCCTCCAGAGTTCAGCGGAAAGTGGGGAAAGGAGTGTCTTAACACTATTTTTCCTCTGCTTACCCTGCTATGTGCGGGATACCGCGTGAACATGATAAACAATATATATATTTCTAGATATATGATAAAAACTACTATTGCTGGCATTAATTTATGTAATAGAACCCAACCAGTGATTTAAAAAAAATGTTAATAAGTGACAATGGCCAGAATGTCGAAGACTTTTTTTCCTTTTTGAAGAAAAAAAGTATCATACAATAATTTGACAGTATTGTACAGAAATTTAAAATTCTAAACTTAGCAAGCTTAACCTCAAGCTCTTTATAAATTATGTATAAGTGTTAGAACAGATAAAGAAGGCTACAGCCACACGCTACTTTATATACATACTAGCATTATCTTAGTACACCGCGTCTGTTGCCAACTATTTGTCTAGATAACTTGAAAAAGCACACATTTTATGTTAACCGACGATTGTTTCACATATTTACATATTTTAGAGATACCTTGATCCGTTCCCACTTGATACTTTTTTACATTTTGCCGCTCTGGTAACAAAACAACGCGCAGCGTTGAGTTCCGCCAGTCAACACGTAAAGAAAAAAAAGGAGGCTTGTGATACAGCGTGAAACTACAAAAAACGTCAAAGCTGTGTCGTTGCACCAAGAAGCCCTCTACAATATACAAATACAAATACTATAATAAGCAATTTAATTTTTTTTTGCTTTACGCTGTATCCCCAAAATAGCAGACAGACAGACAGAAAATTTACTCTTAAGACACTCTGTTCCTATTAAGGCATTTCCGTTCCCCATTGTAATCCGAGTTCTGGAAAGCATTGTATTGTTACCAGAGTAAGAAAATGAAAATATTAAATATTTCATTTCCTTGAGTGGGAATCAAACCTACAACATGTCGAGTTTATAGATACACGCTTGTGCCTGCGCCACGACTGGCCTCAAATTATTTAACATATCATAAATAAAGGAAGCTGCAATCAAAACGTATGAAAGTTAGGCCGTTTATTACAAGTCTATATTGTACAATCGTATTTTCCAACTGATAACGAAAATATATATATTCCGCATTTACAGCCAGAGTTTCCCCATATGTTGTCAAAGTTGAGCTTATGGAGGATCTTTATTATAAAACAATAAGTAATAAATAATATTTAGGCCATCTACGCACATTGGTATAGCGTCTGACTGGAGCCGCGACGATTGAGGTTCGATTTATGCTCGGGCAAATGAAAAATTTACATTTTCCTGCTGCTGGTAACAAGACAGAAAGAAGAGAAGAATTCCGCCACATGCAATTTTGAAAATTGGGCAGAAAGTAAGGAAAGGAAGTATTTTAATCCTTGGTTCCGATTACCCTGCTGTATACGGAATATATCGAGAGGCTAAAACTTTTTTTTTTTAAATAAAGTAAATTCGTTTTTCTATTTACGGTCTCAGCATTTAGTGGACTTTTTTATGACGGTACAGAGTTTCTTATCATTTAATTGCAATGATATGTACATATTATTTTAACCTATTACTTTTTTCGCCTAATATAGTCATTTCATGTTGAATAATAGTAAAGAGACTATGGAACTAATTATATTTTGAATTTAAATGCTCCCTTGGGTAAGATTTCAACACACAACAACCGCTAGTGTTCAAATAAACCGCCATTACGTTACGGAAAGCTAAATAATTCAACGCACAAACAAACTAATAACTCGAAAATATTAAAGTCAAAAATTTGTGTTAGATTTTTAAAACTACAAAGTGAAAATGAAGGACATCATTATTTATAAACCAGGATCACTCTGCTTAAAAAATGTGAAATTTATGTAAATATTAGAAATAATAATTTCTGCTATTTGCCTAAATCGATATAATCATGTACACTTTATTTATTTACTTATTTATATTCTTAATATCCCGCTCATTGTAAGGTAGGCAAATGGAACCTATTGTCAACAAATTTCGTTCCCCACTTTCTGCCGAATTCTGGAGACTTTACGTATTGAATAGTGGAACTCACTCTAATTCACCACTCATTAAATTGTTTCTAGAGTGAAAAATTAAAATATTAACAAATAATAATTCATTGCCATAAGTGGGGATCAAACCCACAACCATCGCGTTTAAAGTAACACGCTTGTGCTCCTGTGCCTCGACAGCCTCTACATAACTTGATATACAATATACATAACAATAGTAAAGATTAGTAACTCACAAAAACCAACTAAAACCCGCGCGGACCTATCTCAGTTCCTAATACCAGCGTTTTAACCAATGGTGGAACACCTATTTACATGGTACGCAATGCGGCGCGGGCAGCGCAGCGTCGCAGAGTATTTGTCAAATAGTGTAGCGTGCGGGCGACAAACGCTCAAGTGGATGCAAATTTAGTGTCCGTGATGTACTACTCCGCTACTTGATGATGGAGAGCTGTCCAAGATGTGTGGAAGTCTGGAATATAGTTGGAGCCAAATGCTGCGTAGTATTAAGTTATCTTCTAAATTCTTACAAATATAATTTAAAAAACAGTGGTGTAATAGGGCGCAAAATGATAATGCGAAATAGCGCGGAGAAAAAATGTAAAAAAAATCTGAAAACTAATCTACATATATAATACGTAAAACTCTTCTGTTAACAAGTGACTGTCAGTCAATGCACAGGCGAAACTACTGGGCTAAGAAAATTGAAATTTGCCATTAATATTTAAAGAGCATTTTTCGAAATTCTAAAAAAAAAAACGGAAATTTTACGTCTACGCAACCAAATATGCAAAAAACAAAGAAGACACTATAAATTTAATAAATTTCTTAAAGAAACACTTAATTAAACTAAAAACTCTAAATAATTACATTCACATGTATTTTGAGACTACGCAATGCGGTAGCGCCGCGAAGTATTTGTCAAACAGTGTCGCGGCTACCGACTAAACACACCGCTGTACTTAATGGGAATGCAAATGCACTACCGAGTGCTAGAGTGGTAGCATCCGTTAAATCTTTCCAAAAGCCAGAAGCGGGATTTAGAGCATTAAGGAATCTTAATCTGTGCGATGTATGAAACTACCCTCTTTTTTATTATTTCCAAGTATGCGTCAATTTTGCTATTTACAGGGTTGTTTTTTACATACCAGCTCTTTTCGAGTGACGATCGAAAAAACAACAATTTCGAACACAAGATGGATAGCTCGCAACTGATTCTTTACAGCATCTTGCTTAAAAATGTATTGGTACATACCATCAAACTATAACAACTTTAAAAGATTTTTAAACATTTTTTTAAAGTGTTATTCCACACTTAGGAAAGAAAAGAAAGAAAAATATACGGTTTTATACGTTTTCTAAATAAGTATTTAACTTTAAAAGAATACTAACAATCCTGAACGTTGACGCATATAAAAACAATTACATAGAACTATACAGAGATACATATATAGATGTTTATAGTGAGAGTGAAATGATGTTTGATCTGACATTAACATAATACAAAGCTTGTTCGAGCTTTACCATGATATTCTTGTGTATTTTTCATAAGTAGCCAGTTACGAAATAAGCGCTGATCTGGAACGAACTTTTTCTTGGATGTACTACATAAGCCTCATGGACACCTGAACTCTGGCCATTATTTATATAATAAATCGTTTTTTTTTTTTTGGCTTTACGCTGTATCCTGCAAAAAGCAGGGTAGGCAGAGGAATCTGGGCATCTCATTGGTTTCTCGTTTCCAATAAGTCGATTCCGTAAATAGGGGAACGCAACACACAATGGCTCTAGGAATTGTTTGTTGAGGGGCAGAATTCAACGCCGCACTTTGCCTCGTTACCAAAGCGAGGAAATGAAAATATTGAATGATAATGGAAATCAAACCCACAACCTATCGCGTTTACCGTCAAACGTTTGTGCCTCCGACCACAACCGGCCTCATTACGAGCTTATTTTAAGTTTTTAATCTGAAAAAAATCTCACGGTATGAGAAATCACCCAGTTTCCAACCTCAGTGTCTGAATGCCGAATGGCATTGTATTCTACTGGCAAACCTAAAAAAAAGTAAGTATACATTTGCATTATTGATCAGTAATAAACAAATTTATTATGTTCAAAACCTTTAAAACTGTAATTACCTCTACATTACATGGACCGCCCCTACTAAAACCGAATAAAACCTTAATTAAGATTTTCTACATACATTCCTTTACAACAATACATTCTTGGTATTTTAACGTTCTCATTACCGAATACACGAACAGGGCTCTATAATGTTTCATACTAAAATAATCATCCAAAATTTCACTCCCAAAAGCGACCTTTTACAATTACGCAGCTCATTTAAACTATAATTATTACAGCCGATAGGACGTTAAGGGGTTTAAATAAAATTATAATAATTACCTTTGTAAATATATATTGGCATACGTTTAAAGCTTTTCCGGTATTTCCGATAGTAATAATGAAACGTATATTAATAAAATAATAGTAAACGAGTGCGCGGACAGATCGAACTGCCTATCAGTGCTTATGGATGGATCGTTACGTTAAATATATGTGGTGATGAACTAATTTTATTGTTTTTGTTTTAATTATTATTGCATTTAATGTTCAAAGCTATATTTGAGGTGTTGGTGGCGCTGTGGGCGCTGACTGTAAGTCGGATGGGTATCGTAGGTTGAATTCCATTTATTAAAAATATTATCTTAAGTTTAATTTCCACTTAACGTGTAATGTATCCATAATTGAAAGGAAAATGAGGAAGTGTTTAACACCAGGTTTTCTCTGACGACACTGCTGTGGCTACTTAGCTTAGCTAAATTTATTAATAACGATACAATCGCTACGCAGTTAAGATATATCTAATTGATGATTATTGTTTCGATTATAATTATTTTAATTAGACAATATGTCTTCAATATTTCATAATTAAACAAAAAGTGAACAATGGCAAAGTTATTTAAAAATATAAATAAAAAGAATATTTACATTTTATTAATTTGCGGCGTTGAGTTGTGCCACTTATCACGCAATGCCTCCAGAATTCGGCAGAAAGTGGCTAATGGAGTGTCTTAACACTAGGTTCCCTCTGCCTAACCTGCTGTGTGCGGGATACAGTGTGAAATTGATTTATTTATTTTATTTTATTTACAATCATAATTTAAACATTGTAAACAATACATCCAAACAAAATCGTATTCACAACCTCTCCGCTGATATAGCGCCTGCGCTATTTCACGCAACCATTCACTCCAGTCGTGATTTATAGCGTGAATACATCATCCCGCACCCCCGAGGTTTCCCGCTCCGAATCCCGCCGCAACTTGTGCGACAAAAATGTCATTACGTAAATTTACATAGAAATAAAAAACGCTATTTCACTTTGGGAATAGACGTTTCAATACGCCCCCGCTTAAAGGGCTGGTCTAGGCAATTCTAGTTTCTTTTTTAGAATTCTTTGGACGGTTTTCTTCTATTATAATGGTTGGAGCTTTATGTAAAATTGTACGCTGTGGTTGGTGGTTTTATTTTAGTTTGAATTGTTTTAGTAATAAATACTAGTCTTAGTACAATTAAAAAATATTTAACTAATCTAGATAATATTCATTTGAACATACTTTTTAGATAATATTTATATTTAAAATAATTTTATAGGGACATAACATTTATTGTGAAGATATTTCGTTTTTCGCTTTCCGATCGAATTCAACACATTCTGTGTTGAGTGGCGGATTACACAACGTCGGATTTTGCTATATTAATGAGAAATTAAAAAAAAAACATTCATCAGAGTGCAGATCGAACCCATAACTATAACGTTTACAGTCAAACACTGTACCAGTGCGCCATTATAGCCTCCTCCTAAGTCGACAATTCAAGTTCTATTAAGTTCAATATTTTATTCTAAATTTTATTATTTTTCTAGAAATTACACTATAAAATACAATATACACACTATTTCTCACGTAGCACTATATTAACAATGCACATTGACCAGATTCCATCATACAAACCAACCCTTTTTATACTCAAACTAAAACCATATCCATACATTTTAAATATAGCGCACCAACCCTTTGTTTACTTACATACTTCTGCAGATATTAATTTTACAGTAAGTGTCAATTACGTGTTGCTCCGGAGTATAACAATGGTAGCAAGTAGCGCCCAAGTTTTGAAATGTGACAGCCGACATCGGATGCTATGCAGATTCAGCATACTTCGGTGTGAATCACTATTAATATTCATAGAGTATGAAAATTTATGTTGAAGCTATATTTGTTAACAAAATGTTCTATTAATTTAGTTTCTTTTTTGTTTTCGTTGACACAAGTTGGGTCCTCTACCTTTGAGGTAAGGATATATCGAAGGACGTAAACGTAAAATGCACGAGGAGCCCCCGGGGGCAAGTATGAAGAATTTGGTGACAATCAACGAGATTAAGATGTGAAAGACGAGGTGGAAGAAGAGACCGTAGCGTTCCTCTCTGGTTATCCCTTTAGGGATATAGCATGAAGCTAAAACAAAAAGTGATTGTAATGTGATGATGGCGTTCAATACGTTGTAGTTATAAAAAGTATTTACTTTATCTGCTTTAATTAGTTACGCCCTTTTTTCAGGCCAGTGTTACTCGAAAGAATGAGTTAGTGCGGCAGATCCGGCAAAAACAATAAATAACAAAAAACCCTTTTAGCTCATAAATACTACAAAAAAAACCTAAAAAAAAAACCATTAAAATTCTTCTTATCAAATCGTTTCAATGTCCATTGCAACTTCAATACGTAATATAGCATCGCAGCCGAGGGTTCGGTTAATCTAAGTAGATTCAGAGCCACAATCTGACAAAGGACAGACCGCCTTACTTGAGGTGAATACACACACTGTGGATACTTGACGATTTATATGTAGCGTTTGGAGTAAATGATGGATTTAAATATACGAATATACATCCACAGTGAGAGAAATAAAATGTTTTAAATTGTTTTTTTATATATATATTTTTTACTATTGCCTATAAATATTATTTCTTAAAAGATAAATTAATAAAATTGTTTGTACCCGTACATATAAAACTCTTCCGTTACTGAGTGACTAATAACTAAGATAATTACAATTTAGGTAGTAAGTAGGTAGGTTAGGGAGTGTAGAGCTAAAAAAGGATTTCTCATTATTTCTACAGAGATAAAAAGAAAGAAATTAAGACCTAAAATGGAAGAACTCGGTTCTTCCATTTTGTCTTAATTAATTTCTCTTAAATCTCTCTTTGTATCTATACATATTAAAATAAAAATCTTATATTAGAATATTTTTTTCATGATCACCATAAAAATATTATAATAAAAAAACATAAATACTTGTTTAGTTCATCTGGGGTAAGTTGGCGACAAAGCTTTGAATTTCTGCCCTTTGTCAGACTGAGATTACAATCTTCTTCTTATACATCTATATTATGTATCAAGAAGTGCAAGGTAAGGGACGGTCGTGCTGTATATTTTTACTAAAATTAAAATCATTGTAGCATAATGGTAAGTAAATTGAGGTTGTAGCGGCGGAACAGCACAGCCATCTGATTGTAAAACAAACGTCTGATTGTGGGTTCGACGCTGATTTATACATAAAAAAGCGTGAAGCTTTTAGAGAAAAAATATATAACTAAAGAAAAAATATATAACTTGAACTATAGCTATTCAAACATATTTAGAGATACTTTTTTTACGGTTACGGTGTACCCGTACGGTCGTAAATAAAATATATCTTAATAATTATATATTTTTTTCAAAATTAGTGTTAATTTTGTTACAGTGCTATGAGTA
Organism: Heliconius himera; assembly: GCA_021202915.1. Lineage (NCBI taxonomy): Eukaryota > Metazoa > Arthropoda > Insecta > Lepidoptera > Nymphalidae > Heliconius > Heliconius himera. The sequence continues at coordinate 96,458 of JAJHJA010000721.1, forward strand.
AATGAAGCTGATAATGTTTTAGTTAAGAACATACAACACAGACGCTCTATTAAAGAAAACTATCAAAAGATACTCTCTCTCTCTCTCTCTCTCTCTCTCTATATATATATATATATAGATCAAAACACAATATCTACTAGTGGTGGAGTTATCAGTGTCAATTCACAATATTTGAGTTTGCGTCAAATTTTATGAGAAAAGTTTTTTTCCTTTTAGTTATTGGCGCTACTCCTAAATAGTTTACATGGTTTATCAATTCTATACCTATTAATTGGGCTAAGTTCCTCTCCAACCACTTAGATACTGATGAGTGTGTAAATGGTCTTCGCTTTGAAAGTATTTGAAAATATTAAATTCGTTGAAAAGCAATTATAGCATTCCTATTCCAGGTCTTTCCGAGTAAATACTTAGTCGTGGGTCGTTGAGTTGCGCCGCTCAACACACAGTGCCTCCAAAATTTGACGGAAAGTAAAGAACAGAAGTAGTCCTAATGTAATGTTTTAACACTAGATTCCCATTTTTCCTCTGCTTATCCTGCTATGTACGGAACAGAGTGTGGAAACTAAAAAATCTCTTCTTATCACGCAGAGCGAAAAATTGGGTAATCATATAAAGAACAAACATTTTATAAAAACAATCTATTTACTTAAAAATCCATCACCCACGCGTGCCCCAACGTCATAAATAACATAAATAATTGCTTATAAACTCTTTTCGTCTTCGGAATTTCGAATTTCTTTAACTGAACAGACTTCACTGGCAACACCAGAATCCCCTCGCGGATCGGGCGTATGGTTTTTCTCATTTCCTTATCCTGCTCCTCGTATATTTATTTTTATTTCGTATTTGTATTCGTTTCCTGTACGCCATATTTTTTCGCGACGTCTCCATATCGCATCCGTCGGGTTCCGGATGCTGGCGCTATTGTCGAGCGTGTATCATGAGGAAGTTATTTTGTCATTTGTGTGCTTAATATGTGTTGGTGTTTGGCTAGCTCTTGTGATTTATGTGGCCAGAAAATTATTTGAGTATTTAAGTATGTATTATGTTGTGGAATCAAATTGTAAGAGGCCATCGTGGCGCAGTGGAACAAGTTAAGTTAAACGCGACGGTTCTGGGTTTGATTGCAACACGGACGATTGACAAATGATTTATTATTTATTAATATTTTCATTTCTTTTATTTGGTACCAAGACAAAGCGGCCTTAAGTACCGCCACTCAACACATAATGCCTTAAAAAACGAGGGAAAGTGGGAAATGGAGTGTTCTAACACTTAGTTCCCTCTGGTCATTCTGCTATATGCACTGTATCCCAGTGTGAAGTTAAAAAGAAAAATACAAGCAATTCTTTTTATTTTTCATTATCAGCTTCACGGTGTATCCCGCACAAAGCAGGGTAGGTAGAGGGAACCTAGTGTTAAAACACTCCGTTCCCCACTTTCTGCCGAATTCTGAAGGCATTGCGTGATGAGTGACAGAACTCAAGGCTGCGCTTAGCCTCGACACCAGAGCGAAGAAATGAAAATTTAAGTAAATATTTCATCTCCTCCACTGTGGATCGAACCCACAAACAGTCGGTTTTACAGTCACACTTTATGCCCCTGCGCCATGACTGGCCTTGTAAGTGCATTAAGATAAAAATGATCTCATTCACAGCTATGTATCCAAAACCAAATTAAAAGTTTCACATTTCAAAAATTCACGAAACGATCATCCGAAATAGCGCCATCAAAATATGTTTCAAATACTAAAATCTTATCTGGAAAGGAAATTGAATTTAAAATCTACGTTTTCAACTGGAATATCCAATGATTTGAATATTTTTCCCGTTCGACCCCATAAACTGGAATCGACTTCGCCCAGCCCTTTCTGGAACGTTATTTATATACAATCTTTACCCTCTCAACTTTGAAGCGTTGACATTTATAAAATGGGAATAGTAATCTTCTGCACTCGAGGGCCTTGTAAGGTCATAAAGAAGAATTTTCGTGTGTTTTACGCCTTAGTTTTGAAGTTATAGCGTTCTTGAGCACGTTTCGGGGCAGCTTTATGTACGGCGGCACATGTTGTACGATTTACGTTTACTTTTATATAAGTCTAAAATATAACTACTACGTACTATTTCTATTAGAAATATTAGAACATATAATTTTTATTTACTTTAACATTTTTTTTCTTTTTTACAATAACCTGCTCTCATGTTTATTTTTCGCATATTTAGAAGTGGAACTTAATGACGGTATTTGATTAAAGTACTATATTATTAAATATGTTATTTATGTTTTTGTTGTTTATGTTTTATTTTTTATAGCGAATAAACAAATTGCAAATGTAAAAACTATGGTTAATATTTTATTTCGTTAACTAGATACTTGTAAGGCGATATAAATTGTTACATTTATTGTATTGTTCTCATGTAAAGGAAATTGTATTTATTTTTGAGAATAAATTCTTTAAACATAAAATCAAAGTATCTTATAAATAAACATCGTAAACTGATTTCCGAACTTTCAAGAGCACTCCATAACTTGTTTTTTATAAAATTAAACACAAAAATAACTATTTTTGCTTGGCCCTAGTTTAAAAGTTTAAAGGGAAAGTTGGTCGCTTTATGGCAGTTGAATAATTACAAACCTAATTGACTTAAACACTTAAGAAAGGAACAACTTGGGGAAGGGACGCTTTGATGGTCAGACCGGGGTATTAGGTAACCAATTAACTCACTAAATGTTGATATTTCAAATTTTCACTAATTAAAAACTGTTATATTTTGTTTTGAAATTTTACAAGTATCTGCGAAAGTTAAATTATATGTTTATATTTTGTTCGTAATCAGTAGACGCCGCTTTTTTTAGCTTCACGTGGATTTACGCAGAGAGAACCTTTGATAGGTCCCCAAGTTTCCTGGGGTGAAAGAAGAGTTTTAACACAAGGGACTCAGGTTTCCTTTGCCTGCCCTGCTATGTGCGGGATACAGCGTGAAACTAAAAAACATTTTAAATATTAATATATTAAATATAAATAATATGTATTAAGGTATCAAAATATAAAACAAACTATTCTGTGGATAAAATTATAATTGAGACTTCCTCCGCCACTTTATTAATGCTTATATATCAACTATTATCATATCACTATTCTGGTCTTATATCTCAACAAATTAACAAAAAATCTAGAACACTATATCTTAACACAAAGTTCTTTTATTTTATACGAATTCTAAAATTATTATATACGAATGAGCTGTAAAGCTAAAAAAAATCTATAAAATGCTGTACTTTTAATCGTTCTCCATGGTAACTTGAATCCTTGCTTAGCTGCAGGCTTTATACTTATAATTTTTTCCATTATCTCAGATGAATTTCTCTTTTGTTTGTGTTGATATAAAGAAAAATCGACTCTCCCTCGAAAATTTTCCATCAACAATACAATACGTGTTACATACGCTCCTACTGTTTGGGGTAAGATATAAGGGTGTTAATGTTTAAATTGTAAGCAAATGGCGATCTAAATATGTTATTATCAAATCTGTTGGTGATCAAGAATTAAACTAAATTATGTAGGTTTCTTTTGTAATAAGACCTTGCATTGTTCGCGGCGTTAATCGCCACTCCACGCGCAATGTTGGAAAATTGGCAGTAAGTTTGGAACAGAAGTTTCTCCTTCTGCTTATCTTAATACGTGCGGAATACAGCGTGAAACTTGCCTCAAAAATTAAGAAGAACTAAGAAGAACGGAGTATTTTAATGGAAACGGAGTATCTTAACACTAGGTTCCAAGTTGCTGCTACTGTGCTAAGTGAGGATACAGCGTGGAGCTAAAAATAGTAAATATAGGAAAAGACAATCAAAACAGAATTTTCCACAATTTATTAATTTTGCTGTGAAAATTGTCATGATTTCCAATACCAATCATTAAAAACAAAAATTGGGATTTTTTCTCACATTATGTGAAGCGTTTTCGTTGTGTAGGTACAAAGAGGGGCCCCTATCATGAATATAAACAAAAGAAACAATGTATGCAACAAACATCAAAGCGATCGTCTCTAATGAACAATCTTATGCTGACACTGTCTTCATTAGAACATATGTATATATAGGTATATGGTGAAAATAATAGATCGGGGCAAAATTATTTTCGTATTTTAAATGTATTGTTAGTAATCAAACCTCTTTGGCTGTACTGAATGTAACTGGCTGGTTTTAATACCAATAAATGGTAGACATTCTAAAGATGCAATAAATTTAAAAAATAATTGAAAAAAAATTCAATTGTTTTTCAAGTAAGCAAAATGAACGTATGTGACGAAGAAATTCGGTACATTTTAAAGTTTATTACGAAAAAGGTAAAAAATGAGACAAACGCCGCAAATAAAATTTGTGCGGTTTACAGACCTAATGCGGTATAAGGGGCTTATTTTATAATAAACATAATAGGGGCCGTCGTGGTCTAGGGACATAAGAGTATGACTATAACGCGACCGTTGTGGGTTCGATCCCCACTCGAGGAAATGAAATATTTATTTAAATATATATTTCTATTTCTTCGTTCCGGTGTCGACGCAAAGAACGGAATTGAGTTCTGCTACTCAAAACGCCTCTAAAATTCAACGGAAAGTGGAGAACGGAGTGTCTTAACACTAGGTACCCCCTGCCTACCCTGATTTCTGCGGGATACAGCGTGAAACTGATTATTTTTTTTTTTAATAAACATAATAATTCGCTAACACCAAACTGAACAATGACATTATCTTTTTTGTCCCTTTCACGGTTCTTATCTTGAAAAGGATAAAAATACGTGATGTTTAACTGAAAGATACCCGCAGCATTAGTAGAGTGCGCCGCAATTTTTCCCATAAAATATTCATTGTATACCATTCTACGCTAGAGTACGATGCCTCAGAGCAAGGGGGTTATGTAGAAATTGTAACATTCATTTTATTTTAGTTTCAATTTACTTATTTAGTGTGTAGGCTGAGAGTACCTGGGAATCCATTGTTAAGACCTTTAACCTCCTATCCTATAACAAATAACCCGTTTACCTAGGAGATTTGTAGGTTTTCTTAAAAATCGCCATTTCTTTTGTCTTCTATGTGAAAAAAGTACTATTTCTATTTATAAACAAACGGTTATTTTTATTTTTTGTCTCTTCACGCTCTCTCCCGCACATCACGCAGCAGGCAGAGGGAGTAGGGTAAGCCAATTGTTAAGACACTCTGTTCCCATTAAAACACTTCCGTTCCCAACTTTCCGCCGTATTCCCGTTGCTTGAAACACAACACCCCACTTGGCGTCATTACTAAAGCCTAGCAACTAAAAAATTAAATACATATGTCATACCCCCAAGTTGGAATTGAACCCACAACTGTTGCGTGTGTAGTCACAGTCTTGTGCCCCCGGGCCACGACGGCCTTTATTGATGCTTATACTATTTCTATTTGACTTTCAACTCTAAGTAAGGCGGTGGCTTGCCATATTTTCACCCTCATTTGTGTAATGCTTCTCTGTACTACCTTCAAATGAAGTGAATATTATTTTTTTATTTTATTTATCCCTTATTTTCTAGACCCTTGAAACGTTACACGATATCAAAAATTTATGAAATTCACATGTTTGAGGCTGTTGTGGTGCAGTGGACCATGGTTTGACTGTAAAAACGATGGTAGTGGATTCCACAATCGATCGGAAGTAAAACTATAAATACTACTGTAGATAAAGCGTAGCATTAAGTTTCGAGATTCAACACGTTTTGTCTCGAAAGTTAGTCAAAAGGTCTTATGTTATTACTGTATCTATATTTAAAAGACATTTGTCGTTATATAAAATGCCTAAACTAAAATAGAGGTCGATATCACTGCAATCATGTTAAGTTCAATTCTATACGATCAAAGTAAATTCTTTTGCACAATTTTAATATATAATAGTTTCAATTTGCAAATAATGAAAAATAAAGGCCAGTCGCGGCGCAGTGGCACAAACGTGTGGCTGCAAACGCGACAGCTTGTGGGTTCGATCCCACTTAAAGAAATGAAATAATGTCTGTTTAATGTTTTAATTTGTTCGTTCTGGTGTCGAGGTAAAGCGCGGCGTTGAGTTATGCCACTCAATACGCAAAGCCTCCATAATTTGATAGAAAGTGGAAAGCGGAATATTTTAATACTAGGCTCCCTCTGCCTATCCTGCGGGATACAGCGTGAACCAAAAAATAAAATCTTAAATTCTAAATATGCTTACAAATACCAAACAGGTGAACCATAAAATAACATGAACATAAAACGGCAATACCTTAAGTTAATTGTGTTATCACAAAACTTCTATCAAGATTTGTGTACGACTCCATTCAAATCCCATTAAGAGTCAACCAAAATGGATCTAGACACGAAAAATTTAACCGATACGAATGTATAACATGTATTGAAAGCTCAAACGCGATTGGACAGTTTAGGTAGAGGCCTTTTTATTTATTACCATCATTTTCCCAAACAAAAGCCGATTTTGCAACATACTTGTAAAACCGTTGAAACTTGGGCAACGCTTGTCACGGTGGTATAAGGTTCATTTTTAAAGATTTTTTTTCTATGAAAGTGAAGAATAATTCGGAATCCCTGGCCGGTTGCCATGTAAAGACGTTGCCCAAAACGTCGTCTAGTCAAGGATAAAAGGTGTAAAGAATTGTTTCGATTCAAAGTTCGATAGCGTCCATAAGTTTCGAACAACATTAAAATTTTATTGTGAATATTTTGCCAACTTCGCCTTTCATACTATAAAAATGATAGACGGTATATTTACATGCAATTATAGAAGACAATGTACGAACAAAATAACTGTTAATATAAAACTGAATATATATTTTTTTATATTATGAAGGTTTTTTTTTTGTTGATGGAAAAGTTTTTTTTATATGGTTTTTATAATAACCAGAATAAGGCAGAGGGAACCTAATGTTAACACACTCCTTTCCCCACTTTCTGAATTCTATTTCTATTTCCCTAGAGGCATTGCGTGTTGAGTGCTGGAACTCAACGCCGCGCTTTGCCTCAACACCAGAGTGAAGAAATGGGAATATAAATTGAAATAAATGTTTCATCTACTCGAGTGGGGATCAAACCCACAACCAGTCGTTTTTACAGTCACACTTTGTGCCCCTGCGCTACGACTGGCCTCAATATTTGCATTAAATTTATTATATCATGTGTACATTGGTTTAACATTCACAAGCCACGGCTTATATGAATTTTATATTGGCATACGAACGTGGCCAATTTTCCCCAGAACGATGAAAATATTAAGATCCCGCATTATGTAAACTCAAAAGTAATGTCTTTTTTCTTAAGGATTGTTATTATTATGAAGACACTCCATACTCATACGAGACATAAGGAGTTGAGTGGCAGAATCCAACACCGTGTTTTCTCTTTTACCAGAGTTAGAAAATGAAAATCTTAACACTCAGTAACGGAATAGTTATATACGAGTATATAATATCAATAATAAGTATAAATTCTATTGCCAGTGAGAATCAAACCCACAACTATCGCATTCAGAGTCAGTCGCTTTCTTATTGCGCTATAGTGCTTATATATTTAAAAAAAAAGTAAATATATACGTGTATAAAATAACTTACGTGATATTAAACTTATTATTAAAGATATCTTATGAATGTTAGATTTAGGCAGAGAGAAATAAGTTACGTCACTCAGTTTCTAATGTTTAGTGACCAAAACGCCTACGTTTTGCATACATGTTTTTCCTATAATTTCTTATATAATATGTATTGAATTTGATTAAGAAATAATATTCATTAAACAATATAAAGATTAATTTATTACAATTTTCATTGCCTCTTATAGAAACACTTGTAAATTATAATATGAGTAATTACTTCGTTAGTTTAGTATACTCGTAATGTATTAGTATATTAAATTAAAAGTGCAATATTTTTATAATTAAGCAGACGTATGAGGCCAGTTGTGGCACAGGAGGAAAAGCGTGCGAGTGTATACGCGACATATTATGGGTTCGAGGAAATGTACATTTGATATATAGCTAAGATAAGCGTGGCGTTGAGTTCCACCAGGAATGTGAGGAAAGGAAATGTATAGGTAACTTAATTAGAGCGGAGTGTCTTACACACTAGGTTTCCAGATTCAATCTGCCTAGTATGTGCGAGATACAGCGTGAAGCATAAAAATAAGTTTTTATAATAAACTAAGAATAGCCCCCAACATGACAACTATAATCTCGTTTTTCCCCGTTCCTGAAGGAATTTTATGAAATACTCTTTTAGTGTCCAAGTCTAACCAATTAACCGTACTACTACTACGCCGCGTAGTTTCGACTAAGCGTTATATATTGGTCGTTCAGTAACGGATTAGTTATATATATTTTAACAATAAGAAATATAGCCCAAAAAAAATTCCTATGAAAAATTGGACTTGGATTGAAAAATTGGATATTAGTAAATACGAGTACACCCACGACAATGATACAAAAATATTACATACTTTATAATACTCTCTAACCTCACAATCCTCTATACTAGATTCCATAAATTGATAAAATATTACATTACAAATAGCAAAAATCCAAAAAATAATAAAGATAGTAGAAAATGTTCGCCAACTTATTTATGGTCGAAGTAACATTCTATCAAATGTCAAGAGTCGGCCTTTCCGAGATTGTTTTCAGTGGGTCCATCCACCCGTGAAATCAACGTCATAGGGGTATAAACATCCCTTTGAAATTGCAAAGATATCTATCTTTAATATGTCACATCTGTATATCTAGTTTGTACTGAGTAGTGCAATTTTTATTATCTTTATTATTTTAAAGGCCGTCGTGGCCCAGGGGCACAAGGGTGTGACTGTAACGCGACGGTTCGATCCCCACTCGAGGAAATGAAATATTTATTTAAGTTTATATTTTCATTTCTTTGCTCTGGTGCCGAGGCAAAGCGCGGCGTTGAGGTCCACCACTCTACACGTAATGCCTCCACAAATTCGGCGGAAAGTGGGGTAGGTAGAGGGAACCTAGTGTCTTAACACTAGGTTCCCTCTACCTACCCTGCTGCGGGATACAGCGTGAAGCTGATGATTTTAATTTTATTATTTTTAAATGGACATAGCAGTGTCTATATCTATAATTTTAATAAAATCGTACCTGATTTGTCTCTGTACATGGAAGATGTACGATAAATCTATTATTAGGGGCGGGGGTCTGTTTCTCGATTTGTCTGTGCGTTTGTGCACACTAATCTCAGAAACAGCTAAACCGATTTAAATACAGTTTTCGCTATTGTATTTTGGCAAGCTTCATTTTAATTCTTCCATCTAATTTTTCTATTTTGTTTGACAATATTGTTACAAAAATAACTGAGTTATTCAATTCAATGAAACTTAAGTTTCCATTATATGTATTATAGAGTCTTTAAAATAATCATGTCATTAGAATACAAAAGCAATTGAAATTAGTAAATAAATAGTCATATGGTTCAAATGCCGACGCCGCGAGTGGGTCGCTAGTTAAAAAAATCCTAGGTTCGATTCTTGCGCCTTCGACCGCCTGGTGAAATGAACATAACTGAGAATTATTATTGTTTTGGCCACGCAGTCTCTGACACATAATACAATCTAGGAGCCTTTTTTTTTTTTTTTTTAACGTGAGGAAATCCTTTTACGGATACCGGCCCCAGTGGGGACTCGAGCTCGGTTATGTGGGGCTCGCGGACTGGCAGATGTTAGGCCGTCCGATTACCCACTAAAACCTCACGGTGCTCCTCCTCGACCGCCACTGGCCGCGAGACGCGGGGACAAGAGTCTTCCGCGAACAATCTAGGAGCCTGAGGTAACTCTGACCTCACTGGAGTGGATTACATCGAAACGTTACCAATTTACCATGATATGGTAACGTTTCGATCTAATCCACTATAGTGTGTGTGATCTTCCTCGATAAAAAGATTTTTTTAAATAATATAAAAAGGAACCTAGTAATAAAGAATATAGAATCTCCGATATCCCTGCACACTATACCCCGCAAATAGCAGTATACGCAGAGGGAACCTAAGAACGTAGTGTTTAGAAACTCTGTTCACTTTCTGATACTTCTGTTCTTCACTTTTCGGTAAATTGTCGAAGCAATGAGTGTTAAGTGACAGAACGCAATGTCACGCTTAGGTTCGTTACAAAAGTAAGGAAATGAGAAAATCAATATTCACTACTCCGAGTAAGAATCGAACCCACACCCGTTTACAGTCGCTTCAGAATTTTAATAATTTATAACAAGAGGATTTCCAATTGATCAGATATATCTACTCAACTAAACCACTACGCTTTTAATACAATTTTTACATAATTTAGTTAATATACAAACAAATGCCAATCCCGCAAACACAAAGTGAAGCTTATGAATAACTATTTAATTAATTACATACTAGTGGTGTATTATTATCGTTCATAATAAAGTTTGTGGTATTATATGATTATGATAAATCAAAAATTGACTATTGTAACAATATTGACCTGACCTGACAATCTACTTTTGGTATTCATTTAGGTGGTTTTCGTTGGAACCGTCGTCGTGACGCAGCGGCAAACGAGGCGGTTGTGGTCCAGGACGACCTATAATATATATAGGTCGTCGTGGCCCGGTGGCATAAGGGTAAAGGGATAGTGGGTTCAATTCACTGCCCATCACGACGTCTCCAAAATTCGGCGGAAAATGAGGAACGGAAGTATCTCTTCTCTATCTCTATATCTTATAAAATAAGAACGATTTTTTTTTTCTGTCTGGCCTTTCTACGCTATCTTCTTCTAAACCACCCAACTGATTTTGATGCGGTTTTCACCATTATGTAGAGTATTTCTCAGGGAAGGATTATATATGGTTTATTATATGTATATTTTATTGTAATTTGACATAAATATGATAAATGTGTATAAAGTCCTACCCGTTCAGACACTTTCACGCATGCGCTGCTTTAATGGTAAGTCCTACATGAAAACAATGTACTAGAGTATTATTCCTCTTAATAAGATCTACAAAAAAGTCAGCGACAGCATATTCGTAACTTTTAAGGATAACATACAGTAGGCATATTTCTGTCTAAAAATAGTAATATGAATATATTTTTTATTTTGAGGGATGTTTGTCCATAATGGTATCAATCCTTATCCTTTTAAATACTTTATTAATTTTCTACGTTAAACGAAGATAAAATTTGCTCTTTACACTAATTTGAAATTACGAATAGTTTTAGAGAAAAACGCATTTAATTGTTGACACATCACGCCGGCTATAAACCGCAGTTTTGGCGCAAGTTTTATTTATTACCTTACTCTCAGCATATAAATAAGTATATTAGTTACGTTGGCCATTTAATGTAGATCAAAACTGTCTTTTACTGTTTTTCATTTTAATAAGTACTTTAGAAGTTGTTACAATATCAAAAAATCCTTGCTTTGAAACGGCTCGCCACACGCCATGCGTCCCCCCGCGCCCCGCGACGTTTTGCTTATAGAAGCGCGTCCGCCGCGCCCGCCTGCCTCTGTACTGTAGAAAAGTAGATGTAGATGCGATTGTACGTATTGGATAATTGGAGTTTAATATATTTAGTTTCGTCTATTTTGATTAATAGAATAGTAGGTAGTCTTTTGTTCATTATTTCTTCCGTATAAGTATTTTAGTTTAAGAGAACAGTAGGTAGGCTTTTGTTTATCATTTCTTGCGCTTAAGTATCCTGTTGTTTATTTTGTTTACTCTTCTTCTGTTCTTTTATTATTTTCTTTACCTTTTAAACATAGGAAATGTTTTTAATTTAATTATACCACGACAAAGTCGTTCAAATATAGGTAGGTCGTAGAACAAGAAATGCAAATAAAAATCGTTTAAATCTTAGTAATGAAAGCGTATATGAGACGGAAATTAGATAGTAATTTAAATATATTTACTTATTGAGAGGGATGTGTGTCAATAATGATATTAATTCTTACCCTTTTAAATAAGTTATTAATTTTCTACGTTAAACAAAGATAAATTTTGCTTTTTACAATATTTCGAAATTACAAATAGTTTTAGAGAAAAGCTATATCGACTCATGTTATCCCTTACTCTCAGTGTATAAATAAGTATATTAGTTATCTTGGCCATTTAATGTAGATCAAAATGTTGATTAGTAGCACAGATTTGAAATTACGATACTAAAAAATTCTTGCTGTGTAACGGCTCGCCGACTTCCACGCTTCCCCCCGCGCCCTCGACATTTTGCTTATAAAAATGGATCCGCCGCACCCGCCCAGCTTCCCCCGGGCATGGAAGAAGGGCCTGCTCATCATGTTGCCCAAGGCTGGGAAGAGCCCATAGCAGCCTGAGGGGTACCGATCTATAACCCTCCTTTGTGCGGTCTCCAAGCTGTCCGAGAAGTTATTCCTCTAACTTCTCCAGGCGCACATCCACCCATGAAGCGAGCAGTTTGGCGAGCGGGTATACTACTCTGGTTACACTACGCCGTAACAGCGATCAACCGAAAGGAGAGAGCAATAGCAGTCTTCTTCGACGTAGTACGCGTATTCGACAACGTCTGGCACCCGGACCTACTTCATTAAGTGCTCAGAGCCGGCACCCCCCAGCACGTCGCGCATGTCTTTGCCTCCCTGCCTCAGTAACAGAACATTTTTCCTTGAGAGTTAAGAGTTCGAGGTATAGCAGCGACTCGATCGTTGCCGTTGTCCCCAGGGCAGCATTTTGTCACCTGCTCTCTACGCACTATACACTGATGACATCACATCGCCCTAGCGAGTATCACTCAAAGAGAAATCCTGCAGGTGGTCCAGAACCTCATCCTCCGTCGAGTGACGCAGGCGCCATACTACGTGAAAAACACCTCGCATCACCGCAACCTAAAAATAGAAAGCCTGGAGGTACACATTGGTCGTCTCGCGTCCAACGCATTCCGCTGCGACAATGTATCGGGTCACCTGCACCTAAGGAGCAGCACTCCGTGGCATATCCGGCCGCCCGAGGTCAGACGTCAGATGACTTCCGAAGGACTTTCTATCCTCCTCCAAATGCGACTCATAAGCCTTGCATTGATCCTTGGTCGTTTAAGCTGGGCCTCCCTCAGGAAACCGAGGGTCTCACCTGACTGAGTTGACCGCCTAGATGGCATTTGATAATCTTTCCAATCCCGTCCCGCACGCCTCTCTCTGTGTCTGCTCTAGAGCAGGTTATCGCTTGAGACCACGGCCATGGAACCAACGCCCAAATGTCGTTCGGAGCTACTACGGAGATGGACGAGAGAATGCTTCAATTCTGCGCCTGGCTCTATAGCAAAGTAAATTTAGAAGCGATTGCACGTATTTTGGAGTTATCCAATAATTATAATGTATTTCGTCGCAGCATTGTTGGTTACATCTTTCGTTTAAGTATTTTTGGGTAAGAGAATAGTAGGTAGTCTGTTGTTTATAATTTCTTTCGTTTAAGTTTTCTGTTGTTTGTGTCATTTGTTCAGGTGTGTGTTTTTTTAAATAATTGGAACATCCTTATTGGAGCTACGAAAATGTGGGTTGCATTAAGGTTTCAATAATTTTCACATTAGTAATCTTAAGTGCTTTGCAAACATAGGTACATTATATGAATAATTCAGTAGTTAAAGCGGGCGAAGCCGCGAGCGGGTCGCTAGTTTTAGTATAAAAGGAATGTTTTAATACTAGTTTCCCAGGATCTCTCTGCCCAACCTGCTACGAGTGACATAAACGAGCTCAAAAAATAAACATTTTTTTATCAGCTTCACGCTCTATCCCGCACACTAAGGGTAGGCAGAGGGAACCTATTGTTAAGACACTCCATTCCCCACTTTCTGCCAAATTCTGGAGACGTTGCGTGTTGAGTGGCAGAACTCAACGCCGCGCTTTTCCTCGACACCAGAGCAAAAAAGGAAATGGAAATATAAATTTAAGTAAATATTTCATCTCCTCGAGTGGGGATCGAACCCACAACCAGTCAGCTTTACAGTCACACTTTGTGCCCCTGCGCCACGACTGGCCTCGAAAATATAAACATATAATACTATTTATTATATATGTCTATTTCGAACAATTTGCCTAATTGTAATGTATTCGAGTTTAATGCTACCTCCAGTCGATGCCTCGAAGGTCCCATCAATCGTATGTCAATTACCAACTTTAGCTAGTAGGGTCGTAGTTCGCTATTCTACCACAAGTTCCTATAAATCAAATCAAATTAGCTTCACGCTATATCCCGCATACAGTAAGGTAGGAGAAAGAAAATTAGTGTCAAGACACTTCGTTCCCCATTTTACGCTGAATTCTGGAGACATTGCGTGTTGAGTGGCGGAACTCAACGCCGCGCTTTACCTCAACGACAAGTTCTTAGCGGCGTTTGTAGCCAATTGTTTTCTTACTCAACCTACTCAACGGACTTATCACTGAGGACGTTAAACACCGTGCAAAGTACGTGAGAGATCACGTACTGTATCATAATAATCATGCTTCCATAGGTATCCATAGATACACACTTCCGATATAGATCCCGCGCGACGTGGCCACACACCGTCCTTGGCGACGCTCCTGGAGCTTATTCGCTACGTCACTTGCGTCCAACAAAAGGGCTAAGTAGTGAGTCCTCAGTATGCCGAGATAGTGCTGGTATTGACCAGAGAATATTTGTTGTGGTATAAGACCACCGGTCGTATCACGCTCTTGTATATCTGCTTCTTGAATTTGGGTGGTATTCTGTGATTGCATGCCACACTAGTGGCCTCCTGCCGTTTGGCCTAGGCAGCGCTTATCTGGACTAAAAAAAATGACGTACACTAACGTAAAATAATCATATTTTTTAATGGAGAATCTGAATTTGAAAGTACTAGATGTATAACTACTTTTAACCCTTATCAATATATTTAAATCAAAAATAATCACTGACCATAAATTGTATTATTCAATTATATTTCACTATCAAACGAGAAAATAAAAATAAAACGTAATATCCATTGAAATCATGACAAATTAAAATAAAGCAGCAAAATAAAAATTTGAAGTATGTACATAGCAAAATTAATAAATTTTCGATGAAAATTAGTTCACCTGGCAATTTCATTGTAGCAAATCAAAATAACGTTCCCATTAAGCCCTAATCAGTACTAAAATGTGTACTTGAAATTTATTTTCGTCCAAGTGAAAGCCTATGTAATAGTAGAAATAGTGACTGTTAATAAGTATAACGTCGGTAACGCACGCTACCCTCCTACTCTACATAAGTCATTCACGTTTTATTCAATTAACTGACTACTAAAGTAATATAAGTAATAAATAACTTTGTTTTATTAGAAAGTGTTTTTTTATTTATTTGTTTAATTAATATGTATAATATTTTGTGGGTTAATGCGTTTTTGAAGGCTATAAATTTTAACTTACTTCCGTCATAATTTTTCTTATTTTATAATAGAGTTTGATAAACGATTCAATAATATTGTATTATTGATGATATAATTCAAAGAAAGATACAAGATGATACAATGAAAAAAAGTGGTTCAAATTCAGTTACTTAGATTTTATTATATAGTTACAAGTGAGCTTAAAAGTGAAAAGGGTTAAAAATCTGTCAAAATCATAAACTGAGTAGAAATGAATTTAAAATATAAAAGCTTATAAAAGAAAAATGAATGTCAGTTGACGATGCGAAAGAAATATGTAGAGATCGTAGATTTTGGCGTCCCATTCACTCCGAATACCCCGTTACGGAAAAAGCGTGAAACTATGTATGTATAAATAATAGAAAAAAAAAAGTTTCTAGTAGTACCTAGTAGCACCTAGTAGCTATCTAGAGTAAGTAGAAGCCACTTAGAGGTGACCTACTCAGTTCCCCAATTACCGCCTAATTTTCAGGACGTTGCCTGTTGAGGAGCGAAACTTAACTAAACTCGGCGCTTTATCTTGTTACCAGAGAGAGGAAATAAAAATTAATCATTCCTCCGAGTGGAAATCAAACCCACAACCCTCGCGCTTACAGTCAGACACTGTACCGGTGCGTCGACGACCGTGACGGATTTTCAACTTAACTTAGCTTCACGCTTTATCCCTAGCGGAGTAGTCAGAGAGAACGGAGCGCCAAACGCTACGGTCTCTACATACCTCTTTCGCCTCGTCCACTGTCATCAACCTCTTCATACATGCCTCATGCTTTTAGGTGACCTTCTTCCAGTATCTTTGATACTGTGTTTTCGAAGGTCAACTGAGGTCTCTCTATCCCGTGTCTCTCTTACCACTCACTTTTCCATCATACTCGATATTCGAAGTAATAATATCAATAAATATCAAGTATACATACCAATATGGTG
The DNA here is from genome assembly GCA_021202915.1 of Heliconius himera. Taxonomy (NCBI): domain Eukaryota; kingdom Metazoa; phylum Arthropoda; class Insecta; order Lepidoptera; family Nymphalidae; genus Heliconius; species Heliconius himera. The sequence continues at coordinate 112,809 of JAJHJA010000721.1, forward strand.
TAAATCAATAGTTCCAGGACGTTATCACACATGGGGGCACGAAGGGTCGTTCTGCCACCAAGTCGAGTCGAGTCGAGTCAAGAGTTATCTAAACATTCCCCCATAAGAATGTTAATAGTAATAGTACCAAACAATAAACTGACTCGGTCACGCGACCGTCTCACGCCACGGTGCTGTTCACCCTGTGCTGGATGGTTTCGTTGTGTCAAAGTTATTAGTAATTTTCTATGTAAATTTGTTTTATTGGGATGAAATTCTGTAGTTAAGATGCAGTTGGACAGCGTGTGATTGTAAATGCGGATGTTGGTTCGATTCCCGCTGGGAGGAATTGATTTGTTTTCTTTTCTCGCTGTGATAAGAAAACCAAGTGTTGTGTTGAGATGTGATACAATGTCTCTTATATAGAGTGGAATGTGAGGAATAGAGTGTCTTAATACTATATTCCCTCTGCAAGCTATATGCTGGATACAGTATGAACCTAAGAAAAATATTTTTTTTAGTTTAAATGTACATGTTAGTTAAAATACTTACTTAACGTTTAACTGTACGCATTTTAGATAATATTACTTATTGAGTTTTCTTAATTTTTTGCATTAAGCTAAACATGCTCAGGTGGCCATTTTCCACTTTCTACTGATTTTATATATTGCTTTCTAGATTACGAAATTTGGTGTATTTGTTAAAGTCCGTTTAAGAAGTGCCGTAATCTATAAAGCATCATAATAATCAAATAATTAATAATATAAAGAAAATATTTAAAATATAACCCATATTCAGTGCTCTGTCATTATTAAAATTATATTTCTGACTTAAAACGGGACGATTGTGGATTTGATTTTTACTCGTGGGAATTGTTGTAAATTTTTATCATTATTATTGTTATTATTAAGGCCAGTCGTGGCGCAGGGGCATAACGTAGAGGCGTGTAACTGTAAAGCGTCAGGTTTAGGGTTCGATTCCCACTCGAGGAAATGATATATTTACACGGAACTAGCAGAGTGTCTTATTACTCCGCTACATTTGGGATACAGCGTGAAACTGGAAATATACATATAATATAGTTTTCTCACTGTGGTTGGTCTGATCATGAAAATTATACCAATTTCATAGAGACTACTCCACTAGAGTACTGTGACAACATATTCTGATGGCACAAGCGTTTGAGATTCAAAATGATATTGCTTCCCGGCCACTCTACACGCCACTATTCCAATATGCTGAGAGAATTTTCAATTTTAAGTCGACATAGCGTATCGGCAGACATTAAAATAAAATACAGATCGTCGCCAGGAGTCACGTAAAAACCATCCATCAGTGAGGTTTCATGCTGTATTGACGCGAGGTGAATTTTTGAAAAATGTAAAAAAGGTCACCTCCAGTGGGACGTCACGTAGTGTCCATTTATTACAGCTTCGAATTCTTGAGGGGTTGGAAGCGTCAGGATATTTTGGGTTTCCGTTTTCAATGAACTTCCGTTTTTAATTTTGTGTGTTGTTTGTCGTTTCGTTTGATCGTTTTTGTGCAATTTGCAAATTTTAGGGAAGGGTTAAATTGTTATATAATATACTAGCGACCCGCTCGCGGCTTCGCCCGCTTTTACTACTGAATTATTCATATAATGTACCTATGTTTGCAAAGCACTTAATTATTACTAATGTGAATATTATTGAAACCTTAATGCAACCCACATTTTCGTAGTTCCAATAAAGATGTTCCAATTGTTTAAAAAACACACACACTTAAGCAAATGACACAAACAACAAAAGAAAACTTAAACGAAAGAAATTATAAACAACAGACTACCTACTATTCTCTTACCCAAAAATACTTAAACGAAAGATGTAACCAACAATGCCGCGATGAAATACATTATAATTATTGGATAACTCCAAAATACGTGCAATCGCTTCTAACTTACTTATCTCCGTAGTAGCTCCGAACGACATCTGGGCGTTGGTTGGCCGTGGTCTCAAGCGACAACTTGCTCTAGAGCAGACACAGAGAGAGGCGTGCGGGACGGGATTGGAAGGATTATCAAGTGCCATCTAGACGGTCAACTCAGTCAGGTGAGACCCTCGGTTTCCTGAGGGAGGCTCAGCTTAAACGACCAAGGATCAATGCAAGGCTCATGAGTCGCATTTGGAAGAGGACAGAAAGTCATCTGACGTCTGACCTCGGGTGGCCGGATATGCCACGGAGTGCTGCTCCTTAGGTGCAGGTGACCCGATACATTGGCGCAGTAGTATCTCCAGGCTTTCTATTTTTAGGTTGCGGTGATGCGTGGTGTTTCTCACGTAGTATGGCGCCTGCGTCACTCGACGGAGGATGAGGTTCTGGACCACCTGCAGGATTTCTCGTTAAGTGATACTCGCTAGGGCGTTGTGATGTCATCAGTGTACAGTGCGTAGAGAGTAGGTGACAAAATGTTGCCCTGGGGAACAAAGGCAGCGATCGGGTCGCTGCTAGACCTCGAACTCTCAACTCTCAAGCAAAATGTCCTGTCACTAAGGCAGGGAGGCAAAGACATGCGCGACGTGCTAGGGGGTGCCGGCTCTGGGCACTTAATGAAATAGGCCCGGGTGCCAAACGCGGCCGAATACGCGCGCTACGTCGAAGAAGACTGCTATTTTACTCTCCTTTCGGTTGATCGCTGTTACGGCGTAGTGTAACCAGAGTGGTATACCCGCTCGCCAAACTGTTCGCTTCGTGGGTGGATGTGCGCCTGGAGAAGTGAGAGCAATAACTTCTCGAACAGCTTGGCGACCGCACTAAGGAGGGTTATAGATCGGTATCCCTCAGGCTGCTATGGGCTCTTCCCAGCCTTGGGCAACATGATGAGCAGTCCCTCCTTCCATGCCCGGGGGAAAAAAGCTAGGCGGGTGCGGCGGGTCCATTTTTATAAGCAGAATGTCAAGGGCGCGGGGGGACGCGTGGTGGTCGGCGAACCGTTACACAGCAAGAATTTTTTAGTATCGTAATTTCAAATCAGTGCTACTAATCTTCTAAAGTACTTATTAAAATGAAAAACAGTAAAGAACATTTTGATCTACATTAAATGGAAAAGGTAACTAATATACTTATTTATATACTGAGAGTAAAGGATAAACATGAATCGATATAGCTTTTCTCTAAAACTATTTGTAATTTCGAAATATTGTAAAGATCGAAATTTATCTTTGCTTAACGTAGAAAATTAATAACTTATTTAAAAGGATAAGGATTAATATCATTATGAACACACATCCCTCTCAATAAGAAAATATATTTAAATTACTATCTAATTTCCGTCTCCTATACGCTTGCCTTAGTAATATTTAAACGACTTTGTCTTGGTTTAATTAAATTAAAAACATTTCCTATGTTTAAGAAGGTAAAGAAAATAATAAAAGAACAGAAGAAGAGTAAAAAAAATAAACAACAGGATACTTAAACGAAAGAAATGATAAACGAAAGCCTACCTACTGTTCTCTTAAACTAAAATACTTAAACGGAAGAAATGAACAAAAGACGACCTACTATTCTATTAATCAAAAAAGACAAAACTAAATATATTAAACTCCAATTATCCAATACGTACAATCGCATCTACACCTACTTTTCTACAGTACAGAGGCAGGCGGGCGCGGCGGACGCGCTTCTATAAGCAAAACGTCGCGGGGCGCGGGGGGACGCATGGCGTGTGGCGAGCCGTTTCAAAGCAAGGATTTTTTGATATTGTAACAACTTCTAAAGTACTTATTAAAATGAAAAGCAGTAAAAGACAGTTTTGATCTACATTAAATGGCCAACGTCACTAATATACTTATTTATATGCTGAGTGTAAGGTAATAAATAAAACTTGCGCCAAAACTGCGGTTTATAGCCGGCGCGATGTGTCAACAATTAAATGCGTTTTTCTCTAAAACTATTCGTAATTTCAAATAAGCGTAAAGAGCAAATTTTATCTTCGTTTAAGGTAGAAAATTAATAAAGTATTTAAAAGGATAAGGATTGATACCATTATGGACAAACATCCCTCAAAATAAAAAATATATTCATATTACTATTTTTAGACAGAAATATGCCTACTGTATGTTATCCTTAAAAGTTACGAATATGCTGTCGCTGACTTTTTTGTAGATCTTATTAAGAGGAATAATACTCTAGTACATTGTTTTCATGTAGGACTTACCATTAAAGCAGCGCATGCGTGAAAGTGTCTCAACGGATAGGACTTTATACACATTTATCATATTTATGTCAAATTACAATAAAATATACAAATAATAAACTATATATAATCCTTCCCTGAGAAATACTCTACATAATGGTGAAAACCGCATCAAAATCCGTTGGGTGGTTTAGAAGAAGATAGCGTAGAAAGGCCAGACAGAGAAAAAAATCGTTCTTATTTTATAAGATATAGAGATAGAGAAGAGATATGCTGCTGTGGGTTCGATTCCAATTCGAGGAAATTAAATAATATTTTCATTTCTTAACTCTGGCGTTAAGGAAAAGCGAAAGGCGTGTTGCGTTGCGTTGCGTATCAAGTTCCGCTACTCAAGACGCAATCCAGAATTCAGTGGAAAGTAGGAAACAGAGTGTCTTAACACTAGGCTCCCTCTGCTTACGTGCGGTATACAGTCAAGCTGTTTTACTATCGATAGTAGTTGACATAAAATTATATTTACCTGATCTTTTACTTTTACATCTAACAAATTACAAAGATAAATCAATAATATATGCAAACCGGATTTTAAAAAGGGTCTAATACGATAAACATGAAAAAGCTGCACTGGCTTCTAATGAATTATTTTTACTATGATTGAATTGTTTTTTATCTAAAACAATTTTTTTTAACAACTTTTTACAAAAGATATAATTCTCAATATTTCATTACCTCGTTACAGGCCAACAAAATGCAGCAGTGGATCTCCGCACCGGGAACGCAAGAGGCGAGAGGAGGACTCTGCATCATCAGGATTCAGTGCAGCGCTACATCGATCTCCTCCGCCTCCCCCGCCAGCGTTGTTGAGACGACTGGGAGTGAAAGAACCTACAGGAGTGGGCAAGGTTAGTGGAGTATAATTTTTTCTTATTTGTTTAATAATTGTGGTTATTTTTATGAAATAATTTACAAAAATTTAAATATTATGTTGTTTTTAGAAGGCGTATAAGAATTTGAATTTAGCAGAATTTGAACCCGCCTTTTGAAGCGATCCACGAATAAGCTTTTTCTAAAAAAAGTTTCTTTTAATAATGGCCTATAAAGTTTATTGAGAATCGCATTATCGCTTCATCGAATCGGCAAGCGTGGCTCTACCGCTGTCCTGATATATTTTAGTTGATTTACTTAAAGGATAGTTAAAATACTAAGCATTTTAATAGATAAAACAAAAATATATTTGTTAGTATTCACAAAAAAAAAATCATATTTAATATGTTCAACTCACAAAGAGATATGCCTTTTCATTTATTTATCTTAACATAACAACAGTATCACTCTTTTTCTGCATAGCAGGATGCGTAAAGGAACCTTAGTGTTAAGACACTTCGTTCCTCACTTTCTGCTTGCTTTCTTGCTTTGCTTCTTTACCAGAGCGAATAACCTGCTCCACGACGCCCCCAAATAATACATACATATATTAATTTAATATAAAAATTAAGCTATGCCCATTCAAACTGAAGTTGTTCTACCAATTTGCGAACACAAGGAAGCGCGAACACCAACACTTCACTGAACGGCCCTTAGAATAAATTCGAGGCGTAATTCGCGTTAATGTACATAGGCACCGCCGGGACGGAGTCGAGTCACGTTTTTGCCGGTGTTAGGTTGCGTTTGTTTAGACGTGCTTAGCTAAAGATAAGAAAAAAATTAAATCAGCTTCACACTATATCCCGCATACAGCAGGATAGGCAAAGGGAATCTAGTTTTAAGACACTCAGTTCCCCATTTTCCGCCGACAATATAGATAATAAATTATAAAATTACGTGTTTTTTTATAGTTTTTTTAGAGTAGGACAATGGAGAGACACTAAGTCTCTTAAGACTTAGTGTTAAGACACACTATTACAAAATTTATGAAATATTGTTTTACTACCAGACAGAGCAAGGCTTTAGGCTGAAATAAATTATGTTCATCGATGTAACCCACTGTTAGTAGTCAGATTTCTCAACCAACAACTCTTATTTATATTAATTTGACTACTTAAATGTTTTAATGTTAAGTTTTTATAAGTGACTAACTACTATAATACACGTTTCCTTTAAAAATGTTTAAAAAAATATTCTTAAAATGTTAAAAAAAAACTTTCCAAATCTCAATATATCACAACGTTTCACTGGTCAAGTGTCTTTCTCGAGCTCGGAGCTTCACTAATTGGTTGCGTTTAATGAGACAACTGATGATCTAGCTCTAACGAGGGCTCTTAACGCTGGAAGCTGTAAAAATATTAATCTTTTATTAGCCTCCCAGCTTAAAGATAAATATCTTAAAAGATTTGTTGCTAAATTATATATAGCTTTTCTTTGGCATTTTAAAGGATGACGTGGTGTAATGGACGTTTTACTGTAAATGCGATGGTTGTAGGTTTGATTCGCAATTGAAAAAACTGATTGTATTTAATTATATTTATTTTTCCGCTATGTTTCGTTTAATATGACTTTATTGCCCGGTTTTCGCTGGGAACAGAGCGTTTAATGAGTAGAAGAAGAAAAAATTTAAATGAATTCGCTCAGTTCTAGGGAGCAGACAAAATACAAATTCCTCTATTGGTGAAAATAAATATATTTTATTTATTTAAAAGGAGTCCGTTCTACATAAACATTATTTACCTTTCATTTCTCGTTCGCGGTGGAAACTAGGCTTAAGTCTTGTCATTTAACACATAATCTCTCGAAAATAGAGCCCTGCGTCGCCGTCTTAACACTAGGTGTTTTTTGTCTACCTTATAATATATATAAGGGTAAAACGAGAAGCTGCTTTTGTAATTCATTCACAGAAAATCACAGTTCACAGAAAATCAGACATTCGATTAACTGTACAAAAGTTATTTAAAAAAAATATATTTGCATCAAATATTTTTCATGAAACAGTTATTAATGTTTAATTTCATTGAACATATATAATTATTAACTTCATCAGGTTCATATCCACGTTCACTAGTTGGTTAGTTTGTAAAGCGGATTTAATACTTCAGTGCTCCTTCCGGTTGTGTTTCAGACAGGAAGTGAGCTATTCATATATATATTTATATAATAAAGTATTATATTATTTTTTATTGATTGAAAATTCACTTTTTTTATTATATGTTATATGTTGGCAATTTTTTTTTTATATTATATACACAGATAACTTAAGGTGTATACATTTGCATGTGTGTCAAGCAAATCGGTAAAATATAAATTAACTATACTTCTACTACATGTATTTATATACATATTATTGATTCAAAATGGTTTCTTCCACTCTACGCAAACTTACTTAAAATTAGAGAATGGTGAAAAACAGATAATTTTATTATAATTTTTTATATTTAGCTTTACGCTGTATCCCACACATTGCAAGTTATGCAGAGGGAATACAGTGTTAAGACACTACGTTCTCAATGAGACATTGAGGCATTGCATTTTGAGTGGCGGAAGTCAACGCCGCGTTTTGCCTTGTGAGGAAATGAAAATATAAATATATATCATTCAACGAGTGTGACTCGAACCTACAACCATCGCTATAACAGTCACACGCTCGTGCCCCTGCGCCACGACCCCCACAATTTCATTTAAAAATAAATTTTCATAAAATTGTTGATATTATATCATAATTAATATTAAAAAAAAAACAGTAATAAATGTTTTATACAGCACCTACGAAGCTAGTTAGTTAGGTATCCTTTTTTTGCGTTGTTTCCTCGCACCTTTCATAATTAACTTGCTAATATGATTGCCGGAGGTAGGTAGGTAGGTGCATTATAAAAAAATATCGTCGACACTAACAAGTATTAAGGTAGCTGCAGTACAAAATTGCGTTGTTTATTTTAATACCTGCAATTACTACGGTACAACGTTTTAAGTACTCGTTAACTATATGTAACTTGATTTTAAATTTTCTTTTGCCATTTTTTGTAAGAGTTTTAAGTGATGGATGGATATTAATTTTGTTTTTGTACAGTAAGTGGTCTAGATACACTTAAAATGTGTACAGATTCGATTCCCGCTTGGGGTATGATTGATTGTGGTAATATACAAGATATAATGTATGGGAATGAACCAAATAGGGGAGGTCGAAATGACTTAACTAGAAGAAACTAGAAGAGAAACGAGTAAATCTTAAAAAAGGACTTTGGTACTTAAATTAAAACTTTAATAAATAACATTATAAAGATGAAGAGATTGTTTGGTTGAACGCGCTACTCTCAGGAACTACTGATTCCAATTGAAAAATATTTAGAATCGGTACCTCAAGAGCTGAGAATGCGCTTATATTTTATGCTTCATCACAGTAATCATACAATTTATTATATTATATTACAATAGTGATCTACACTTATAATAAAAAGAGAACTGATCGCGTCTGCATGAAAGACATATTAAAAAAATCTATTATTAATTTTCGGCTGTAGGTCCGTGTATTTTTGCACGCTTATTTAAGAAACGGCTTTACCAATTTAAATGAAACTTTCATTATTATATTACGATTATTTTCCATTAACATTAAGGTTTTTTTTATGTCAATCATAAATAAAAACAGTTATATCAATTTAAGGTCCCACGCAGAAAATAAAATCTTAAATAATACTATGCATATATTCTATATAAGGTCGTATGATGCAAAAACATGCAGCATACGGGAGCTTGAGATAACAGAATTTGGCGAGGCGGCCAATAGCCGTGGCTTTGGCACGTTTTAACTTATTTCAAAGTGTTTCTATTTTATTTTCAAAGTAAAATTTATTTATTTTGTTGCTTTTTAGGAAAATATATACCAATATTCATACAAAAAAAACTTGGGTGTGGCTTGTATGTGAATACATTTATGTAAAAGTATGACACAAATGGCATACAAGATAATATCGAAATTTTTGGTAAAAGTTAAATCAATACAGTTTTACCTAACATTTTTTGATAGTTTTAATATAAAACAAATTGAACTCGCTGAGCATGAAATCGGGCAATGGGCGGTTTTATGAAACACCAACGTTAAAGCCTCCAACTATCATAAGTGGCGTAGTAAGAGATCAGGCTCGAAATCAGGTATCACTTTAGCGATGTTATTGGAATAATATAACAACGATCATAACATAAAGAGATTTCTGCTAACACCATGCCCTGGTATATACCGGGGATAAATACACACCTGGAATAAATACAATTTACGTTTACAAGACATATGTCCTATACACCAGCTTTTTCAAATTAATTTCCAACAACGATTTCTACGTCCATGTAACTCTACTACAATTTGTGAAGTAAGGTATATATCACAATATAGTGAGTTCTCCGGCTTTGCGACTTGATGATGATGATACCGCTACTGATAAAGTTGCAATTTGTCTGTTCTTATCAGTATTACAATATGATCTCAGATCAAAGCCAGCCACATTTACTGGCATAAATTTTCTATACAAGTTTCATAGATTGCCAAATATTCAGATCGATTGATGATTGTATCGGTAGAGATGTTTTCTCATTGCATTAATAGCGGTTATAAGTATAATATAATATAAAAGCTGATCAGGGACACTTTATAATTTTTTTACATTGTCCACTAGTATCGGTAATAGATGCTGCGAAATACGAGAAGAATACCACAGATAGCCATGTGTGTTACTCCTCTCGTATTTCGCTAACTGTTGGAGATACCTGACCAAATACGTGATAAAACTTGACACTATTCAACACAAAAACATTTTAAATCCAAACCTGTTGTTCCTGAGATCAATGACTTGAACAAAACAAAATCTCCAGTCTTGTAATATTATAATTTAGTATAGATAAATTATACTTCAACCGAACCAAAATCTCAATATGTTTGTTATTAAATGGATTTATACGCTTATAAGCATCAATAAAGATAATAAAACGTGGGATAAAGCGTTTTCATTTATCATTGTAATTGACCACAGTATTTTCCACTGAAAATATACTTTAACTCAAATATAATAAAGCTCATTTTTCTTTAGTCACAGTCTCATATTACTCTCATCAAAATGTCTCACAGCGTCTGAAACTGCTTTTATCATTCAAAGGATGGAAGTATTTAACTCTTATGCCTCGTTTTCGTACATATTATGTAGTTCTTATATGTGCTCGTACGTCTCAGTTCTTATATCGTCGGCTTAGTTAGAGTGTAAACCGGGTAAAAGCCTATTAGGCAAATTATCAGGACAGACGAAAAATGCCTTTGAAAAACTATGAGTACACGTATATTGTCAGGAGGTTTTTGCAATTTCGAAAATTGATTTGTATTTTCTACTGTACGAAATGGAATAAAGGTTATTTTTGTTGTTTTATTTTATATTTTTGATGTATTTAATATAAAAGTGTATATAAAGAAAGTATATAAAACAGATTTAGCAGATTTACACTCAAAGCGAACTATATGTAACTTACTTATAGAGAAAATAATTTCCTAAGTGTGGAATAACACTTTAAAAATGTTAAAAATATATGTATCTTATAGATTTTATAGCTGGGTAGGAAGAGGGAATTTATTAATAGCATTTTTCGTTCTCCAAGTATGTTAGCCGCTAAATAGAAAAATAATAATGAATTATTCCAAACGCGAGAATCGAACCCACAACACATGTCGAAAAGCGTATCCACTGTGTGAAATTGGAATGCTTAGCCACCGTAGCCACCAGAATGGATATTTAATTAAATTCAGAATTTTTAATTATACCTATTAAATCAATGTGTATCAAAAATCAATATGTTAAGTCATAAGTTTGAAGAATTATCTTTTATGACTTTATTTTATGAATAAATGACCGATCAGCGTTAAGATCCTTGTTGAAGAGAACTAAGACTGAAATGAAAAAAAAATAAGGTAGCAGTTTTTTAATCTTTTATTCTTAGGCAGAACTTTCAACATCCATTCATTTAAACGTAAAAGTGTTGCGAAACAAAAGTCTATTCGGCACCAAAAAATTTTGAACACATAACTTTAAGTAACTTAAGGAACACTTAAAAGTAAGTAAAATAAAGAACCGAACGGTACTTCCAAGCTGTCAATTTGTATCGGCCAATGAGATCGTGGCCGGTGCCTGTGGGATTAAACTTACTATTGATTCGACCCTTTTTTATTTATATAGGACTTAAGGCATAAGAGGTAGCGTTAGCGATTTAAAATGACTAATATCTTAATTAGTTCATCCCACAATGGTTATATTGCATTCCATTTTCTCCGGTTTTATGTATTTAGGTCGCCAAATTTTCTACCACTGTACTGTAATATGAATTCTACTAGATTCCTCTTTGGCGGTAGTTTCCTGTAGTAGCCTACTGACACTTGTGACTAATTTATGTAACGCAACTTTTCTAAAGTGCTTCTTAAATAAAGAACAACCTAAACCTAATTGAATGTAGAATATTTTTATTTAGATTTTATAGATTATATATTTAACTAGCTTCACGCTTTATCCCTAGCGGGTTACTCAGAAAGAACGGAGCGCCAAGCGCTACGATCTCTACATACCTCTTTCGCCTTCTCCACTGTCATCAACCTCTTCATACATCCCCTCCGGGGGGTCCTCATGCTTTTTTTAGATTATATATTTTATGCTCTAATTTATTCTGATAAACCTATACTGTCTTATTTACCAATCAAATACGCTTGGACCAAACAAATTCAACAGCAAGTACATGATTTATACAGTAGGGTCTGCGATATTGATACGGATTAGGCCTTTTTTTACTTTGATGTGCACGTGCGTCGGGAAAACATATCAATTTGCCTTGTTTTCGCCATTTCTTTTCTTGTTTTTATAGAGCTAACAAAATTATAATAGAGAAATACTGAAGGAAATGTGTTGATATGACATTGTATTGGGGATAAAACATACATGTTATATGGCATATAAGCAATTATACTTATATGGCTATCGTGGTTCAGTAATTCTTTATGTAGTTAAACATGATGATTGTTAATTTAAATCCCGTTCGAGGGGGTATTTATTTATAAGGCTTAAGTCTAGACTATGAAGTGTGTTCGAGTGGATCGTCAGAAGTTATATTCCCAGAGTCAGTTTTATGTAGCGTTCTCATATGAAAGAAGTGCAGCACAGACCGTGTTTAGTTTAAAAAAAATAAATTAGCTTCACGCTATACCCTGCACACGTAGTCTACCCTACCCTAGGTTGTCTAGGGTCGACAGAGGGAACCTAGTGTTAAGACACAACGTTCCCCACTCTCCGCCGAATTTTAGAAGCACTCAGCGCCACACTTCGCCTGGACACCAGAGCCAAAAAAATTATAAACAAATATTTTATTTCCACGAGTGGGAATCGAAACTACAACCTATCAAGTTAACAGTCACACTTTGTGCCCCTGCGCGACGACTGGCTTCAAAACCTACTTAGTAGTTACTGCCCCAAATGACAAAATATATAGTATTTTTACAAAAAAATACACACATGTATGTGTGTATGCAAACGTACACACATATGTAAATACGCCTTTATTTATAACCCTATACAATATAAAAAAAATATCAAAATGCAAACACCTGAAAAATGTAGAAATACTAGAAAAAACAACTAACGAGCAAAAATCTGGCTTATTAACTTATAAATCATACATTTTTTTAACTTAATAATATAAACAAAGTAAAATAAAATATCTTCATAATCAAATAACAGACCCAAAATATCATATTCACTTTTTTGGATTCCTTACTATGTGGGTCATATCTAATAAGAAAAATATTTGGACCTCGCATTCCGACGAACCCCGGCGACATCACGGAGAAATATAAACTAAATGGAATATATCTAAATTGGCAACTGATTATATGTATGTATGTATTACTTTTTATTTATTAGAAATTTGAAATATGGCAACGGTTTGTGTAATTTAAAATATTTTTTTACTAATATATAACAAAAAACAGCTTTATGCTGTTATAAAGTATTACAAAAGATATTATAAAAAACAACTTATTCGACACTCTACATACGATTATGATCGTAGTTTTAATTACATTTTTATTTCATTTGATAAAAATGTAATTAAAACTACGATCATATATTGAAATAAAACCCAAGCAAACTAAATGATGCAAAATAATATCTTTTTTCCTATGAAACATGTAATAATTTAATCCTGTATCTCTCACTAAACACTAAAAACTAAAGAATATAAACTTTACAACATTCCCAACTTTAGTTGTTAAAGCAGTGATAATGAAGAATACCGACACAAGAACTGGTTAACTCTAGGTAAAGTAGTGTCATTACCACAGTGTTTATCTTCGTGAAGGAAACAACGGTTAAAACTAGCGCAGCCATAATTCTTATTAAGTACATTAAAACTAAATAATAACAAGAACTGTTGTATATTCGAACGATTACAAGTAGAAGTTCGAGATAATGGACAATATGGAGTGTTGTTTCAAAAGGGTTGTATAAAAGAAATATTATAAGAACGATTCTTATTCTTATTGTGCACGAATTTAAATGAAATAATTAAAAATCAATATTTAAAATTCATTTCTTAATTAGTGACATCACTGCCAGTGTAGGAAGAGGTTCCTGATGGAAGTTCCATTCCGAACGTTTCCATTCGCTTGTTTGTTTGTACTCTCTTTATTTGTATCTAAAGGTTCCTATAATTCTTCACTTACCGACATACTCAAGTCACCCCCAGATGTGGATTGAACTCACAACAATCACATTGCATTCAGCTACTGCCCAAATACACTACAACGACTCTATAATAATTAATTAAAATGTTACAATTTCAGCTTAAAAGGCGGCGATAGTGGAGAATACGGACGTAACAGAGCTAATAAAGCTTGTCCAAAGTTTGGCAGTAACCCGTTGTTGGGCGTTTTTATCAAATTACCCGCATTTGGCGGATCGCCAGTGGGAGTGGAGCATCGCGCGCGAAACACTCTATATTTTATTATGAACTGCCAATAAAGGATAGTTGATAATTTTTGTGAAAATTTATATTCAATCAGAAAAGTATTTAATAGGTTTTGTTCTTGATAGTAAAATATTACTTTTGATTTCTATACATTTTTTAGTAGTTTCAGGACTTAATTAATAACTTGTATAATATAAAAAACATGTATAATATATACAGTGTAATATATTTCAAAAATAAATTAATAAAGGAAATAAATAAATGTTTTTTTTTTATTTAAGTTTACTAAATAATTTACTCGCTCAATTTTTTTTACTTATAAAATTTGTATAATTTTATGGAATTAAATTTCAAAAGTATACACTGACATTAGTATAATAGTTAAAAACCCCGATTCTGTAATATGTCAAGCAATAAACTACACTATTAAGCTTAGTCAACATTTTGACTAACCTCAGGACACCTAGCTGTCAGTCAAAATTTCACAAACATTTTTTTAAAAACAAAACAAGGTAATCCATTTTTGCATTATCCAGAGACATCCATTTACTCTTCATAGCAAAAACTAAAAATAACATAAAATTCAACATTTTAGCATTCGCCAGTCCGAGTCACTCACTCAGACTAATAAAAGCTATTACAACCTGTTCGCTCTAAGCCATGCTCTGTGACACTTTGGGACAACATTTTTTATTATTTATTTTGTATAGCTATTTCACTTTGTTTGCTTTAATTTCATTTAGATAAATAGCGGAAGAATTAAAAATATCTATATTTTTAGATTGACGCTGTATCTCATAAGCAGTACAATGCTTGGGAACCTGGAAAACCTAGTGTTAAGACATTCTGTTCCCATTAAGACACTTCCGTAACCTACTTTCCGCCGAAGTCTCGAGCCATGCATGCATCACTCAACAGTGACGAACCCCAATGCCACTCTTAACCAGAGCAAGGAAATGAAAATATAAAATATGGGTAGGGTAGGCAGAGGGAACCTAGTGTTAAGACACTCCGTTCCCCACTCAAATAACAAGTACATAAAACACTTTAAAGATTCTCAAAACAACTTTGATTACTTCCACAACTTTCAACTTTCGACAGGAGAGAACCGATGGCTCGCCTTACTGAATATTCAGTTCGGCTACATTCGATGTAACTGATGCATGCTATTAACTTGTATACAACGTAAACAGCTTACTGACACCCACTCTCGTGTGGAGCTTTGGAAAGCTTTTAAAATACGATATGCGTTTTAAATTATATGTACTGTTTTTTTGTAGATTTTGATAATGTTTTTATGGGTTGGTATGGTTGAAGTCAATGAATAAATAGTAATTTTCTTTATAAAAATAAAAAGAAATAATTACAGTTAAATATATATTTTTGAAGTGACACTTTATATACTGCCAGTTAGAGAATTTAACATTTTGGAACAAGGAGATATCTACTGAAGGTCAACTTACAAATCTTAACACTTCTAAAAGTTTTAAAATTTAAATATTACAACGTTAAATAAATATAAAAAAATATATACACATCTATATAAATATATAGGTTACGTTACGTCACTCAACATGCACTACTCCAATACTAAAACAAACTGAAACAAAGTGAAATATCACTAACATATATTCCCTGAAAAAAAAAGAATCAAAAATCATACAAATTCATCCACATCACTGCTGACTGACTTCAAAACAAAAAAAATGTACAACAAAAGGGAACCCATACAACACATACATACAAACAGCGATCCAGTCGATCTAACAGATGCAACCTATTAGCTCCGTCCGGGACGTACTCGTACGTACGTAAACAGAGCACTGTCAATTTGTCACTGTTCTTCTCTTTATGTTGAGTTTTTATAAAATGGCTTGTAAATATGATATTTTTTATGATGTTTTTGTAGTTAATACAAAATTAATAGACGTGTACAAAACGCGTTATCTTAGCAACGTGCTTTTTACATATGATAGTATTTGCTATGTTTATATTATTAATTTAATGTATATACTGAAAAAACGGTAACTGAAAAAATCAGTTTCATAATGTATTTCGCATGAAGGACGGTGGAGAGCCTAATGTTGAGGCACTCCGCTCCCCACGTTCCGCCGAATTCTGCAGGAATTACGTGTTGAATAGCGTAATTCCAAACCGCGCTTTTCGTCTCCATAGAGCGAAGAAATTAAAATATTAAATATTTTATTTCCACGAGTGTAAATCGAACCCACAAACTGTCACATGTACAGTCACATCTTTGTGCCTCTGCACCACGACTGTCCTCAATATATTTTTACGTTCACCTCTTTATAAACGAACTGTGTCCATTTTTATACTCCTACAGATTTTAAAGAAGAATTAAAGTAAGTGAGTGGTGCAGTAGCGCAACGTCTGACTGTACGTGCGATGCGAATTCATTTACCATTCGGTGGAATGTATTATTTAATAAGTTTATTTCACCGTTCTTCTAAAAACAGAAAGCGCGGCGTTAAATTCCGCCAGTCATGTAATATCTCGAGAATGCAGCTAGCTTCCCTATGCCTGCTCTGCTATATACATATACATACAGAGTGAAGCTAAAAAAAATCTTTGTTCATGGGTCAGTGACATATTTCATACTGAAAAGTAACAATAACAATTAATTAACGCTCGAAATTCACTTTGTTACCGCATAAAATTAATTATTACACACACTCTATATGACTTCGTGTCGTGTTCTAAACTGCCATATAAAATTGTTAGAGTGATTAAAAGTTATAATGGATATTTAATTATAAAATAACGTTATTTTTAAAAATATTGATACATAAAATAGCATTATTATTTTTTCTAGTTTCATGTTTTTTTCCACATAGAATGTGTAGAGTGTAGACCGAAATATTTTAGTGTTAAGACACTCTGACCTCCACTTTTCTTCTTAATCCGACACAAATTAAACCAATTAACAACTTTCATGTATCTTAAAAGTCAGATAGATATACTCGTATTTAAGTTTTTAAACCTTAATATACCTTAATAAATCAAAGGTTAAATCTTCGTTGTAACGTTTTGTAAGCTTTATAACTTACTATTCAACCAGAGACATTGACTTCACTCTTTATGATAAGTAAAGTTACGATTTTCTAGTAAAATCTTAATTATTGTAATTGCATTGCAGATAACAGACCTTTTATAGACCATCACTTTTGTTCAATACATCAACCAAAAGCACCAAAAGCATTCTTGTTACATTTCTAAAGCCTTTTATTTCGTTGTTAGTTTATTATTTCATTTACTTACTCAATCTTTTATAAACCAAGTAGGGATCGTTTCTCACTCCAGGAAATGAATTATTTAATTATATTATTTTTATTTTCACGTTCTCATAACGAGACAAAACGCGGCGTTGAGTTCCGTCAATCAATTTAAAATTAAAATACAGTTAATAGCCCTTAGAATTTCTTCCTTTCATTTGTTTATTCACGTACGCTATTTATTTAACAAATCCTCAGAAAATAAAATTACAAGGCGTAAGACTAATAAAGTAATGTGCAAAGACAACTTTTGATAAAACTTTTCATTCAACAGTGCAATTGTTTCGCGGGATGTATGACGTCGCATCATCTTATTTCAATGAAAAGTCATTATTTTTTTTCACAATTGGAAAACGGAAAAACTAAACAGAAAGCTTATTATTATTATAATAAGTTAAATCTGTAACAGTTACTGTTCCAAGCAGTTGAAACCACTTAAAAAATTGCAAAGAATATATAAAAAATCCACAATACCACAGACTAAAAATGGAACGTATGAAAATAAAAGGAATTAATTCGCATCAATCGTTTTATCGTTAATATTTAAAGACAGTTTCAAAAATAACAATGTGTGATTGACTAAAGCGGCGCACGGCCGAGCTCTTTAATCAATTATTCGGTTGTTTTCACTCAAATTATCGCCCGTTTCTTTTACCATTGGTTGGTCACTGAACTGGCGTTTTGCTTTTCAATATTTAGATTTACATGAAAATATTATAATACTTTTTTTTATTTTGTTTTTGTATTTTCTATACACATTAGCAA
Source organism: Heliconius himera (assembly GCA_021202915.1). Taxonomy (NCBI): domain Eukaryota; kingdom Metazoa; phylum Arthropoda; class Insecta; order Lepidoptera; family Nymphalidae; genus Heliconius; species Heliconius himera. The sequence continues at coordinate 130,929 of JAJHJA010000721.1, forward strand.
GAAAACACTCCGCTTTCTGTTGTATCTTATTTGCTTAAATGATTTTTTTGTTTCTATATTATAGCCAGATGTAACTTTTCTATATCATTTATTTCATTCAAAAATTATAATTCCTTACGGTCACATTAAAAAAAATACCTTTTTTAGTGACAATAAAAAAGTTCTAACTTCAGGCTTTCTCGCGATACTCCAAGCTATGTTTAAGTATTAAGTATTAAGTATTAAGTAGCGTTCACAGGAGTGGAATCGAATCCTCAACCATCGCGCTTATAGTTTGACGATGTTCATCAATACGCTGCAAAGACCTCTTGGTAATAAAAAAATATTTTTTTGATTCTGTCGACAGAAAGAAACTTACTTTTACTTTTCTTGCTTCTTGCCGTAGACTTGAATATTTGATAATAATTTCAGATCGAAACAATCGCATCGCAATCACAGATCGCAATCTGGAGAAAAATGTTCTTGACAGACGGAGAGACGCACAACAAAATATAAAGGTTCCGTTTGTACCTTTTGCAATAGAGTATGGATTTCTTGTTTTTAGGTACGAAAACCTAAAAACAAGAAATCCACACTCTATTGCACGAGCCTCGTGGCCCGCGATCCAGTCGAACGGTTTCACAACTCCGTCCGGCCGCTGTTTTTATTGTAATTATCGCTTGATTGACTTCTCTGCAAGCCCCAAAAGTCCGGCGGCATCCGCTCGAAAACCCATCAATATCAATTGCCTTATTCCGTTTGTTATATAACAAGTTAACAGATAACGGAAAGCTTTTGATTTGTAATTTTAGACGATTGTTCATTCAATTTTAATTTTATTGATACAGTTTTTGTATAATGAGTAAAGCGACAGTTGTAGGTTTGATTCCTGCTCGTGTTAGTGAGTTATTTACATTTCTTCGCTAAAGATAAAGCTCAACAACTAGTGCCTCTAGATTTGACCAGAAAGTAGTTCCTCCTGCTGCTATACAGCGTGAAGCTAAAAAAAAAACCTCTGTACATATTTATAGTTCTTTCTTTAATATGACACCTTACTTTTTTTAAATGGCACGCAGATAGTGTTGACTGATCTGCCTTTAATCCTTCTCCACATTCAGTTCATATAATATACATATATAAGATTAGCTTATCATTGTAAATGATATGACTTGTATGCTGGAACATAAATCTTGTGTTTTTAGCAATTTTTATTTTACCAAAATTCCGCCGAATTCTCGATGTATTGAGTGTTGAAAGGCAAAGTTCAGCTCACGCTTCTCCTCATTACCCATTTAGCGGGAAAATAAAAATATTTTAAATATTTTATTCCCCATAGTGGAAATTCAACCCACAACCGTCGCATTGCCTGTCGCATGCCTATGCCTCTGTGTGCTTTTTATAATAAAAACAAAAGTAAAACAAATAACAAATACAATAACAAATTGACACTAAAATAACACACCAAAATAATGTTATTATGAGTTTAAACTACCAACAATATTTTCATAGTTTCAAATACAGAACAAATATATATTTTCAACAGTTCAACCGAGATTGAATCTAAATTGGATACTAAATCCGTCGCAAATATTATTCTTGACAACAGCATTGTTTACAAAACAGAGCATCCGAAGACAAAGTGAACGTAAAATATCGTTTTTCGAGTAAATATTATGTATTCGCTTTTACTTGCGGCTTCGCCCGCGTGGTCTCATAGAAATAACTAAAAATTGTGTATGGCATACGATGCTTTTTAGATATTTTTAACATTTTTATGGGTCATTCCACACGTATAAAAGAAAAATATTTGAATACTTTTTTAGAAAACTTACAAATATTAAGTGCCTCAAATGCTAAGAGGTATCTCTGAACACAGGGGGTAATATCAAAACGATAAACGCTATATAACAGCCTTCCTCCATAATAGCCTAGGCAACACAAAATATTTTTTCAATTTGAACCAGTATTTTCTGAGATTAGCTCTTTCAATCAAACAAACTCCTCAGCTTTATAATATTAGCATAGATTTAAGTTTATTACACGAACCGTACCCACAAACAACTTCAGGCGAACCAGCCTTTGCGTGTTTCCAGTTGAACTAAATACATAGTGACAATTTTATGGGACAATGCTAAATCTAGTTTAGAGTGTAAAAATTAAAGGATTTACGAGCACGCCCGCCGTTTTTATACCGGCGATTAATTACACGATAATGCTTGCATTGTTACCAACGTGAACGTGATGAATGTTTTATGAAAATATGTAATTTGCTGGTTTTAACAAAGAATCATTATATATTTCGTTTCTTTTATAATACTTTTTAGTTTTATTATTAGATTACTTTGGATTTAAATTAGTGATACGAGTATGTTCTTCTGTTTCCTACTTCCTTTTTCTTTGTTAAGTGATACTGTGTGCTCATTATCGGAATATAACGCCACGTTTGGTCTATTCAAAATGGTTTCACAAAATCAATTTCAATCCACTACATATGGATTTTAAATTATTTGCTTCAGCTTAGTGTCATAATTTTTAATGTAATGTCCATATTGAATTATTAATAACAATACAATATTACGTCTTTAATCATATAATAGGGGATCAAGACATCAAATGAAGCGTCAATGTACAAGATCTGGAACTAATTAATTTCAAGTCTAATTGCAGCAGTAATAATCCCTTCAACCGTAACTTTGCAGATAACTAGTCAAAATACATATATTGAACGTTAATGTATAAGCATATGGCAAGATAGGCAGAGAGCTAAGTGACAAGACACTCGTTCTCTACATTCGGCCAATTTTGAAGAAGTTGCGTATAAGATCCACAGAGTCTGAGCAGAACACATTCAAACATAACATGAAGAATATTTGTATTTTTTTACGGCTTCGTTTTTTCCCAGATATCAGGGTAGGCAGAAGGAACCTAGTGTAAGATTTTCTCACTTTCATACGTACGCGCGACGTTTCGTACGGAACTCAATGTCGCATTTTGGCTTTTTACCAATGTAAAAAAAATCATTACCCTGAATAAACATCCAAGCTATAACTGTCGATACAATAAGTCGTTCGAAAGTTGCAGCGCCACGAAAGCCTACAATTATAAAGCAAAATTATATATTTCTCTTATTTATTTATAATTTTGGATTTTTTTCCTGATTACTTCGAGAACATTGTGTCAGCTAATCTTACTTGGCTTACCTTAATTCTTTCGGACATCTACATGTTTTAAAACGTCCAACTCAATTAATCAACGAACGAAAAAATATTTCAATTAAATTGTATATTTTCTTACTATCTTTAAGCGCTAGTTAGTAAAGTGGACAAATTAATCCGAAACAAATGATTCAAAATTTGTGAAAAAACAACTATACTAAAATGATTTACTTAATACTTACTATTTGAACATTTAAGACAACGCAGACGATGAAAATGTAGAAGAACGTGTTTTGGTAGTGTGAGAGAATGAGTGATGAAAGAATGATAAAAATGATTTTTCTGAAGCAAGAGTGAGTGGTTAAACAGGAGAAGACCTGAGTTGACTATACACTATCGATGATACAGGGCGAGTAGAGAGAGCTATACAGAGACCGTAGCCTTTGGCACTTCCCTCTAAGCTAAAAAAATATATTACAAAAAAACAACACTAAATTTTTAAACAAAATAACTGAAAAATTTACCTTAGTACGTATTAAATCTAAAAACCCGTCCTATAAAATATAACACCAGAACTGCACCATCAGCCCTACTGTCATTTCTTTATATAATTAACACCCTAATTGAACCATCAGTTGCGGTCTATAAGAGGGACTAATTAATTTAGGCAGTTTGCGGCAGTAATAAGCGTATCAAGCGTACATTTGCGGACAATAGACCTTCCTCAATGGAGAATATGATGCCAATTATCGAAATTCGCCTCGTTTTGTATCGTTATGGCTTTGCTGTTAGACATTTAATTGGGGCTTATCGTCTACAGTAGATTGTGCTGGTGATATGTTTGAAGGTGGGATATTTATCGTGGGATAGGGAATGTTTGTAATTTGTGTACGCATGTGATGGTTGTAGGTTCGATCCCAATAGGGGTAATGTTTCTGTTCTGATAAGAATAAGTGCAATGTTGGATTACGCCGGTCAACGGATAATGTTTCTAGATTGGGTGGGTAGTCGACGGAGTGTCTTAACCCTAGGTCCTCTCTGGGACTTTTTGGACTGCTTTCTGGGAAAAAACAAAATTGTTGTACAAAAAAACTTAAGTACGTATGTATATATGAATGATTCAAAATATTTCTTACTAATCTCATAAAAAAATCCGTTCCTAATAATAATAAATATTACAAGTACATACATTTAAATTAAAATAATATAAAATAAACACTAAACACCACCACGCTCAGTAGCTATTTCATTTGTTACAAATCACAATCCCCATAGACATGACAATAAAAAGACCATTTTAATCTCGAATAGTTTTTCTCCAGTTCACATTTTTTTCGCTGCCAAGCGTGTCTGTTACCCTTAAAAATAAGACAAACTAGAAATTTCCGTTTATAAATATTGTACATCAAAGAATATAAGGCTGTTATAATAAATACTGATTGAAATAAGTATTTATTTTATAGCTAATTGCAATAATGTTCCGAAGTCACGTGACCCACGCCCTCAAAGAAGAATAAATACAGCGTTTTATGGATAATTGGAAGCGGTGACTTTTCTTTTTTTTATAATTTTTATGTGAGAAACAAAGATAACTTTAAATTGTTAAATAAAAAAGTGGCATTTTTTTTAGTTTTAGACTGTATTCTGCATAGAGATAGTCACGGATGACTATGTTGCATTTTCAAACTCGTTCAACTAAACGCTGCTCTTTGTCTTACCAAAGCTACAACTTAAGACAAAAATAATTAATTCCTCCGACTGACGAACGAACCCACAATCACCGTCATCAATACCATAAAAATAAGCAAGCGTTGAGTTCCACCGAACAATACGCAATGTCTCAAAAGTTTCACTGAAATTGAGAAACCGAGTGTCTCAATCAGACGTTCCCTTTGCTTACCCTATTATATTATAAAGAATACAGCGTGAATAAAAAATATAATTATATTTGAAATTTAAGTACACTTTATATTTCCCCATACATTTAAAGATATAATAAATGTAGTAAGCTCAGCTCAGTATCATTAACCGCTTTTAACCTTCTTAGCCAGCATTGTGAGCTCTTACCTTTCTTGTTACTACGAACTACTCTTTAATGTTTACGATCCGATTTGTCGTATACTGTTGCGATTTCCTTTGGATTTCCAAGAGGCGTGATTTTGAGTCCCGCAACGTTAAAGATTTTTCGTTTCTTAAATTTTTTCTATCCTTTGGTGTGTAAATAGCACTTAAAAAGTTTTTAAATTAAATAAATTGAATCTGTCTTGTCAAATGTTAGAACGATTTTTTTGGATATTAAAAAGGGAGAAAGGGTTAATATTTAATTAATTGTTCTTTTGTCTTTTTCAGTCTTCACAGAACCAGGTCCTTCAGGACTTGGATATAAAAGGCAACCTGAGCAACTTATGCTAAGGTATTCCGTTCCCATTAGGACACTTCCGTTTCGCACTTTCTGTTGACTTCTAGAAGCACTGTGTGTTGAGTTGCAGAACATACACCGTTACTCGAGCGAGGTTATAAAAATATGAAATATTTAATTTCTTCCAGTGGGAATGGTACCTGTCGCGTTTACATCTACACACTTGAGCCCCAGCGCCACTTGCCTCTATTTATTTAATAATATATAAAAATACCATACTCCGTGAAATATAAAACTTATTTGTAAGATGAAACATGTATAGTAAAACCGCTCGTTACAAGTCAAGAGATGACATAATGGCATAGAAAGGGTCACAATCCGTAAGCGGCTTGCCACTACAGCTAACAGTTATTTAAAATACAAAAGAAAACTTCAATAGTATTGAAGAAATGTAGTAATTAGATTGTATGTATGTTTTGTGTATTATTTATTAAATAAATGAAACATATTTATTTATTTTATTTAGTTACACGCTATATCCCGCGCATAGCATAGTAGTCAGAGAGAACCTGGGAACCCATCGTTAAATCACTCCGTTTCACACTTTATTTAAAAATAAAATAGTATAATACATAATAAACTTACACCATGGAACAAAGTCAGCAGACTAGTGTTTTAATCATCGCTGATTTTCAGTCACATCATTAAATCCTGCTCTCCTTCTCTGCCTACCTTACTGTGTGCGAGGTACAGCGTGAAGCTGAAATTTAAATTCCAATTATAATTAATTTAAATTAAATTACACTTTTTATACGAACAAAAGATAAATTTTCGAATCTTAATTTCAAATAATAAACAAACAGCGAACTGTTATCGATACGCTCAAATACAATTCAAAACTCTTCATCGTAAACAGAAACTTTAAAATAATACCAACAAAAGTTCCTGGGCTGGTTTATTTTAGTCAGTACTTTAAAGCTACTATATTTTAAGTCAGTACTAAAGCTAGTGCCTCCTTGTCGGTGTAGTACTCGGCTATATCATCATAATAAAAATAAAATCTATTGTAGCTGCGATCTGACCTAAATCCGAAAGCACCATTTATGGAAAACGACCTCATTTGTAGGCTGAAAAAGAATTTTTAAATTCAAACAAAACGCGAGAACAAAGGTCATTCTATATTTTTTTAAAAATGATAATTTTAGTTTTCATTTTTTGGTTAGTATTGTTTGTATTGTACCTGATTTAAGTTTTTTTACCATTATAGAACAGTAGGTGAGTAGTGTTTGTCTTTTTGTTTTACTATCAGCCTTAATTATTAATACTATAAGACAACGCAGAGAGAATGTAGTGACTTATTTCGCTGTTCTTTACTAAATAAATATTTAATTATTATTGGTATTATTAATTAGTTAGTAATTGAACTTCGTCGGCGAGACGTCTGTTACTATACTAATACCGATAGCAACATTGATTTACTATTCTCAGGTAAATTTGAACTTCTCATTCTGTATTCCAAACATTAAATCCCAAGATTTAGGACACATAATTATATTATATAGATGTACGACAATTGTACCTCAAAATTATCTTTTTTATGTTTCATAAGAAAACGTAGCGGCAAACGAGAATATTTCCAAAAATAAGTATTGAAAATTGAACCCACAACTATTGCATCGTATTTGGGAAGTATATGATTGTATCAAATACTTCCCAAATACGAACTTACGGCTACTCCAAATAAAAAAATAAATAATTCCAATTGATATTTTTTTCTAAAAGAATCTTTCAACCCTTTAACCCAATATACATATTCTCATTTCTCTAAAATAACCTCTGACTTGAAATATATTTTCCAATGACATTTTTTCTAAAAGCATGTAGAGGATAAATGACTAGCATACATAATAATGGCACGCTGTGGTCACGCTCGCTGCAGTTGACAGAGGCGTAGGCTTTGCATATCTCTGTGAGTATCGATTACTTCTTTGACCTCTTTTATGGTATAACTTATATTCTATCTGGAAAACAATAGCTAAAGATTAAAATGTACTTGAATATTTATATTTTAGAATTAGTTAGGATAACAAATTATTGCAGAGACCAGTCGTGGCGCGGGGTCACAAGCGTGCAACTGTAAAAACGACAGTTGTGGGTTCGATTCCCACTCGAGGGAATTAAATATTTAATTTTTACGTAACGAGACTAATGCCTTGTTGAGTTTTGCAGCGGCGTCTAGAATTATGGGAAATACAAGTGTCTTAATGGGAACGGAGCGTCTTAATATTAGGCTTTTTTCTGCCTATCCTGCTGTGTACGGGATAAAACGTGTAACGTGGGGTTAGCACCCCTACTACTAACTAGGACTAATAGAGTGACCAATAGTTAAGTATTTTTCTGTTTAAATATATAATATTTCTATTCTATAATAGCAATATACCTTACTAAGGCCACACAGAAATAAATAAAACATTATAATTGATAAAATAGATTATTATTTTTATATATTTATATATTTTTTATAACACATATTCTTCTTGATCTTGCCTTCTCATACAAAAGCTGTAGTTGACAGAGGCGTGGACCGCGTGCATAAAACATTCCCCGGCCTGGGTATCGATTGCGTCCCGTAATTGCCCGGCCTTATTGACAGCGAGGATGCCTTTTTCTGAACGATTTTTTACCCACAAATAAGATAAGGTACTTTTTAAACAGTAACCTAAGAACGTCTTTATGGTTTAATGAAAATGTTGGGTAACTTTTTTAATTTTGGGTATAAATTATTTTTTTGTTTTATGTATGTCCTAGGAGACAATCATACTGTTATTTAAGTTCTCATGAACAATAGGTTAATGTTGTTCGTGAAAGAATAAAAAAAGCTTAAACTTTAATTTTTTATTACTTTCCTTATCTCGCTCTGGTAGACCATGCGCGGCGTTGAGCTCCGTCAGTCAATATTTAATGTCTGAAAATTGGGGCGATATGTGGGAATCTGAAACCTGTTATGCATGAAAAGCTCGAAGCTGATACTGTTTTTCATTATAAAAACATGTTTCAAGATATTTGTTCTGCTCTGCTCAAAAATGCTCAAAAATGCAATGATATTATTTAATAAATTAAAGAAAAGATATTGAGGCCATCATGTCACATTTTTTCGCTTTGGTAAAAAGACAAAGCGCGGCGTTGAGTTTCACTACTTAACAATGCTTCGTCTCTACTTCCCTACTATATACAAAATGCAATATAAAGCTAAAACCGGTTATATTTAATCATAAACAAAGTAACAGCTAACAGCTTCACAAACGCCATTTTAGTTCAATTAAAAACAAAACTCCCATACACAAACACAAAAAAAAACATACAAACAACAAAAAAAAACCATCCATATCCATACTAGCTAGCGCAAAGCTTAATAAAGTAAAGGGCCCATATGTCATCGCGTCACCAATTCACACCGCGGGGCCGAAACCGTCGTTGCGTTGCACTGTAATATTTGTTCGAAATGCATTATTAGTTCCGTACAAACCGAACTACGACCACATTTCAACGGTCTCTGGAGTGTATGCGAACGCGAGTATATTAAAGCTGGGTACAATAAATTTGAATAAACTATAGTTATGCCGTTTTGGCGTCCGCCGGTGTGTTTAAGTAAGTAATGGTGGAAGGTTAATTAAATAGTTGGTACATCTGGGTGGTTTTGTTATGAATTCTTTTTAAATATATCACTTTATTATCTAGATAACATTGGTAATTTTTTTTTTGAGTGCGGTCGTGGCGCAGCGTCACAAAGTGTGACTGTAAAACCGACTGGTTGTGGGTTCGATCCACACTCGAGGAGATGAAATATTTACTTAAATTTATATTTCCATTTCTTCGCTCTGGTGTCGAGGACAAGCGCGGCGTTGAGCTCTGCCACTCAACACGCAATGCCTCCGGAATTCAGTAGAAAGTGGGGAACGGAGTGTCTTAACACTGGGTTCCCTCTGCCTACCCTGCAGTGTACGGGATACAGCGTGAAGCTGATAAAAAAAAAACTTTGAGGTCGCCGTGTGGCACAGGGGAGTAAGTGGGTGGACTATAAAGGTGACGGTTAAGAAATATCTTTATATTCCTCGCTCTGGTAAGGTTGAGTAAGTTCTACTACTCAACATGCAACGCCTTGAGAATTCAGCGGAATATGGGGAACGGAAATCTCATTTGGAATGGAGTGTCTTAAGACTAGGTTCCCAGTTTCCTTCTGCCAACCTACTTTTCTAAGGCAATCCGTGCTACATGCGAACATCATTCGTTATATTCTTTATTTATAAAATTAAATCAAATTAAATCAGCTTCACGCTGTATCCGCATACTGCAGGGTAGGCAGAGGGAACCTAGTGTTATGACACTCCGTTCCCCACTTTCTGCCGAATTCTGGAGGCATTGCGTGTTGAGTGGTAGAAATCAACGCCGCGCTTGTCCTCGACACTAGAGCGAAGAAATGGAAATATACATTTAAGTAAATATTTCATCTACTCGAGTGGTGATCGAACCCACAACCAGTCGATTTTACAGTCACACTTTGGGCCCCTGCGGCACGACTGGCCTCAATTCTTAATTTACCTTTTTTAAAGTGTATAACAAACAATACTTATTGTTTCTACATCACTCGTATATTAAAACAATAAAATATATAACAAATAATATTCCAACATTAATTAAAACTCGTATAAAACAACTAATTTCTTAATGAATAATGTAAAATAAAAAATAATTAATTACTCTAACAAAAGCTTAGAGCACTTAATATCTAGTGAATATATTTTTTATGAATGCAAAACTGTTATTTTCTAGCAAAAAAATATTGATAAGATAGAGTATACAGGAAAATCTTCTTAACTGGGCCTCCTCGACCTACTTTGCTGACTGAGCCTTTACTGCAATAATGTATATATCGTCAATCAATAGAGCACTTCTAATATCGCTGGAAAAGGCTTATGCTGCTGGTAATTCTGTGGCTTACTAGTAAACTCAAGGATCCGGGTTTATTTTCCCATTAAAAATATATTTATTTAATCTTTATGAGCTTTATTATCGGCGTTGAGTTCCGCCACTCTCGTCTATGTCTCGTTTTACTATTAACGCAATTGTAACGATTCGCATTCAAATTAACTGTTTAATATTATCATTTTTTCGCTCTGGTAACGAGGCAACGCGCAATGCATCAAGGGTTCGGCGGATGCTGGGAAAAGGAAGTATCTTAACACTAGGTTCCTAGATTCCCTCTGCCTACTTTGCTATTTGGAAGATATTAAAAAATAATTTACCGCCCATCATTTGTAGGGTGTAGGTAATTAAACAAATATGCGTACATTACTTATATAATTACTACAAGAAGATTCACATTTTTTGTGAATATTATTTAAATAGATTTTATTATTTTATATAGTTTATTTACTTAACATATTTTCTACTGCTATATTGTATTTTAAAAATAAAAAAGGAGGTTTCTTTTGTTGAAGTTTATAAATAAAAACCGCGTCCTTTTGTGTCGCTTACTATGTACAAAATTGTACGGTTTACTAGTACGTATTTCTGAGTATCTGGGTCGCAGAATAGATATTTTCACATAAAATTATAAGATTTTTTCTATAACAAACAAAAATAATTTCCATGTATTGAACAAAGTAACGTACAATTTTGCTCTTTATTTTATGTATTTATAGTTTATTCACTTTCACGCTGCATCCCGCACATAGCAAGGTAGGCAGAGGAAACGTAGTGTTAAGACTTTTGTTCCTCCCGCCAAATTCTTGAGGCATCGCGTGTAGAGTGGTGGACACCAACGCCTCGCTTTGCCTCATTACCAGAACGAAGAAAAAAATACTTTATTTCCTGGAATAGATATCAAACCCGCAACGTTAACAACGCTTGTGCCCCTGCGCCATGACTGGCCTCGATAGACATCACTCTCAAAAAATTCATTTTGCTGCAAGTTTTCGCACAAAAGTTGGTCAAGATTTATAAAAAATGTCTTAACGGTACTTCTTTTCTCGCGAAGCTTTGTGAAGTGACCATTGTCCTAAGCGTTGTTAGTCACGAATTATGGTACGCCGGCTCATTATTTTCTAGTGCAGCCTTATAATAATATATAATACATTTTATACTACGAGAAGCTTTTGTTTTATATCTTGACTAAGTACTAAGTGCTTTACTTTAAGTTCTCCCATATATAGAAAAGGAGGTAGAAAGAACATAGTGTAAAGGTACTCGGTTCTCCTATTTCAGGTTATTTAAAGTTCATTGCAAAAACCATTTAAATAAACATAGTCATTCTTGGGGCACTGGTGGCGCAAGGGCAGAAGCTCGTGACTGTAAACGCGATCGTTGTGGGTTCAATTCCCACTCGGTGGAATGAAATATTTAGGCCCAGTTTCACCAGTTACGAAGAAAGTTTCAGATAGTAATCTAATAATTAATGCTATCTCACAGAGAGAGGAAAATAAAATGCAAAGTTACTGTTATTCATATGATTTGTTACTTTTCAAAAATAATAAATAAGTATGTAAAAATGAAATGCACGTGTCAAATGTGTATCTACTAGATATTGCTATTTGCTACCGGTGAAACTAAAAATTATATCTTGTCTATCAGATAAGGCTATCCGGAACTTTATCAGCCAGTGGCCTTGGCCAAAATGGCCTTTATTATTTTAATTTCTTCGTCCTGATAACAATGCAAAGGACGGTATTGAGTACTACCATTCAACCCGCAATGCCTCGAGAAATCAGTGGAGATTGGGGAAGGTAAATATCAAAATTGGAACAGTGTCTTAACACTAGGTTCCAAGGCTAACTCTGCCTAATCTATTATGCGGGATACAGCGTAAACCAATAAAAAAAATCTAATGGGAGTGGAACTCATAAATACCGCGCTCACCATCAGACACTGTCCGAAACTTCACCAAAATTTGCTATATCATTTTAATTACTGTATTTAAATGTATTAAGAACACGGTATACTACTCGATGAAGGTAGCGATGATTGTTTAATTTTAATATTATAATTGAGGCCAATCTGGTGTAGGGGCGCAAGCGTGTCTGTAGCAGGTTGTGGATTCGAATCTTATTGGAGAAAATTAAATATTTAATATATTCATTACTTCGCTCCAGTCTCGACATAAAGCGCTACGTTAAATTCCGCCACTTAATACGTAATTCCCCCAGAATTCATCGAAAAACGGGGACCGGCGCACGGAACAGAACACTGACACAATAGTTTCTTTTTAAATTATATTCACCACATTTGAAATACATAAAAAAATATATTATTTTCTTAACAAAATTATTTTTTTCAATTCTTCAGATATAATAGAAGTATATATATATACTTATCTACCAAGTATATAGTAACTATAAATCTTGATATACACGCGGCAAGTTCGGTACAAGTGAGTAAAGCGACATATGCGAGACAAGGTATCAAACTTTTCCCGTTAATAAGTTGGTTTCGGCTATATATCCTGTGTTTGGAGTTTACGAGCGCAGCGACATGTGTTGTTGGCTAATTTAATAATAAAATAACTTTGTGTGACAATAAATTCTGAGTGTTGCTGTTGTTGAAGTATAGGTATAGTAGAATTTGATTGCAGTTGAGTTGTGGATTCGAATTCGTTTTGGTCGACCATTTTTTTAATCAGCCTATCGCCGTCCAGTGCTGGACGTAGCCTCCCTCATCGAGCGCCGACCATCCCGGTCTTGGGCTTCTCGCATACATTCGTATCCAGCCACCTGCTTTAAATCGTCTGTCCATCGTGCTGCAGGACGTCCTACACTACGCTTGCCTAAGCGCGGTCTCCAGTCTAGCTCGTATCGGCTCCATCGATTTCCTCGAGTGGGAATCGAAATCTCACCCTGTGGCGTTTACAGTCGCACACGCTTGTGCCGCTGCACGACGACTGGCTTCGAAAGTTTTTGACTGTACATTTATGGAATTTTTTTACAGCTTAGTAAAATGTATTTTTATAGAATTTCAATACAATTCTGCCTTTAGGTAAGAAGAACGAATGAACCTAATGTTCAAATATAGTTCTTCATTTCACGTCTTAATTAAGCAATGAAACATCATGATGTATGGCGGAAGACAGTGCCGTTTTTTTTTAAACAAAATAAATAAAAATATCCTTATGTTTATAAACATAACTTTAAATGAGAATTAAATCCTATCAAGATCCAATCAAAGATACCTCGGAATTCTAATGAAATACATATATATGAAATAAGTATACACATATACGTTTGCTTTATCTTACATTTTAGCCAATTTATGTAAGTAAGCCATAGCAAATATTCATTTAAATAGCAAAGTTTCATTTAAATCCGTTCCGTAGTTACAGCATGAAAGTGAAACAAATATCCACTCACCCTCACAAACTTTCATAACACTTTTCGTGGATAATAAATTAATTATTATCAAATGAAGGGTTTCTCAATGCTGCAGATTTTTTAAAATGCATCGTAAATATATCAATAGCTCTATAAATGATGTCTTTATTTATTTCCTTGTGTGTCAAACTCGTTATCACTAATTTGACAGCTTCTGATAAAGTGTGCTCGCTGAACAGGTACGTTTCTGAAATAGTAATAGATTTTTTTGCATGACACATGACACAATTACTAATAATTAGTGCGAGAGGAAATTCGCATTCTTAAAAAATTGCTATTTTTTATTACTGAAATACTGAAACATATTATTTCTTTATCTGAACTCAAAACGTTGTTATTTATATGTATTATTATTATTTCTTTTTACCCAAGAAAAGTCCAACCGTTTCTATCAAATAATCGATTCGTTAATGAAAAATATTTTATTGGAAAGAATAGTCAAGTGTTCAACAGACTGGACAATATGGCTTTATTATTTACTTCTTCTTCTTCTTGGTTCAGCTTGACGCTATATCCCGCATATAGTAGAGAAGGCAGAGGGAACTTAGTGTTAAGATACTGTGTTATTAGCTTTCTGTTATAACTCAAGACATTGCGTGTTGAGCGATGTATTTCAACACCGTATATTATCTTACCCAGAACAGATCAGAAATGAAACTCAATCACTGTTTCGAGTGGGGATCCACTGTCTCCGGTACTACCTTAATTATAATAAAAATATAACAAAATTATTTTTTTTAGATAATTTCTCTTAGAAACCGTCCAAGTGGCGTGAACAATAAGCCATACAATAGTTTGATTCCAATTTTTATACTGTTTTTTACATATTTTTCTTTCCTAAGCGTTAAACAATGTTTTGAAAATGTAAAAAAATAACTAAATCTTACCAGGAATCCTTTCCATTACAACACTACAAGTTTCCTCCACGCACAGATGACGCGGAGAATGAAGACCTGGTGTCTCTTCAGGCGGGGAAACGGAAAGTTGTTCGAAATAGGCGAATATTTGTTTTCTGAGCCACACTGTCAGATCTTCCAGCCACGATGTTATCAGAGATTCTGCTATGTCTATTAAATTAAATTAAACGGTTTTTTTTAATATTATAAATTATTAGTTGTTTTTGAGTATGAGGCCGGTCATGGCGCAGGGGCACAAGCGTGCGACTATAGACGCGACAGTTGTGCGGTCGATTCCCACTCGGGGAAGGAAATATTTAAAAATTTTCATTCCTTCTGTCTGGTAACAAGGTAAAGTGCGGCATTGATTTTCACCACTCAACAAGCGTTTAATAAAGCGTTAAGGTAAGTAAAGCAAGAGGTGGCTGACCGGCGCCCAGCACGGTGGCGAGGCGGAAGGCGAGGTGCGAGCGCAGCAGGCCCGCCGCCGCGCACGCCGCGCCACAGCCGCACCAGCGCGCGCCCCACGCGCTGCACCACTCCTCTGCAACACCCAGCGGTCAAATATTACATATATTATATGAATATCAGGACATTGCAGTCGAATTGATCAGTATAAGTGATCTCTTACAGGTGGTCTTTTATGCTTGGGTCACATTAGCGGGAAATACTACTGATTGTGGACGGAAGCTTAATGTACATAGGTGCACCACATAGTGCGGTAATTTAACAACGAAAATTGTCGTTTGACATTATGCGAAAACTCACTCTGGCGGTACATCACGGAAATTGAAGCAAGAATTAATGTGTTAAAGAGGTTTTTGTCGACCGAAAAGAAACAAGAATTATTAAATTAGTAAAATTAAGACTATTTTACGTTATACTTTCTTTA
>JAJHJA010000722.1:5000-66091 GCA_021202915.1 Heliconius himera
CTCAACGCCGCGTTTTGTCTTAACAGGGCGAAGAAATGTAAATATTTTATATATATGAAATTGTATTTGTATAGTATTGTATAAAAATAAATAAATAAGCTTCACGCTGTATCCCGCACACAGCAGGGTAGGCAGAGGGAACCTAGTGTTAAGACACTCCGTTCCCCACTTTCTGCAGAATTCTGGAGGCATTGCGTGTTGAGTGGCAGAACTCAACGCCGCGCTTAACCTCGACACCAGAGCGAAGAAATGGAAATATAAATTTAAGTAAAAATGAAATATTTACTAAAATTTATATTTCCATTTCTTGGCTCTGTTCTGTTCTGATTCCCTTCTTTTAAATTTATATATATTCCGAGCGTGCCAGATTGTGTTCACAATCAGACACCACTACACCATGACATTTTTTTCATTTATCTTTATACACCATTTAATTTACAACGACAGCAATAACCAACAAATTAATATAATTAACTACACGTCAACGTCAATATTTGTTTTCATAAAATCTGAAAATAGACTAAAACATAATTATCTATAATCCTATTTAACCGCTATCACTGTAACAACGCTTCATTAGAGGCCAGTATAGTATTAGTAGTTATTACACCAGAATTTAACATCAAAGAGTGTCCAGTGACGTCAAAAAGCAGACCGCTGACAGCTGACCCGCACTCCACAATCACTGTGCGTTTCGCGTCACGTCATAGTCTACACGCAGAAACAAAACGTATTTGGTTTAGTTATTCTGCAATGTAAAATTTTGCATTATTATTATATGTATATATCTAAAACTTATTTCTAATTCAGAGTTTGGAGTAAAATAAACGAAAAACGGAAGAAGGGAGTGTCTTAGCACTACATAATACGCTAAATATGCTTAATACATAAACAAGGGTAAAACATGTTTAAGATTTTATTTTATATTTTTTTTTGCTTCACAGGGTAAAAGGAGATACTTGGTTTCCCATTTTCCGCCAAATACTGGAGGCAGGCCGGAACTCATCGCTACGCTTTGCCACGACACCAGAGGTAAGAAATAAAAATATTAAATACTTTTTTTTCTCGAGGGGGTCGAACCCACAACTTATAACCTTTACAGTCACACATACATATGTGCCTCTTATTAAAAAATCGGCCAAGTGCGAATCGGGCTCACCTACCAAGGATTCCGAACAAAGGTTAGATGTCTCGAGCTTTTTCTGATATTCAGGCTCAGCTTAACCAGAGCCCTTTCATCTGAGACCTAATTTGAACTAGCCGGCTTTAATACCAAATTTTTACCCTTTTTAAGACTATTGTTTTTTAGGATTTAACCACAAATGTATAGTTATTTTTTTCCCTGATTTAGTGCTACCTGTAGATGCTAGTTGCCAAATTTCATAATTCTAGGTGGTTGAGTGGCGGAACTCAACGCCGATAGCGTATTTGCAAATGTTATTTATAAATATTGTTAAATACTGTGCAATACCACTACAGTAGTCTTGTTCTAAATTAAAACTTTAAGATCCCAGCCCATTACCCGCAGTGTATATCACACGTTAAATCAGAAATGTTAAAGTAGTTTACGCGACAGATGGAATCTTATAGCAAATGTGACTCGACGTATTGTTGGTAGTACGTGAACTAACCCTTAGATATTGAGACGGTAGTATACTGTACAAATGTTTTACATTCGATTATTTAATATATGCTTGATCAAAAGTTCAAAATTTTCACCATTTTCACCAATTAATATTACGTATTTGTTAAAAATTTTAAATTATTTCTTAAAATTCAGATATACTTTCAAGAATTGCAGGTGGTAGTGATGTAATTACAAAGTAATTATTTTTTTTATTTATTTATTTTAATTTGATTATTATTTAATGTTATTTTACAAACTAAATATTACTATAGTAAACATATCGCACAATATAATGTAAAGTCAGATTTATATACGCATAGATAATAAACAGAATAATACATTTTAAAAATATGAATAAAAGATAATATAAATTCAGCTCATTGTGCCTCTATCCTAATCCTTAACCTTTCTCAACTTTTCACCTTTTGTGACTTTTCTTACAATTGTATACTATTTACTTTACGAAAAAAAAATAAACAGACCTTGAAGTGAAATGTAAATACTTTTACAGTTAAGGGTTATACATTTCAAATATTCAAGAGATTACAATTCTTTTTTGACGTAATAGTGGAATTTTAATATAATTTTATTTAAAAAATATATCTTAAAATTATATTTCAATATTTTAAATTGAAATTCACTTGTTTAACTTTCACTGATCATTAAGGGGCCATCGTGGCGCAGGGGTGACTGTGCGAAGGGGTTGTGTTGTGTGTCCGATTCCACCTCGGGGGATTGAAATCTATATATATAAAAGGATTTGTGCTGACTGACTGAGGTAAGACGCACGCAGAGCCGTAACCGCTGATGGTAGAAACGTGAAACTTGGGCAGATGTTTATTTTCATATTCTGAACATCAACTAAGAAGGGAATTTCAAAAATTTTAACCCTAAAGGGATGAAATAGGGGTTGAAAGTTTGTATGAAAAAAAAATGTAATCTGCACCGATTTATATAAAATTTGAAATTCAGACTCTTAAAAACATTTCATTGAACACGTGTTTCATGGTTTTTAAGAATTCACACCCTAAGGGTTCAAATAAGGGGTTGAAAGTTTATATGGAAAAATCTTTAAATTGCCACCGATTTTTATAAAAATTTAAATTCAGACTGTTAAAAATATTTTATTGAACGTGGTTTTTTTAGAATTCACTCCTAATAAGCGGGCGAAGCCGCGCGCGCCCCCTAGCCTATATATATAAAAGGACATGCACCTGACTGACTGAGGTAAGACGCACGCACAGCCGTAACCGCTGTGCGTAGAAACGTGAAATTTGGACAGATGTTTATTTTCATAATCTGGACATCCATTAAGAAGGGATTTTGAAAAATTTTAACCCTAAAGGGATGAAATACGGGTTGAAAATTTGTATGGATTTTTTTTTAAATCGGCACCGATTTTTATAAAATTTGAAATTCAGTCTCTTAAAAATATTTCATTGGACACGTGTTTCATGGTGTTTTAGAATTAATCCCCTAAGGGTTCAAATAAGGGGTTGAAATGTTATATGGCAAAGTCTTTAAATCGCCGTTGATTTTTATAAAAAAATAAATTTCAACTGTCAAAAATATTTTATCGAACACGTGTTTGTTAATTTTTTAGAATTCACCCCTAAGGGTGCAAATAAGCGGGCGAAGCTGCGTGCGCCCACTAGTATTTAATATTTTCATTTTCTCACTCTGCTTAGTAAGAGTCAATGCGGTTCGTTGATTTCCGTAACACAACACGCAATGCCTCGAAAATTCTGCAAAAAGTAGGTAACTGAGTTAAAGCACTCTGTTCCCTACTACTAGGTTCATTAGAGTAGGCTGGGGGAACCCGTTAAAAAAATGTTAGAAACATACTTCAATGTTACTGGTTGGTTAATTATATTGAAATTTTATATAGTAAATTAGTAAAGTGAAAGTTTGACTCAACATTCAACAAAAAATCTCATCAAGTCAGGAAAAGCAGTATTAAAAAAGTTTTTTAATGAAAAAACATAAGTACAGTTGTATAATACATTTTTAAATCTATTTTACCTTCATCTATATCTGGAGCTATTAATCTATCAAAGTTGGAAAATATAACAAATTGCTACATTATTTTGACTTTTTCTCTTTGCCAGGACAATATAACAATAAAACTGCAACCATACATCAGCCCAGACAAGTACAAATGTTGTATGACCCACACAGCACTGGTAAGAGGCGCAGGTTATTTATTAGACAGTAGTAATATCGTTCAAATTTACAACAATCCTGGTCGGTCTTCCATAAATCATCTAAATAATTCTCCAATTACAAACGGCACGCTTCGACTATTATTCATTTGGGGATTAACAATTAACAATAACAAATGATTGTGTTTGTCACCGAATGTGGGTATTAGAGTGTCCCGGTTGTTGGCTCTATTGGCACCGGCTGTATGGAATACAGATTGTTATATAGATAATGTTAAGTACCGATCAACAGATTTATATTGAGATGGTATGGGATGCTGCAGTTTTTGAATTTAAAAATCATATATTATTGTATTAAGTGTACAATAATATGACAATCCGTCAGTGATGTCCTTACGGCACTCTAGCTTTAATTCACCTAAGAGATCTCGTCTAGAAGCAACCCGTTCAAAAATATAACCACTGCCACCGCCACCGCCACCGCCGCCGCCGCCGCCACCGCCGCCGCCACCGCCACCGCTTCCGCCACTGCCACTGCCACCGCCACCGCCACTGCCACCGCCACCGCCACCGCCACCGCCACCGCCACCGCCACCGCCACCGCCACCGCCACCGCCACCGCCACCGCCACCGCCACCGCCACCGCCACCGCCACCGCCACCGCCACCGCCACCGCCACCGCCACCGCCACCGCCACCGCCACCGCCACCGCCACCGCCACCGCCACCGCCACCGCCACCGCCACCGCCACCGCCACCGCCACCGCCACCGCCACCGCCACCGCCACCGCCACCGCCACCGCCACCGCCACCGCCACCGCCACCGCCACCGCCACCGCCACCGCCACCGCCACCGCCACCGCCACCGCCACCGCCACCGCCACCGCCACCGCCACCGCCACCGCCACCGCCACCGCCACCGCCACCGCCACCGCCACCGCCGCCGCCACGGCCGACGCCACCGCCACCGCCGTAAAAAAATGCGCGTACCGCCTTCGTCTACCCTCTGGCCTATGACGTCTGAACGAGTCTGCGTTCGAGCTGGACTCGCGCACCCACTCCGCGGCCTCCTCAGTGATTACTGATTCGCAGAAGGAAACCATTGCAGACCAGTTCCTCTCGCTGTTTAGCAGGGCGCCCAGAGCACTAGCCAGTGACAGGTCTCTACCCACTACAGCCATCAAAACGTGACGTTGTGGGGCCCAAGTGGGACATCCGGCGAAAGTGTGATGCGCCGAATCAACGGGGGCATCACGTTGTAGGCGACGGGCTGACCACCGCCGGGATCTCGGCATTGCAGCGTCGCCAAATCATTATGTTCTGCAAATGGCCTGCCATAGCTTCAACACTTGAGCAAGAGCTCATTACGCTCCCCTGAGAGCTGCACTTTGCCACAATCGCCGCTTTTAGCCAGCTCTAGGTAAACTAAGAGTCCATCTTGAGAACCTTCGAGATGCACCCCTGAGCTCGAAGGATGCAAAGGCGAAACAGAAGTCCACCGGACGGAGCCCCCATTATGCCGCACACAAATGAATGCTGTCCCCACGTTGAGATGGAACAACCCGGAGAGCAGAGCCCAAACTAGCTTTACCCTTTGCGTTTGATGTTCGGTTCCTCACTTTTTTTATTTAGCATTGAAATCGCAGAAGACAAAGGAAAGTATACAGCGACTATGACGTATTCTCCCCACTCTGCCACGACATATCCCGAGTGTGTGTGGGTGTGAGTCTGAGTCAGTATGTCGTGTGACGCCGGTTTTTCCGGACAGTACAGATCAGAATCGATAGTTTTACACGGTGGCAAAAGCTCATAGTGGGCGATAACTTTCCAATCCCACCATACACATAGCATCACTTTGTTCCGAGTCCGGCCGGACTTTGCCTGGGCCTGTGGTGCTTGTCTATGCTTCGACCATTTTTTATCACCGATAATCAACTATTTAAGAAATGATTCGGAATTGTTACGTTTCAAGAAAGAATCGCAAATGTAAACACATTGCATTAGGTTTCTTTCAGGGATCATTACCCAGACTTTCGTAAATGACGGATTAATATTTTATGCTCCATTTTCTCAAAGATGGCACTGATTTTATCAATGAAAGGCCATCCAGAGCTCATCTTTCACACTAAAATTTCCAGACTTGTAACGCATTATGTCCGTAAACTGCACAAATTTTATTCGCGGCGTTCGTCTCATTTTTACCTTTATTGTATTAAAACTTAAAAAAATGTACCGAATTTATTCGTCACATACGTTCATTTTGCTTGCTTGCTTAAAAACAATTGAAAAATGGCAGGACCTAGTTTTTTTTATTATTGCATCTTTATAATGTCACATTTAATGGTATTAAAACCAGCCAATTACATTCAGGAAAGCCAAAGAGGATTATTTTTTAATAATATATTCTACTTTTTTTTAAAGTCATTTCATACGAAATAAGTGCAAATGCACCTAAAGTTAATTGTGTCAATTCTCATAGTATGTATCCCATTGATCTACAATCCTGAAATTGGTATGGTAGGTTATAGTCCGACTCGCACTTAACCTGTTTTCCTTAATATAAAGGCTGCTCATCAGCTTGACTGCGGCCGGCTGTAACGACGACTCGAATGTGTTCATTGTCGCTCCACTAATTGAATCTAACATTTTGATACTCCATTTAACATCATCATTTTCAGGCTCTTAATCTCTTTAAAATCGTAGGAAAGAAATTGCTCTAAATTTTCGATGACAATTTCGAGACTAATATAAGAATTAGGTCCTACTTTTTTTATTGATGTGTCTGGTGGTAGTGTTGAAGTTATCTTATTTTTTTAATCTTCACGTTGCATCCAGTATATAGCAGGACAGGCAGAGGGAATCCAGTGCTAAAACACTCCGTTCTAATTCTGCCGAAGCTTTCGAGACATTTCTTGTATATTGGCTCTAACTCATCATCACGCTTGATCGTATTACCGGAGCGAATATATAATACGTCGAGTCACATTTGCTATAAGATTCCGTCCGTAGCGTAAACGACTTACGCCCAATATTAATAACCTATCTCCAACGTCAATCTTAGATTGTTTCATATATCTATCCTATCTAGAGATTGGATAGATATATGAAACAATCTAAGATTGACGTTGTAGATAGGTTATTAATATTGGGCGTTAGACTTTTCTGATTTAACGTGTGAAATACACTGCGGGTATTGGCTGGGATTTTTAATTTGGGAAGATTGGGAACTTTTAATTTAACAAAAAGTCGAGGCGCAGGGATCAAACGTGTGACTGTAACTGTAAATGGTTGTGGGTTCGATTTCCACTCCAAGAAATGAAATATTTAT
The DNA here is from genome assembly GCA_021202915.1 of Heliconius himera. NCBI lineage: Eukaryota > Metazoa > Arthropoda > Insecta > Lepidoptera > Nymphalidae > Heliconius > Heliconius himera. Next base: position 12,117 of record JAJHJA010000722.1, read on the forward strand.
TATTTTCCTTTCTTCGCTCTGGTGTAGAGGCAAAGCGCGACGTTGAGTCTTACCACTCAACATGCAATACCTCCAGAATTCAGCGGAAAGTAGAATCAAACTATCTTAGCACTAGGTTCCCTTTACCTACCCTGCAAAAGACGGCATAAAGCTGAAATAAAAACTGAATTACAAATAGGTTTTAGATATTCCGAAACATACAATAATAATTCAAAATTTCACATTGCGGTAAAACTAAACCAAATACGTTTTGTTTCTGCGTGTAGACTATGACGTGACACGAAACGCACAGTGATTGTGGAGTGCGGGTCAGCTGTCAGCGGTCTGCTTTTTGACGTCACTGGACACCCTTTGATGTTAAATTCAGGTGTAATAACTACTAATACTATACTGACCTCTAATGAGGCGTTGTTACAGTGTTAGCGGTTAAATAGGATTATAGATAATTATGTTTTAGTCTATTTTCAGCTTTTATGAACATAAATATGCGTTGACGTGAAATCAATTGAATTAATTATTTGATTACGGTTGTAGTTTTAGATTAATTGGTGAATAAAGAATCATTGAAAAATGTCGCAATGGAGTGGTATCTGCATGTCAACACAATGGTTGTAGGTTCAATCCTCGCTCAAGGAAATACATAAAGTTACATCACTGAACACACAGTGTCTTGTGTCAGTGTGTATGAAATATTTTATATTAAGCTATCCGTCATCCGTCCGCCATTAGGGTTTGTGTCAATTTTAAGACGTAAAATGACATATCTTTATTTTACTCGTTTTCATAAGAATCTCCAGAAGTCATTCCTAAGTACTCCTCCATACTCCCTTACCTTACTTAATGTGATGTCGCGACGTACGTCTAGAAACTTTAACAATAAACAATATATAAAGTAACATACTGCGAATATTAATTACTTTTTTTTTATTTATTATTATCAAATATCCATACAAATATAATTTTACAATAATAAGGCACTACAAAAAACCACGAAGGTTTGTCTCGAGTACCATAATTCGTCTAAATTATAGATTTAAATAATATTTCTGTAATAGTTGATTTAAACTCCCCTCAGCAATTTTACTTTTTATTTTAGTGTCCAAATTATTTATTAAGTAAGGAACCATGTATGCCCTGGTGCGCTGTCCGTATTTGTTATTAGCTGATAATAAAACTAATTTATTTTGTGTCATATTGTGTGTTGCAATTTTATGAGAAATTTTATTTTAAAACTTCGAGTCAAAATAATTTTCTTTTAAGATTATAAATTTAATTTTATCATAAATGGGAATAACTTGGCAGTATTTAAAGAGAAAGTTTTCTTCAGTAGTCTCTTGCAGTTTAATTTTTAAAGGAACGATGTTTTTTAATATTGTAACCGGTATATGTGACTCAAGTATGTTTTGTCAGTTCTGCCATAACTACTAACTCCATATGAAATAATTGAATCAGCTAATGCGTTATAAAGCATTATCTTAGTCTTATACGTTAAACTACTTTTTAAAATGAAAATATTTGCCAAAAATGATCTTAGTTTATGACATACATCATTAATATGTTAATGAAAGTTAAAGTTGTGATCAATCCTTGACAGAGTTACTAAACGAATCACTAAAGTATAGATGTTATTGAAAATGTAATATTTCATTTCTTAGCTCTGGTAAGACAAAACGCGGCGTTGAGTTCCGTCTCTCAAACGCAATGATCCGAAAACTTGGCTTAAAGTGGGAATTGTCTTAACACTAGTTTTCCTCTGCCTACTCTGCTACGGGATACAGCGTGTTTTTTTTGAATTATTGAATATTTTATAACAACAAATTGCGAAAAATATACACGCTTTATATCCCGAACGCAATATCCACGCTTGAAGTGACACCGCGTCCTTCGGGAGTTACTCGCTTTTGTCGGTGACGGGAGGTTTCATGGTAATGTCTATGAATGCATTATAAGCTGTGTGCATAATGCATCGTTATGTAAATAGTAATGACATACTCGTATTTAGTACGTGGACACGTTGTCACGAGGACCTACTTACTACCTTGCAGACATACAGTTAACGATCGAACGGGTATTTGCGAAATAATTCTTTTTTTGTAGCTCCAAGCTGTATCCTGCACATTGTATAGGAACCTGGTATTAAGGAAATTAAAACCTAGTGTTAAGACACTCCGTTCCCCACTTTCTGCTGAATTCTAGAGTCATTGCGTGTTGAGTGGCAGAACTCAACGCCGCGCTTTTGCCTCGACACCAGAGCGAAGAAATAGAAATATAAATTTAAATAAATATTTTATCTCCTCGAATGGGGATCGAACCCACAACCAGTCGGTTTTACAGTCACACTTTGTGCCCCTGCGCTACGACTGGTCATATATATATAATTCATAATTATGCATATTTAATTGATGATTACTACATCATTAATATTTATCAACTTCATTAATATTCATTTGACTTAATTTTATTCAATTAATGTATTGTATTTTTTGATTAAATTTGCGAATAAAAAAGTAAAGATGTGTTTTACTATTGTTTCGTAGTGGAGTCGCTTCTAACATTGCAGATTCTATATTTTACGATCGTTGTAGATACAATTTTTATATATTCCTTTAATATCGACATTCTATATTTTTATAGACTTTTTTATTCTCTCATGATATTAAAAAAATACCTGTATCCCGCTTACAGTAGGATAGGCAGAGGGCACCTAGTGTTAAGATACTCCGTTCCCCACTTTTGCAGCTAACACTTTTTTTCGAGACATTGCATGTTAAGTGGTGGAACTCAAATCCCAAATTTAGTCTTCCTAATGGGAATCCAGCCCACAATCGTCACATCACAGTCACACCCCTGATAACCTGAGCCGCGACAACGGCCTAAATTATGGATAAAATATATTTTTTTTATATATTTAATATAAAAAAATAAAAGAATATTTAAAATATTTTATCTAGTTCAAAATCAAACCATATACTCAGATCTGCGGCCTCATGATATCCTGGTTAGCTTGTACATTTACTTGAAAAAAAAAGATATGAACGTTTATACTGCAAAAAACGCGTATTTCAACACTATTAAGAAAATCAAAATTAATAGGGTACTTTTGGTTAACCTCGAATTATGGAATTTGGGAGCTAACATCTACAGGTAAAACTTATTTAGGAAAAAATCTGAAAACTATACATTTGAAGTCAAATCCAAAAAAAATAATAGCATTAAAAGGTGGCAAATTTTGATATTAAAGCCGCTAGTTCAAGTGAGGTATCAGATGAAAGAGCTCTGGCTAAGCTAAGCAAGAATTTTAGAAAAATCCCCAATTTTTTGTACGGCACCGTCCGTGGGCGAGCCCAAATCGCGCTTGTTTTAAATACTTTTATTCATCTTCTATCTACACAAGCCGTCTAACACAAACTCAAGTCGCTATAAAGCTTATTGAAGTGTATTAAATTATTTCTTGGGACGAAGCACTCAAGTAATGACATAACGTAAAAGTTTTCCAGTATTAGGAATGCCCTTGAAGTCGAGCCATTCGGGGAGTCTGCTCCAAATCACAGAGAAATTTTCGAGAGGAATGTGGCGGATATATATACGAATATCCTTTTCTGGTTTATATTAAATTCAATATTTTAACACAAGTCAAGCTATCTCGATGTAAGAGATGGAACCTTAAGAAATTTGCCATAAAATACTGAACGAGGTTCGAGTGTGTGGAGGGATGTGATGTGAGAGCGCGACGTCTCGGGGGCCGGAAATTCCGTGGAAGTTTGATTTGATTTGTGAAATTCGGTGCCGTATAGAAATATTGCAAATTCAGTTTCACAAGTAGAGAATCAAAGTCGAAACATGTTCGCTAACAAACGACAAATCAAATATGAATTTGAAGTTACAATGGGATTGACAGTTATTTATTATATAGATATTGTTTGTAAACAATATGACTTTAATACTTATTCTGGTGCTCAAAAAATTTTATAATTCAAAAAAAATAGTAATTTCTCCGGTTTTCCAACGCAAGCGACTGATGCATTTTAAATAATAATATTGAAATTTGAACTTTTCTGTCATTTAAATTCCATTTTAATGTAAACTTGCAAAGACCGAACGAATAGTGACCGAAGTGCGACAGCAGTTAAACAATATTTTTCTGTAAATAAAAAACTCAGCTAAGCTTTATTTATTATTTGTTAAGAGTTGACTTTTGAAATATTTTATTCCTTTGTTTATGACAAATGCAAAATATTTTACTCAAGTTTAATAGAATAATAATACATTCGAAACGTTTCTGTTACTTTCAAATTGTCATACGTAATAACGATTCATAAGTATGTGTAAATATTAAAACTGTTAAATATTAGTCTGAGGCCGTCGTGGTCCTATGAGGTAAAATAAAAAAAAAAACGTACCGATGCATCTAGGTTCGATCCCATTCGGGAGGCTGAATTATTTTCATATCCTCGCTGCAGATATAGGACAAAGCGTGATGTTGTATTAAAGCCACTAAGCAAGCAATGTCTCCAAAAATTGGGCAGAATAAAGAGAATGAAGTGTTTTGACTAGATTCTATCTGCCTACCCTGCTATATGCGGGATACAGCGTGAAGATATATAATTAAAAAAACTAAAATCTAATTCGTACATTATTCTCAAAATGGTCATCGAAAATTTAGGACAATTTCTCTCCTACGATTTTAAAGGGATTAAGAGTCTGGAAACGATTATGTTAAATGGAGTATCAAAATATTAGACTCAATTAGTGGAGCGACAATGAACACATTCGAGTCGTCGTTACAGCCGGCCGCTGTCAAGCTGATGGGCAGCCCTTATAATAAGAAAAACCGGTTAAGTGCGAGTCGGACTCATCCACAGGGGCTTCTGTATCAATTTCAGGAATAAAGGTCAACGGGAAGATATGCATGTTATAAAAATTGACAAATTATAGTTTGCGGGAACAAAAAAAAATTGTATTAAATGTAAAGATTTTTTTTTATGAAATAAGAACTTTATATAAAAAAATAAATTAAATAAATTAGCTTCACGCTGTATCCCGCACACAGCAGGGTAGGCAGAGGGAACCCAGTGTTAAGACACTCCGTTCCCCACTTTCTGCCGAATTCTGGAGGCATTGCGTGTTGTGTGGCAGAACTCAACACCGCGCTTAACCTCGACACCAGAGCGAAGAAATGGAAATATAAATTTAAGTAAATATTTCATCTCCTCGAGTGGAGATCGAACCCACAACAAGTCAGTTTTGCAGTCACACCTCGTGCCGCTGCGCCACGACCGGATATTTATATAAGAATATATTAAATATATTGTATTAAAATTTTCAAAAGCTAATAAAATTTGGGAACAAAAAAGCTTTTATAAATCTAAAAAAGATATACCTAATGAATTTAAATGGTTTTGACTTATATTGCAGATAAATACACATTTTAAATATATACATTCATGTCTTTTCTAATTATCTTACATTTAATATAACGAATTTTCTTAATTAAATGATAAAGCTGCCGTAATAATTTATAAGCTGTGGTTTATTTCAGTTTCGAGTGTGCCCCTAAGCGTTTTAATCACCACTGTTTAGATCTGGTCATATTTTTTGGCCTAATGTCAAGGACAGAACTTAGTGAATCTTCAAATGGGTGACTGGCTTTCAAATACGTGTAAATAGTCTCCTGTAAATTGAAACGTGACGAAAATTTCTTAGGGAAGCTTTCGAGATTAATTATTATTAATAGGAGAGCTAAGAAGAGGGAAAATAATGCCTAATAAATAATTACATATTATAAACTAAGTGGAATATAGTCTAACTAAATCAAAGACTGTCCGGCTTAAGCAAAACCGGAATTAATGTCATTGTGGTACTTATTCTTTTAATTCGTCTTCATCTAAATCTATAAATATCTTAATATTGGGTATTTATTTAAATTTATATTTTCATTCATCTTCGGTCTGGTGTCGAGGCGAAGCGCGGCGTTGAGTTACGCCACTCAATGTGCAATGCCTCCAGAATTCAGTGGAAATTGGCAAGTAAAGTTTCTTAATATTATGCTCCCACTGCCTACTTTACGATATGCGGGATATAAACATGAAACTAAAAAAAAAAATAGTAATAATTCGGTAACCTGTGACAAACTGCTGTGTAAAGTGTTCGAAAAGTCATATAATAACTAGAATGCTAATGCGTAGAATATATTTTCAAAACAACAAAACCTACGAAATTATTAAAAATGTTACATTTAATTTCATGAATATGTGAACTAAGTTCGTGATTGAATTACTAAACTATAAGTAATAGTAAGTAGTAGTAGTTATAGTAGTAGTAGTAGTAGTAGTAGTTATAGTAAGGTTAATCAGAATTAATTTTGTCCGTGAGTATATGCATTATTATTTCATTCCTATGCAAGTATCGGCCTAATTTCCCTCTGGATGTTCTATATGGTGTTGTATCGATTCTCATATTTTCCATCAATTGCATGATATTTTATCAAAATATTTCATTTGACTTGTGACGTAAAATGTACTGATGGATAAATAATATTAAGTAAATATTTGAAATGAAATTCTAATATTTTCGTTGATCTGATAAAATAAATAGACCTTGTTTATGCAAATCAATATAAACAAGGCTTGTTTGTCCTTTAAATCACAACAATAGGTCTATATAAAATAATTCAACATCATCATGTAATATTTAGGTATTGTATGGCAAAAGAATAATAATAAAAGGCTGTTTTGAAAAGGTTGTGGATTCTTTTTTCTTCGTATTGACGAAGATATATTTGTTTAGTTATAGCGGTAATTGATTTAATTATTAATTTTATATAATTTAATATATTACATATTTTGTGCCATTGAGAACAACAATACAAAAACAAACAATGCACTAAATCAAATATAATAATTATCTAGGAAAATTTCAAAAGTGGAAAAACAACTACGGGACTTAAATATGCCGGAACACATGTTTAATAAAGGAATTATTTGTAAGTTGCAGTGTTCTCTCATACTTGTGGATTTAAACAATTACAGTTCGTTAGAGCCAGCAGCAGCTCTTGTAAAGGAAATCCATTGTTTTTGTGCACCAAGTATGTGTGCTGCTACTGCGCGAGCGTTACTTTGCGCGTGTTGAATTGTACCGATAGTTTCTACTACTTTCTATTAATTAAAATAGTTAATGAAAAATATTCAGTTTACAATACTTTTTTTCCCTACATTTTTCATCCCGCAAATAGCAAGATAGGCGGATAAGACCTGGGAACCTAAGGTTAAGATATCCTGATAGAATAATGTTTCCCACTTTCCGCCAAATTCTGGAAGATTGCGTGTTGAATAGCGAAACTCAACGTTTGTCACCTTAAATATTAAATATTGTATTTCCTCAAGTGGGAATCGAACCCACAACCTGTAGCTTTTACAGTTACACTTTGTGCCCCCGCCCCTAGCGACTGGCTTAATGTGTAGTGTGTATACATTAATATTATTATAATAGTTTTGAATGGGTTGTTTCTAGACGAGATCTCTTAGGTTAATTAAAGCTACGTTGCCGTAAGGACATCACTGACGGATTGTCATATTTTTGTACACTTAATACAATAATATATGATTTTGAAATTCTAGAACTACAGCATCCCATACCATCTTAATATAAATCTGTTGATCGGTACTTAACATTATCTATATAACAATCTGTATTCCATACAGCCGGTGCCAATAGAGCCAACAACCGGGACACTCTAATACCCACATTCGGTGACAAACACAATCATTTGTTATTGTTAATTGTTAATCCCCAAATGAATAATAGTCGAAGCGTGCCGTTTGTAATTGGAGAATTATTTAGATGATTTATGGAAGACCGACCAGGATTGTTGTAAATCTGAACGATATTACTACTGTCTAATAAATAACCTGTGCCTCTTACCGGTGCTGTGTGGGTCATACAACACTGGTACTTGTCTGGGCTGATGTACGTTTGCAGTTTTATTGTTGCCACAAATGGAGATATTTTATGATGTATGGATAGTAATTATTTTAAATGTTGAAGTATAGCTGATGTAGGTTTCCTTTGACAATCAAATTTAAAGTCCTAATTATATTTTAAATACAAAAATATGCTGCATCCCGCGGAAATCGAAGACTGTATAAAAATCGAAAACTGTATACCGTTAACTGTGACTGCTAGTTTGTGTATAGGTCCTCGTAACAACGTGTCCACGTACTAAATACGAGTATGTCATTACTATTTACATAACGATGCATTATGCACACAGCTTATAATGCATTCATAGACATTACCATAAAACCTCCCGTCACCGACAAAAGCGAGTAACTCCCGAAGGACGCGGTGTCACTTCGAGCGTGGTTATTGCGTTAAGGATATAAAGTGTGTGATTTTTTGTTAAAAAAATACATTTATACATAGCTTCACTCTGTGTTCCTGTGAGGTAGTCAGAGAGAACGGAGCGCCAAACTCTACGGTCTTTACTATCTTCTTTCGCCTCGTCCTCTCTCATCAACCTCTTCATACATCATCAAAGTCATCACTCATTACCCATTCGACGTACCCAAGCCAGCTGAACATGTTCTTCTTCATTCGTTCTTTAAATATTTGCATTTCCTCACTCTGGTTAGCAAGAATCAATGCGGTTCGTTGGTTTTCGTATTACAACACGAAATGCCTCGAGAATTCGACAGAAGGTAGGTGACGGAGTTAAAGCATTCCATTCCACTACTAGGTTGATTAGTGTAGGCTGGAGAACCTGTTAAAAAATGTTCACTGAAGAATGTTTCTGATTGGTTAATAATAATGAAATTTTACATAGTAAATTAGTATAGTGAAAGTTCGACTCTATAACATTCAACAAAAATTCTCAGCAGTTCAGGAAAAGTTATACATTAAAAAAGTTGTTTAATGACAAAATATATTTTTAAATCTATTTGCTTCACCTATATCTGCATCTATTCATTTATCAAAGTTAGAACATATAAAATATTGCTACATTATTTTGATCCACGTTTGTGTTGATCGGTCTGCTCTGACAGCTTTGCCAGGAGATAGTATGCTAGATATCTTTTACCATTTTTTTTTCCATTCTATAATTTAAAACTGAAATTTGATTATCAAAGGAAACCTACATCACCTACAATTCAACATTTAAAATGATTACTATCTATACATAATAAAATATATCCATTTGTGGCAACAATAAGACTGCAACCGTACATCAGCCCAGACTAGTACAAGTGTTGTATGACTCACACAGCACCGGTAAGAGGCGCAGGTTATTTATTAGACAGTAGTAATATCGTTCAAATTTACAACAATCCTGGTCGGTCTTCCATAAATCATCTAAATAATTCTCCAATTACAAACGGCACGCTTCGACTATTATTCATTTGGGGATTAACAATTAACAATAACAAATGATTGTGTTTGTCGCCGAATGTGGGTATTAGAGTGTCCCGATTGTTGGCTCTATTGGCACCGGCTGTATGGAATACAGATTGTTATATAGATAATGTTAAGTACCGATCAACGGATTTATATTGATATGGAATGGGATGCTGTAGTTCTTGAATTTAAAATCAGTTTTTCCTAACACATTTATTTCATAGTTTTAGATGTATAAAAATATTGCAATTTGACAGTAAATGGTCTTACAGCAGGGACGCTCAGCCTTCATACATGAGTACCTCAGATTTGTCTTGAACAACAGATGGAACTTACGGGACGGTTTTAATCTGTTGGTCCCGAAGCTATTGAAGACAACGGCGGCTTGACGCGCCTCTTTGCCCAACATCAGTGGTCGAGGCTATGGAGGAATCGCCTGTGGCGGAAGCTGTTAAGCACTGTGAGGTTTTAGTGAGTAGTTTCTACGGCCAGTGCCAGTCCATGAGCCTCACATAACCCGCTCGAATCCCCACTCGGAGAGCGTACCCGTAAAAGGGTTTCCTGACGATAAAAAAGGGACGCTTTGATTAAGAGACCTCATCCAGAAACATAACCTATTTAAAATTATATCTAACTTTATATCTAAACGATAAACTAATATTAATATAATATAACTACTGCGTGAGGCAAGTCGGGGCACAGAATGTGACTGTAAACGCTACAGGTTATTGGTTACATTCCTACTCGAGAAAATGAAATATTAAATGTTTTCGGTTCCTCCTTCTAGTAACGTTGCAAGCGTTGAGTTTTGCTACTCATCATAATAACAATGCTTCCAGAATTCGGCAAAAAGTGGAAATCGATAGTCTTGATCGCAACAGAGTGGTTGAGACACTCTAATCCAGATTCCCTCTGCTTACCCTACTATGTGCGGAATACAGCGTAAACCTAAAAAAATATTATAATAAGCTGAACATATCATCTGTTTTATCTCAACTACATACCGACACCATCGCAACATTTTTTTTAAATATCTTATAATATAAATAAACAGCATCCATAGAAAGCATAGAAGTAAAGTTGCAGATAATAAATACGTACAAAGGGCAAGAGCTCATTGCTATTCAGCTGAAGTATTCAGTGAGCATTCTCGCGGACAACTTGTTTTACGTGAACCGTTAGAGATGTTAGCATTTTTTTTAGCTTTAGAGACTATTTTTTTCTAGAAATTACTTTTATATTATATACTACTATCACAGGATACACACGTTATTTTTAGTTTTGATTGATGATTCTGGTTACTGGAGACTGAATAAAACTATCTTGCCATTCTGTCCATTTAAGATTTTTTGTATTTATCTTAACAAGCTTTAAAAGAGTATAGTTTAAATTTTATTTCTGCAACTAATCTAACAATGTTTAGTAAATGCTAAATGTTTTTTACTAATCTAGATGTGTGATTCCCAGTAAAATCATAAATGTGATGTGAGAGCCCAGTTAAATGTTAAGTAATGCGTCGTTCTTGACTGATTATTTAACGAGAGATCTACATCGGTGGCCAGTTCTGTGTTCACTCGGTATAAAATGCAATCTTTAAATTAAACTAGGCAGTACTGGATTATTAGATGGCAAAAAATATCAAACTAATAGTTTGATTACCAAGTCACATTCAGAGCTTGAATTTAGCAGCTTTTAAGCTTAAGTGGACACGCGTGTCCTAATAATTCATAAATAAATTTAAAAAATATATAATAATAAATTAAAAAGTAAGTAAACAAAGCTATTCTACACATTTGGTGTAAATTTAATAAAAATAACTAATTACAATCAAATAAAAATTAGTTTAATAACACAATTACAATATAAAGCTCACGGCAATTAGCTCGGTTTCTGCTGTAGGCCAACTATAAACACGGGTTTATGATCAGTTTAAAAAGTTCCAGTCCTGCACTATTACAGTGCGCGTGGAGCTTAAAGTAAATGTCTTTATTTATCCACTTACCCGATGTTACATTAATATAAAGGTCAGGTTACATCGTATGAACTTTACTGGCTTAAGTTTTTTTTTTTTGCTAACTTTATTTAACTATAGATTAATGATAATAAATTTTGTCTTATTATCTAGTGTGATTGAAAAAACCAGTCAAAAGCGTAACGGATTCTAGATTGTATGTAAAATTTAAAGCTGACAAATTTAAGTTTGCTGAATTTTTTATTGTATGATATGAACTACGGTTACAACAAAATGATTCTATAAGGATTCCGTTTTTTTTTCCTTTCAAGGTACGGAACCATAAAAATATTTTAAATTTCTATTAAATTAAAAATTAAATCAGCTTCACGTTGTATCCCGCACATAGCAGGGTAGGCAGAGGGAACCTAGTGTTAAAACCCTCCGTTCTCCACTTTCCGCCGAATTCTGGAAGCATTCTGGAAGCAACAAGGACACCAGAGCGATGAAATAAAAATATAAATGTAAATAAATATTTCACTTTCTCGAGTGGGGATCGAAACCGCAACCAGTCGGTTTTACAGTCACACTTTGTGCCTCTGCCCCACGACCGGCCTCAATTCTATGTTCCAGAAATTCAGTAATTTTAAATCTCGACAACATTTTATTACATATCTGCACAAACATTATTTAATATGGGGAGTAAAAAAACACTTGTGGAATATTTCTTTTACCCCATGTGAAAGTTGTAAGACCCAAAATACAAATGCAATTCACAGCCTGTGCTAGGAAAGCTATACAATATCAAAATATTTCTTCTCTACAAACATTATCCCCATATAGTTATAGATAAACCGATTTAAAGTCAATTCTGGTATTAAATAGGTAAATGTTATTCTTCAATAACAATTTATTACTGTTCTATGAATCAAGTACATTTTTTAGCAAAATCTTGAGCTAGCCTTATGAAAGTTTTAGACTTTTGAGAATTAGCATAGGACCAGTACATTTTACGACAATTTAGACTGTCCCTTACAATATGTTACTAAGTAAAATCACTCCTCCTATTTCTCCAAGTCGTTTCTTTTTCGTTATTTTTGTTTCCAGTTCCCCTTTAAATTGTAATCGTCAAATTTAGACGTTACTCGCCAAGTCGTCTCAGTTTGTACAATTCAAACAAAATTGTGCAACGAAGACCTTTTTAGTTTATCCTATATTTTCCAGAATAAAAATCTATAAGATACTGAATTTAAAATGAGGATTTAAAAAAAAGAAGTTACAGGAGATCCCTTTACTAAAGTTACCTCCTACAACTTTTTCTATTAAAACTGAAACTGACCATATTGTACATCATTGTTCATATCAATCGTTCTTATCATAGTAATTTTATTTTGTTATTTTTATTTTTATTTTTAAGTATAAATTTTTGACTATTTTATAATTTAATATTTAATATATTACACCCTACAAAATCATATTTGCTATTCCTTATATCTTATAAATACCAGAGGCAGAGGTCGCTACTTAAGTGATAAGGTTTTTATTATTGATTTTGTTTATTATTTAACAATAAAATATTTTTTATTATTTCTCGATAAGGACATAAATAAATCATGCATATTTCTATTAAATCTTCCCACTGTAAAATTGATAATCGGTGCAATTTTTTTTTCGATAATAAAAGTATATGAATGGTGTAATTGTTAATTATTATTTCCCAAATAATTTACAAACAAAAAAAGCATTATAATAAAGAATTAAAGAAGTAAACAGGTTGCTTGAAGCACAAAATCGCCTTTACATACATTTCATAAACACATGTTTTTATTATTTTATATCATTTTATCTTTTGTATCTAATAAATTTCTAAATCTATATCAAGGGTGTGACTTACAAGTAAATTCATTCTACCTAAACCAAACGATAAAAAAAATATTCTACCCTAACAGTTTCATTATTACAATAAGCATACATTAACTAAACAACACCACCAAATACATGTACCATAATATTACTTAGCACAAACTGAGTATATCAAATTAAGTTAATGTATCCCCAGCATTACTCGACGGATACACTCGAACTTTTTCAATAAAATGTATCCGGTAATAGGGCGTGTGCTTAAACAGGTTTATAGGTGGCCATTGAGCGTTATTGCAACAATCGCAATGAAAATAATGACCGATTCCGATTCAACGGGGAACTTACCGAGTCCCAGTAAGTTTTATTATGATGAGTATCGAGTAGGCACTCCGTATGAATATTCTTTGTGTGAAATCATCATATTTTTATGATTAAATGTCGGATTTCTTTTTTTTTATCTCCTTTAATAGGATATATGTTTTTTAAGATAATTTATTGTTGTTTGTTACCAGTAGTGACGCAGGTGCATGAAGTATGACTGTAAAAACGACGGGTGGTAGGTTCGATCCCCACTCGAGAAAATGAAACATTTATGTGGTAGCTTCCTGTACGACCAAGAGGGTCGTACAGGAAGGTAATAGCTTCATGGGTGAATCTAGATATATTTTCTGGAGGTTCTAGACTTTGGCTTTGAACAGATATTTTCGTGTAAACTTTTTTTTGGGCAATTTTTTTATTATTAAAAATTCTTGTTGAGGCACAAGACCATTCTGGAGTGTACACGGATCACTCGGCCAGGGGATCCCCCCTACGCCCGTGATATTTATTATTTATGAAAATTTTACTTAATATTTACAGTTATTTATTTACCAAGAATCACCTCTTGGTTAATAAATCATAAAATCATTGCACCACTTGAACGTGAGCAACAAAAGATCGTTTTATATATTTTTACCAAAGGGTAATTCCATTTTATAGAAATACCAGTGAAATATTTTTGTTTTTGTACAATAAGCACTCTTTATATAGAGTCTCGTATCAAAGGCTGAGAGATTCTCAATTTTAAACTCCGGCTACATTTAAATATGTAACATATTTGTATGAATGTTTGAAAAATGATCAACAAACGTAGAACTTAATATTGAAATTCGTGAACTACATGCAATTCTTTTGAAATTGAATTTTCATACGTTATATGAGCTATTTTCTAGAACGGCTTTGTGTGTCTGTTGGGAAATCTTTAACAGAAATTGTTTTGAAATTGCCGCTCGAACTTGACTGTCCTCTGGAGAAGAGATTAATGTTACTAACTCCTTCAGAACTTATAGATAAAAGGTCACTTATTTCGATTTCTGTTTGGATGCTGGTAAACTAATTATAATTTTGTATTTAGATTTATATTTTGATAACAGGATTGAATTAAAGACTAAAACATTTTATATTGAGGCCAGTCGTGGCGCAAGCACACAAGTGGACACAAGCTTGTGACTGCAAACTTGGCAGGTTATTGGTTCGATTCCCACTAGAGGAAATGATCAGCTTCACGCTGTATCCCGCACAATGCAGGGTACGGAGAGGGAACCTACGAGTAGTGTTAAGACACTTCGTTCCCCACTTTCTGCTGAATTCTGGAGGCATTGCGTGTTAAGTGGCAGAACCTAACCCCGCGCTTGTACAGGAAATGAATTAATTAATATTTTTATTTACTCGCTATGGTATGGAATTGGTGGCATAGAGTTCCGCCCCTCAACACGCAATACCTCCAGAATTCGGCGTAAATGAGGAGCGGAGGTTACTTATAGGAATGGAGTGTATTAATACTTAGTTCGTAGGTTTCCACTGTCTACTCTATGTGTGAGATACAGCGTGAGGGTAAATAAAATAAAAAATGAACATATAGTTATATATATTGTTTCAATTTTGAATATGGATGCCTAAATGTTTTAATTTTTTATTATAATTGAAATTCATTTTGTTCTTTTGTTTTTTTTCCCAATTAGAATATCTTTCCATACACTCTCTATAACAACAAAAAAGCTATATTTATATTATTGATGTCATTCAAAAACGACATGTTAAACAAAAAATATTGCCTTTCTGAATAAGCTGCGTCAGCGTAGCGACTTGACAAAGAAAACATGACTGATAAAAAAATAAATCAGTTTCACGCCGTATCCCGCATACAGCAGGGTAGGCAGAAAGAACTTAGTGTTAAGACACTCCGTTCCCCACTTTCTACCGAATTCTGGAGGCATTGCATGTTGAGTGGCAGGACTCAACGCCGCGCTTTGCCTCGACACCAGAGCGAAAAATGGAAATATAAATTTAAGTAAATATTTCATGACTGATCTGTTACAATATCAAAGTTTAAAATTAGGAAGAGAACTGTGAGTTTACTAACTCCGTCGCATTCTGTTCGACTCTCAAACTTGATTATTAACCTTACCTCTTGGTAAGGATTCTCTTGAATTAATCAAATACAGACGTCAAATATAGTGTACAACTATGCATGTGTCAGAACGCTTGGACGGTTTCACAGAAGCGCGGGTTCAAATTTCGGTACGTTCAAATTTTATACGTTTCCTGAATAAGTATAAGGCATGTGTTATCACTTAATAATTAGTAGCTATAGGCGGAAGTCATCGCTGCGATTTGTATTATTCAACTTCACGCTGTATCCCGCACACAGCACAGGGAACCTATTGTTAACACTTGACACTTCATTCCCCACTTTCCGCCGAAATCTGGAGACATTGCGTGTTGAGTTGTGGAATTCAACGCCACGGTTTGCCACGACACCAGAGCGAAGAAATGAAAATATAAATTTAAATAAATATTTCAAGTCCTCGAGTGGGGATCGAACCCACAACCAGTCGATTTTGCAATCACACTGTGTGCCTCTGCGCCTCGACTAGCCTTTATAAATTGAAAGTTATAGGTAGGTAAGGTATATTAGTATAAATCGAAAATATTGTTTATTAATTATAACCTATGTCCTTTCTAAGACCCTCAAGAATGTGTATATGAAATTTTATCACAATCGGATCAGCGATTTGCCCTGATTGCGTCACAGACAGACAGACAGACAAAGTTACTTTGGAATTTATAATCTAAGTATGGAAGGTGTTGATACATAAATATAGAAATATATTTGACTAAAGAAATCATACAACTAACTTGAGCAAAATAAATCTAATCAAAAGGTCCCTGCCAAGATCGAGCAGTCATTGAATTATGATTAATTGAGCGGAAGAATGTCCCGTCATGTGTTATGATGCTGGCGGTCGTCCAAGATGCGATGGTAATACTTCCACGTGACGTGCTGCATACTGCTGTTGAGATAGTAGAGAAATATTATCGGTATTTTATTGATAATAATTAATTTAAATTTGTGAAGCCAGTCGTGGCGCAGGGCTACAAAGTGTGACCGTAAGTGCGAGTTGTTGTGGGTTCGATCCCCACTCGAGGAAATGAATAATTTATTTAAATTTATATTTTCATTTCTTCGCTCTGATGTCCAGGCAAAACGCGGCAGGCTGAACTTGGTGGATAATGGGAAACGAGTGTATTAGCACTAGATTTCCTCTGTATACTCTGATGTGTGGAGTTTACAGCGTGGTCCTAAAAACATTGTTTCTCTTGTTGTTGTATATACAATTTAAATTTAAAAACAACCTCAATAATAATTATATCCCTATGTAGAACAAGCTTTACTTAATTGAATCTATTACTAATGTGCATCTATACTGTTGGATTTTTATTTTCTACATATTATACTTGGCTGTATTGATTTCTGTTATTATTAGTCTGTAGTTGTATCTTTCAATGAAGTAATGTTATCAATAAATGTTGATTTTGTTATTTAATAAATAAACCACATAGATGATCTATTGAACATTTTACATGATCCATCGGTCATTACCCATCACAGAATACAAACTATAAACAAGTGACCCCACAAACTAATTTGGCAGTGGAATCATCACAATCAAATTTACTGTCACTAGGGATGAGCCAAATATATTGCGTTAAGACTTAAGTTATTACTCCAAACGACAGGACTCCCCGTGTTCCCTCGGGCTCAATCGAATTAACATCTCAATTAAGCTCCCACATTCACAATCCAATCTTGATTTAACGTTGTTTGGATCGTCGGTCGTCCGTAATGTTCCTAGCTCCTTTTAAGAACGAGATTAACGAGAAACTGTCCAACACCATCCCGGGTAGCGTCAGAATTAGATGGTAATTCAGCTAGCTACGTGTTACTTACGTATGTGTCGCTTGCTGTATAAGAAATTTCCTCTTTAGCTGTTCTTTTAATATTTTAATGATTTAGATTGTTTAAGTTACATAATAAATGTAACTAATTATAAATAGTAATTTCTTTAAGTTTTTGTTATAGTAATGGACAAGTTTAATTGTTGAGTAATAGATAAATACTTTTAACATAATAATAGATAACAATAATTTTTATTTATTTTCAAATAAGATAATTTACAGTATCATGCCACTTATCGTCAACTTATAGATAATTAATATATACATATATATATACTTAAAAGACTACTGGACTACAATATGTCAACTGTCAAATATAGCACTGCAATATGTCAGCTGTCAGTGTCAACATTTTGCTCGCTCCTGTCATTTACTATAAGAGTTACTGATTTAAGCCAGAAGGCACATTTCCCGCGCAAACGTTAGTATAATATAGCAGTTGTATTCGATGTGATTTGTTATTAGGTTGTTACTAGTTCATTGTTAACAAGTTATAAAGTAATTAAATGTTTATAATTAATAAATATTGTGAATTGGTTAAAAGTGCTGCTATAATTAACACTGAGTAAATACCTATATATGTTGTCAAATGTTATTGGTGTTTTATATTAGTTTCTAGTCATTTAAACTTCAGTTAATATTTATTTTGATGTTAAATACATAAACCTGTATTTTGTTATATTAGTGTTGTGTTGTTTTCCTTTTTACATTTCCCTTCTGAAACCTTATTTCAGAAGTGGGATACTTATCTAAGCCCATTAAGCCAAATCCTTGTACTTTATTATTTTGTTATTGTTGTGGGTGCAAATAAAACACCAGTCTCATTATTTATTGCTTATAAAGAAAGACAGTGTTAAATATGGGTGATGCACGAATAAATCACAAAACAAATCACGTCGATACGATGGTCGCGGGTAGCGAGACGCCATTTTATGGGTGGGGTGATGAAGCCATGTTATGGGTCCCGAGCGCTAAGGGTGCCTTAGGCGCTCGCGCTGGCGCTTTCATGGTGCTGTTGCAAGATTCACCGCCGTGCCGCCACCGTGTCGCTATGACGCGCTCGCGCTGGTGCGCGACACGTCTCTGCGCGTGTCTCCGCGCCTCTGCTCGTGACGTGCGACGCGTCTGCGAGCCTCTGCTCGTGGTGCGTGACACGTCTCTGCGCGTGTCTCCGCGCCTCTGCTCGCGATGTGCGACGCGTCTGCGAGCCTCTGCTTGTGGTGCGCGACACGTCTCTGCGCGTGTCTCCGCGCCTCTGCTCGTGACGTGCGACGCGTCTGCGAGCCTCTGCTCGTGGTGCGTGACACGTCTCTGCGCGTGTCTCCGCGCCTCTGCTCGCGATGTGCGACGCGTCTGCGAGCCTCTGCTTGTGGTGCGCGACACGTCTCTGCGCGTGTCTCCGCGCCTCTGCTCGTGACGTGCGACGCGTCTGCGAGCCTCTGCTCGTGGTGCGCGACACGTCTCTGTGCGTGTCTGCGAGCCTCACGCGATGCATCTCTGCTCGCATTGGTGCGACGTGCTCGAACTGCCGCCGTAGCTCCACTGCTGCGAGGCGATTGTACCTCGTGACAAAGCTAAGTCAAGAATAATTCTGCCAGGAATCCCGATCCGATAGCCATATTCTTTAAATACTGTTTGCCATTAACTTTTGTCTTTTTGGAACTTAAAAGTTCAAGTAAGAATTTGAGTGAGGTTTTTGGTATGGCGATGTATGATCGTTTTTCAAAGCTTACTTTATCTCTATGGCAAAAGTTTTTGTATGAGAGTCTTATTTATGTGAAGAGTGACAGAATAGGTAAAAGAGTAAGTTGATGTGATTAATTAACACCTTGTTTCTCGTACAGATTATAATTACAACAATTTGGCGATACTGCTGGAGCCTCAGATGCACCTAGTGGCGCTGCGTCGAGTGTTACGAGTGAAGGCAGCAATCAAAGTTCCTTACTGAGGAACTCTCCAGCTGAGAAGTTTGCAGCGCTGCCGATGACGGCGCATGGCCAGGAAAGTACTAGACGTGCTAATAACTGAAATGATTCAGAATGTTTATCACATGCCTCGGGGTGGCTTATGGGTGACGCTCATTCCTGGTTAAATGGGGGTTATAAATGACCGTACGTGGTCAAGTTTTTGCCATTATTCCCACTAAAGTTAGATTGTGCTAACGTTTTGTTTGATATGATGCAAGCTAATTCTGGCAAATTTTGTTGTTATGATGAGTACGCTAGTAGTATTATATTGTGACTTAAAATAGTGAAAGGATTAAGTTATCAATTAAAGAGTACTAACAATTATACGTGGGATCACAGATCCACAGGTTAGAGCAGTGGTTGCAAACGCCAATCTGGCTTGTGATGGTTTCATTCAATCTGGTTTGATTTTTATCAATATACTAGCTGCCCACTCCTGGCTTCGCCCACATACCACCTTTAATACTTTTATTATGCTGCATTTGCCAACAGATTAATACATTCAATCATAACCACTACATGGCTGCTCCCAGTATAGAGATATTCAAGTCTAGGCTTGTGACCATAAAGAGAGCGTTGAATTATTTCAATTTTAAGTTTTCTCGAAAAGTATACTTTTAAATTACATGCTATTAAAGCCGAAGATTATCTTCATTAAATTTCCTTGAAGATTAAATAACTTTCACTTAAGTTTCAATGTACATGTGAAATAAAAATCGATGAAATATCATCTTACAATTTTCAAATATGCTTTGTCACAAAATGCCTTATTGTCAATTATTTATAAGAGATAGATATATGGCGTCGCGGAGTTTATTTTAGATCTAACAAAATTGAATATGTTTGTCATATAACGTAGAGGCATATAATAAGCTATATGTGCAGCGCACGCGCTTAAAGCAATTTTAAAGCAATTCTATGGCGTTCCTTAATATTGTTATTTCGTTATTTAACTAAGACACACTGTAATGTTATATGTACTTCTAAAGAATGCAGTTTTCATACTAAACAATAAAAAAGTAAATCGGACCAGTAGATCCAGAGATCTTAGCGTTTAAACACACAAACGGACTCTTCCGTTTTATTATATTAGTATTGGCACCGTACCGCACTAGTCAATTGAAACGTTATTTTACTGAAAATGTGGGGTGGAGCTGCTAAATCACACCTTATCAAATTAGAAGTAGTCCAATGTGCTATACTTAAGGTGGCAACTTTTCGCCCATATCTATTCCCGTCAGAAGACTTGTACAGGTCATGCGGATTATTATCTATACGACAGCTATTTATCCTGCATATCATATTAAAACAACACTCATCTGTGAAGTACCAGCCCCCAAAGCTTGTTGATAAAAGACTTAACTATATAGTTTGTAAAAGTAAGTTTTTTAACACCAAATTTAGCAAAAGGTGTGTTTGCTTTCTCGGATCATTTTCTTATAATAAATGTAATAAAAATCTAAACATATATCTATTAAATGAATATCGCTGTAAAAAGGCAGTATATGACTGGTTGTCTAAGCTTAATTATGAGAAAACTGAAAGACTGCTCCATACAGTTATGTGAACAACACTTTGTCATAAATGCATAGATCACATATATCCTTACGCACGCACACACACATACACGTACTCACTCACACACATACAAACACACACCGCCTATTCAGCTTCATACATAATAATGAAATGTTCTAACTTAATGTTAGTTATATTAGTTAGTCTATGAATAATACTAACAATGTTCTTAATGTTCATGATGTTTGTTAGGGGAAGGACCTGGCGACCTGAAACACAGGGAATCCTAGTTCAGGCGTCAGTACTTTTTGTTAACTGTACAGATGATTTTTGCTAAATAAAATTATTATTATTATTTTAAGTTAAGATGCTTTAATTGTAGGCAGACAGGATATAAGCTACATAATGCACAAATAAACCTAAAAGAGATTCAGTCTCTCAGCAAATTATAAATAGTAACAGTATAACTTGCAGTCTGTAAGAAAAATAGGTCCAGTCCTCGAAATGCCTATAGTGTTTTTATGTAACAATATGTTTGTGTATTTATGTAACGAACGGTCTACTCTTGCATCTAGGGATAATGATTTAACTACAACTGTGATACAAGGTATTCCTATGAATGTTTTAAGTGATAGTGGTGATTTGAATGTTTCTTTAATATCATCAAACATTCTTAAATATTTATCTTAAAAGGAATAAGAGATACCATTACTAAGTTAGAGACTTTTGTTACCTTAGCTATTGAAATTGACAAAATCTAAATTGAGGCCGACTGTACTTGTTCCGGGATATTGCATGACTGTTTCAATTACAGTAGGACAGGATAGTCTTAACCGAGATGGTATAATGTACATACGGTCAAAGAATAAACAATATCTAACAAGATCTTTTTTACAGGAAGAAACAAACTTAAGAAAAGGAAGTTTTTCCATAAAACTTCAAAAATGTTTATTTCATCAACAGATATTGAATATTGAGGTTGAATTGTAAATAGAGGTCAGGTTAGGCCGAGTCTCTATAAGGCTGAGGCAATTAATTATTGAATGGTTCATTTGGTAGAACCACTTGAGGTACCATGGCATGGGGAATGGTGACCGGAGACTTGTACTGCACTTTTTAGATGACAAGTGATTTTGACAGTATTGTACTAATTTCTGCTTTGTTATTTGACACTATTTCTTTCTAAATCATTACATCTCACAATCATTACATCTTCTTCACAATCATTACATACAGACCTACACTTCATTTTTCTCTTCCTCCATTAATTTGTTTTAATTTGTTTTTTTTTTTAGCAACAAAGGGGAGTGAGTGAGTTCAATTGGACGTTTGGTCCCATTGGACACATTTTGTGTAAGTGAATATTGGACGCATGGTCTGATAAACACATGTTTTTTAATAGACGCTTGGTCTGATGAACACAGGATTTTTAATAGACGCTTGGTCTGATGAACACAGGATTTTTAATAGACGCTTGGTCTGATAAACACAGGATTTTTAATAGACGCTTGGTCTGATAAACACAGGATTTTTAATAGACGCTTGGTCTGATAAACACATGATTTTTAATAGACGCTTGGTCTGAAAAGGCGCTTGGCCTCAGAAAATATCTTGGCGGGCGCATGGCCCTGAAAGATTTTGTGAAGGGCGCTTGGCTCTAAATGACGCATGGTCAATGTGATGGACGCTTGGTCCTTGCAGACAGAAGGGACGCCTTCTGACTGTTTTGTTCACAGGTTCCAGAGTTTGGTGCACTGGAATGTAGATACTTTGATAAGAAGATTTTACAGGGTTAAAAATGAGAGCTCTCAAAACTTTTTTTTATTTTTATTTACTTTTTATATTTCTTTTTACAGACATTTTGATTGCCTGTCTGTTTATGTCTAAACATTAATTCAATTTAAATTCTAGATGATGAAGACTTCTGAAGAATTTTCATCAATACAGCCACGCAAAGACGCTAATGAGTTGGAGTCTTATCTAGATGCACCAGCATGTGATCAGGCAACTGGATAATAATTCAGCTACGTCGGGGACGACGCAGGGTCAGAATGGCCGACTTAAAAGACTACTGGACTACAATATGTCAACTGTCAAATATAGCACTGCAATATGTCAGCTGTCAGTGTCAACATTTTGCTCGCTCCTGTCATTTACTATAAGAGTTACTGATTTAAGCCAGAAGGCACATTTCCCGCGCAAACGTTAGTATAATATAGCAGTTGTATTCGATGTGATTTGTTATTAGGTTAGGTTACTAGTTCATTGTTAACAAGTTATAAAGTAATTAAATGTTTATAATTAATAAATATTGTGAATTGGTTAAAAGTGCTGCTATAATTAACACTGAGTAAATACCTATATATGTTGTCAAATGTTATTGGTGTTTTATATTAGTTTCTAGTCATTTAAACTTCAGTTAATATTTATTTTGATGTTAAATACATAAACCTGTATTTTGTTATATTAGTGTTGTGTTGTTTTCCTTTTTACATTTCCCTTCTGAAACCTTATTATATATATATATATATATATATAATGCGTCCACTGCTGGACCAGCCTTTTCAATAGTACATCACTGAGATCGATCTGAAAATATACCTTATAAAAATTGTTGAAAAAAATTACCTTAACAAAATTTTATTTTTATCATTAATTATATATTTATAAAAAAAATAATCTTCAATGATCTGAATAATATCAAAAGAATTATAAAATAAAATATTAAAAGAATTATTAAATTATTAAAAGAATTATATAGAAGTGTTCACCCAAAAACCTTTCAAAATTATGTCAAATTTCAGCTGTCAATGTCAAACTAAATTCGAGAAGTAAGTTTCACCATTACCATACCTAAAGCAAAATAAAATAAAAATTTATGTAACTTGTACCGCTAATATGAAGTGTGTAAGATCGTGCTATATTCTAAATAATAAGTTATCTAATTTAAAACCTAATAATATAATTCTGTCTTTATATTTAAACACACGAAATTACTGTGAGTATAAATCTATTTACGAACGAGATGAAGCAGGTCCACAACCTCGCAAAGTGCACGGCAAAGAATATCCTGAATGGAGGAAACCTTGGATTAAACGTGAAGGTGAATGGAACACCAAGCTATCTATCTTTGTTGAGAAAAGCCCTAGTATGCATATTTTGAATGGCATGCAAAAAATTCCCAATTTAACATTTCAAGATGTAAAAGAATGGTGGGCAGAGATGAAAGTTGTCCAAGAAATAGAGAATCAGAAATATTTACCTGAAAGAGTAGCAGCTTTAGGATCAAATTTAGCAGCAGTGCACTTTTTCACATACCGTCAAGCGACTGTCAGGTTTAGTTATATTTTTTAAATAGTTTTAAGAATTGAAAAAAATGTAATATTAAAATTTGTATAAATATATTTAATATCTTGTTCCACATAATTGAAACATATTCTTCCTGATTTTTAGGTTAAGAGGTAAAAGTGAATGGATTGCTGGTGATATATCAACATTAAAACTTCCAGACCATTTTGTAGATGGATACCAAATTGAAGCTATAAATTGTACAAACTTTCACCACAATGGAATCAGATACGAAGGGATTCAGAATTTGTCTAACCTAAAATACTTGAAATGGCTTTCTCTAAGAAATAACAAATATATTGATGTATGGTGCCTTGACAGAATAGCGGCATTGACAGGTGACAATCTGGAGTACTTGGATATTGTAGGTTGCAATTTATGTGTTGGCGGCCTACATGCTATTGCTAGAATGCAAACATTAAAATATCTTATAATAAATGATCCCGGTGATGACATAGAACTTCAAGCTGGATTATCATTATTGGAGCAAGAGAAACCAGACCTTTTAATAAATGCAATTAACTCTAAAAATGAAGATTCAAAAAATATGTAGTCTAGCATATTATTTATTAAGCAAATGGATTTTATCTAAATAAATGTTAGAAGCAATTTTTGTTTTTCAGATTCTTACTTTTTTTCAAATATAGTCAGGATAGATAGACAATCTAATGTTAAGTTCATATCCCACATGGAGGAATACTTTTTCCAGACTTTAACTAAAAATAATAAAGTAATATATAGTTGCACTAACTAATAGCAGAAGTAAAATATTAGGTTTAATTTGATTTTCTATCTCAACTTTACAATGGATTTCAGCATTTGAAATGTATATAAATTTTGTGAGCTGCATACAAAGTAAGCATAATTTCAAAGTACAATAATAATAACAAATTATTTAAGGCAAGGGTTCTAAATAAAATACAAAAAATGTTTTTGAGTTATTTATGTTTTAACATAAGTTCGTACAATGATCCAATATGCTTGAACAATCTGTCCACATTGCTTTGGGTTGGTTGTCTACTGGTAGCATACATAAACATAGCTAGAGGGCGGATAAAAATTAGGCCTATCAGATATCTTATTTTCTTCTATATTGTGCTTCAAGTCATCAATCCACCAAAAAAATATAGCTATGTCTATGCTTGCCCACAAACATTGTTTTTTTTTTTAATGATCACTAAATTTCTATATATTGGTCCATTAGTTGGATTCATAAACATAAAAAAGAAATCCTTACATCAAGTGATTACTGCTTCAGATTTCCCTTAAGGTTGTTTTGTCTAATTCAATCTAATAAAATTGAACACTTAAATCTAAATAAACCGTCTAAACAAGATATTTACATGTGTGACATTTTGAATAAACAATTAGACTAATGCCTTATTTAAAAGAAATAAATGACTAATATGAAATGCTCCATAAAAATGTAGTTTTGAAACAATTGTTAATATTCTTACTTTAACATAACATGTAACAAAGTAAACTCAGTCTAAAAAAAACTGTTTATTACGCGATATTTATTGACTGACAAAGCCCAGAGTTTATTTTAATGATAATTATAACGAATGGTTTAATGGCTCCTGCTCTAATTAATAGTGTTGTAGTAATGAAAAAATATTGCGTCGATCCCAAGGTAAAGTACGGAAAGTGAAAATTTTCATTTTTTTTTTATTGTTGTTTTAAACTAATAAGGGTAGTTTTCGAATACATACACGTTTGAAAAACGCATAAACAATCATTGTTTTGTTTTTTGAGAAAATTTTTCTAGAAAAAATCTTATTAAAACTCCTTTTCTTAATAATTCAAAAAAGGGAAAAACATTTGCGATTTTTCACTTTTGATATTTTACCTAGTGACTAAGTATCTAATTTGTCATAATCAACCTGTATTATATATTTAAAAGTTAGGTGCCATTAATGTTTATACTAAAAATTTAAAGTAAGATAATTTCCATTTAGGGTCAAGTTCTGAAAGTCAATAAGGCACTAGTAATATGCAGTATTTTTTTCATATTTGTTGTTACACTCACTCCATAAGTCATTCCTTAAACTTTCACATAATTATCAAAACTAAATCATACCAACACAGAACATAAAAAATATGGACATTATTAAAGCAAATTGAAACATCCTCACAAAATAGCGTTGCCATTAAAATATAACACAAAATAATATTAAATATTCAAAATTTATTTATTAAAAAATATATAATTATAAATAATAATTAGCAACATTAATAAAAAACATAAACGAAGCATTTATGTATATTAAAAATTCGTTATTGCAATGAAATTCAATTGAATTCAAATGAAAAATTTGAAATATTTCGTCAATAATTTACTAATACTTCTTTTGAATATGATATATTTCCAAAATTGCGTGAATTTATACTATTATTTTCTACCGGAAAATTATACTATAAAATTTTACTGAGGGAGTTCAAATATAATTTCGATGTAGAATTCAAATTACTTTTAAATTTCAAGGTTTTTATTAAAAAATAGTTCTCCAATAGTAATTTTGCATCAACTGAGTTATATAAAAATATATATTAAGAAAGGGGTTGAACATTACACCAAAGAAAAGTGAAGATATTTTTCACGATCCTTGGTGTGGAACAACACTTTAAAAATGTCAAATAATATGAAACCAAAATGTTTAAATTTAGACAATCTTAAAACTACATTGAAATTCAATCACTCATTTAAGTCGTTCGATGTACATACTAAGTTCGCTCGTAAAGTCGGACAACACGTCGATTTTATTATGAAATATATAAATGAAAAGGAAAAATCTATGGAGAAATAAACGACAATCTCTTATAATAAGTTTTACTTATAAAATGGAAAACGGAAACATACAAGGTCTAGTCAAGGTGATAGATATTTTTCAGTTAAAAAAAATTATTATACATAAATATTTCGGGTACAATAACAACTTTTCAATTATTACCACGGGAACATAAAATATATCAGAGATAGTACCCATTACACACGAAACTAAATAAATATAAAACATTAATGTCTATAAAAATTGTAGAGACTTGCTGATCATACTATTATGCTGAATTCTATTTTCTATAACGAGTCATACTATAAAATTAAAAAATCAATTTAATTATATGAAATGTACTGTAATATTATCCACTTAATAATATTAAGAAACAACATGAAAACTAAATATTTTGAAGTTTTATTATTACAGAATTAGAGT
Source organism: Heliconius himera (assembly GCA_021202915.1). Taxonomy (NCBI): domain Eukaryota; kingdom Metazoa; phylum Arthropoda; class Insecta; order Lepidoptera; family Nymphalidae; genus Heliconius; species Heliconius himera. The sequence goes on from JAJHJA010000722.1 coordinate 39,644, forward strand.
ACGAGATGAACCTTATACATAAAACTAAATGTATTAAATCCACTTAAGAAACTGGCCTATCCTTTGTAAATATATAAAGAACGTATTACAAACATAGTTTAAACATAAAACATAGTTTAAGTCATTTCTTACTATTATTAAATAGATAATATTCAAAACTAGTATCTGGTACATATATATAGTATTACATAAGATACAGAGTATAAAGGATCAGAGTACCTAATACAACAAACAATGTAGTTTTGTCTGCACACATACATAAATACTAATGCATTGAAATAGAAAAATTGTAAAGTGCGTGTTAAACGTGAAACTGGTAACAATAGTATGTATGATCCATTCAAAGACAACAATGTTCAATTGACTACACTGTTAGAGATTCAAGAAAATCCAGAATTTCATATATAAAAAATTCTGAACTTCTCGCGATCACCTTAATATATCAAACTAAGCTATTAAAGATAGATTTAACAGTGCGAAAATATCTTTTACATTATACATTTTAATAAATTCTCTTCACTTCCGGACTCCTAAAGTAATTACTTAACGCCAAAGAGATCAATTATAAATACAATTTTCTTTTTTAACGTTGTATCCCGCATTCAGCAGCGTAGGCAGAGGGAACATAATGTTAAGTAACTCCATTCCTCACGCTCAAGACACGTCTCGAGACATAGCGCCTTGAGTGGTGGGGCTCAACGCTGTCTTCTTACCAGAGCGAGGAAATGAAAACAATTGATTCCCCCGAACGGGAATCGAACCCATAACTTTCGCGTTTACAGTCAAACGCTATCCACAATGCCCAAATTTTAATATGTTCGCGTCGTTTCCACGTTACCAATACAAATTGTATTATTTTCATCTAAAAAGAAACATTCTCTAATAAAAAAAACAAAAAAAAAAAACAATATAATAAACCTAATTACTTTGAGAGCCAGGAACGCTTACACCTAAATCGAAATAACTAATATTTACAGTGAGATTGTTAATGTATAAATATGATTTATTTATCTAATGTCGTTAATTGATTTGAGCTGATATCTGTGAAACCGATATCTGTGAAATATACCTGATATTTGTGAAATATCTGCGAAAATATCGTATTCATAACGCGATATGACACAACATCCGGTTGCAGTGGTTAAACGCTTCGAATTTACTAACCAACATTTTATATTTCGTTATAACATGGCATCAAAACAAAATCAAAAATCGCTTAACTAAATCACTGTACAAGGTACATACATATTAATATATTTAAATAAGTAGTTACTTTATAAAAAAAAAGTTTTTTTTTCAAAACACGTGGAAGACCAACATCACAACATAAATATAAAACGATACAATTTATAGACTTAAAAAATAATTAATATGTTGCACCAAAATGGCCGCTAAGCCCTCATTTGCTATATTGCTTTAATTTTGAATAATAAAACTGTATTGCAAGCCCCGTCTTAAACTTCTAATCAATTGTAAATGCAAGTAAAAAATGTCTACAATATATAAAAAAAGCACGCTATATCCCGCTTATAGCAAGGTGGGCAGAGGGAACTTGGTGTTAACACATTTGGTTCCCACGCCTCGCCCAATTTACGAGAAATTGCGTGATGTGTGGCGGAACCCAATGTAACGATTTATGTACCAGGGCGAGGAAATGAAAATAATTTAAATATAATCATTCTCCCGAGTGAGAATCGAACCCAAAATGATCGCGTTCACAGTCATATGATGTCCCACTGCACCACGACGGTCTAAAATTTATAATAATGCCTTAAAAGCGGACTACTACAAAAGCAAACGTATCGAAAAAGAAAAAATAAACTATTATATAATAGTTCAGATATACTAAAAAAATCTTATAATTCCACTATAAAAAAAAATTACATACAATTAAATGTACTGAGATCGTGCTCATATGAATAATGTGCTATACTGAATTAACAATGAACTACAATTTATACACGACTGACACTTGGTTTTGTTTGTCTAAATATATCTTTGCAATTATCATCTAAATAATTAATAATTTGTTTATTTATTTCAACTTCACGCTGTATCCCGTATATAGCAAGAGAGGCAGAGGGAACCAAAAGTAAGAAACTCCCGTTTCCCAATTATCGCCCTCATATCAAGAGTGGGAATTGAACCCATAACAGATGCAGGCTGTGCCGCTACACCGCGAAGGTTAACGATCACACTCAATTCAATTTTAAATACTGAAGATAATATTTTCTTTATATATGAAAAAAAATTATATAGACAAATAAAACATACATCGCAAATTATCTTAAAGCAAATAATTTCACCAATGAATTGACGAACGCAACTTAACACTTAATCTTACAAATGTTTTTTTTTTATTGAAAAAAAAAACATATTCAAAGAAAATCTAAGATAAAACCGATTATTACACAACAGAGTTAATACAAAATATTATAACATACAAAAAAAATGAATTTTAATTTAAACATAATTGAAAACACATATTCGACAATAGAATATATGCATTATAATTGTTTATTAAAAGAAAATGTTGATATATGTCTATAAAGAGCCATTCATAAATTACGTCACACGAGTTTTTTTTTAAATAATTTTTAACCCCTCTCCATCCTGGTCACATCTGGTCACATTTGTAAGGGAACCCTTACTTGTGTGATGGCAAATATTTAGCAATTTTACACATAGAAATATATAAATTCGTTCACACAAATCTTGTATTTTAATACATATATATTATTATATTTCAAAGAGCGATATCTCTTGTGACATAATGCATGGATGACCCCCATGTGTCGTAAATATAAAAAATACACTGGTACGAGTTGTCTTGGCTCATTTATATTTTCATATATTAATATAAAACAGCAAAAAAACAAACTTCATATCGTTCAGTTTCTAATATAATGTCATTTACCAAACAACACACTCTTACGGTCGAACAATTTTTTATATATTTTTTTTTCCTTTTATTTTCTTATAATTAAACGAATTGCAGTTCACAACGCTATTAAATGCAACGAGGCATTAATAACTATATCGAATATTATATAACATATTATATCTCCATTGCGTATTTAGTTGTAACGAGATGGCAGTATTTTTTTTTGGACAAATTTAATCATTTTCATATTATATTAACAGATTTAAAATAGTATAATAATCATTTATTAATTTCTGCGCATTCATTATTCTATATGAATATTATTATTGAAAGACATTAATTTAATATTAAAATGAAGGTATAAACATGGAGGCTTAAGAAGAGTTTCTAGTATTATGTTTATGTTTTTAAAAAAACTTAAATTTAATTTCAATTGGAATAATAAATTTAAAATGGCACTGCCAGACATCAACTGTGTAACATCAATATGTACATATAAATAATATATATTTTTTGAAAAATTAGAAACTCTTCTTATATATTATGTATTTAAAAAAAATACAAAAAAATAACGTTTCGTTAATTTTTTTTATACCTTTTCTAAACATTTTTCCACTTTAACATGTTTTCCACATTACAATTAGTGCAAAATTTGCCATTTTACTCTCGTACCACAATGGAGATGGTGTACCCGCATCGCTAACTGGCCGTGGACGTCGGCTGCAGGGCCGCAGATACTATTGGGGAGTTGACATCTGGAATATTAATAATAATAATTATATATTATTTATTGTACACCTAAAAATATAATAAAATAATATTAGAATATAAAAATAAATTGGACCGTGGAGGTGCAGTGGGACAGCGTTTGACTGTAAGTGAAACGGTTGTGAGTTCGATTTCCAGTCGGGGGAATGGATTATTTTCATCTCTTCGCTCTGGCTAGACAAAGTTAAGCCACTTATCATCCAGTTTCCGAGACATTGCTTTAAGTTCTGCCATGCAATGTCTCGGAAACTGGGTAATAAGTGGGAAACAAATTATCTTAACATTAGGTTCCCTGTGCCTACACTGCTATATGCAGAAAACAGTGTGAAGCTAAAAAATAAACAAATATTAGTCGACAACCTGCTTACTACAGTCTAAGATAATGAAAAAAACAAAAATTAAAAAGTAATAATGGTAAATAGTCTTTTTTTGAGGCCAGTCTGTACGCGCGACTGGTTGTTGGGTTTGATTCCTACTCGAAGAAAAGAATTACCTATTTAAATTTATATTTTTCTCTGGTGTCAAGACAAAAAGCGGCGTTGAGTTCCGCCACTTAAAACGCGATGGCTCCAGAATTGTGTGAAATGGAGTGTCTTAACACTAGTTTTCCTCTGCCTAACCTGCTGAGTGTGGGATACAGCGTGAAGCTGCTTAGATTTTTTTCGATTTGCATAACTTATTTGACAAAGAATGACTTACATAATTTTACAATAACATTACAAACAAAAGAGGACATGTATTTCTGCAATAGTAGTTAAAAAATGATAGTAAACAACACAACATAATTATAGATGCTTACTGTTGGGAGTATTGACTTCGGAATGCGGCGTGAGACTGGACTGCTGCGCCATTATCTTCTGCCGCACTTCACGTATCTTTAGTTGTAGAGACATTTTTGTAGGGAATATATCTGTGTGAGCCGCCTGTGGAACGATGATTTTATAAATAAACGTAAATTAAATCAATTCCATAATAGATAAAAACATGCATTTATCTTTATAAGAATGTAAAATATTTTTTTTGGTTGTAGATGTAATCCAGTTTTGACACATACACAAGCTCTACATAAGAAAAAACCGTTTTTTATATAAAACTCACGACCAAAATTCTTTATTATTGAAACATTTCGTTTAATAGGTCAACTACCTATAATAATTAAAAACTTCCGACACAAAGAGCTCCAATAACAAACAACTGTAAAAAAATGTAAATTTTTAAAAGGTTGAACATATTTTCTTCAATCATAGCTAAAGGCACTTTCGATTAATTGATCATTCAAATATAAAGAAAAATAAAAACGATTCATTTCTTTGAGAGCTATAATATTATAGTCATCCATATTTTCAGTTTTCGTCGAGGATTAATAACAAAATGAGAAGCATCCTGTCGAAGTAGGTCACCCACCTGGAAGTGCGTGGTGGCCTGCGTGGTGGGGAACATGCCGTGGTCGTGGAACAGCTTCATGACGAGGTTGCGGCGCTGCTCCAGCACGCGGCGGTGCCCCGCCTCGCCGCGCGCGCCGCCACCTCCCCCACCGCCCGCCGACGAGCACGGCGTGCGCGGAGACATCTCCTCGGCCGGCTCGTTTGCTACAATGTTTACTAAATTTATCATTTTGTGAGATATTTCATTTGCGTCAATGTACATTTTAAGTGGAGGCCAGTCGTGGCGCAGGGGCGCAAAGTGTGATTGTAAAATCGACTGGTTGTGGATTCGACCCCCACTCGAGGAAATGAAATATTTTTTTTACATTTATATTTTCATTTTTTTTTTGCTCTGGTATCGAGGCAAAGCGCGGCGTTGAGTTCCGCCACTCAACACGCAATGCCTCCTGAACTCGGCGCAAAGTGGGGAAAGGAGTCTTTAACACAAGGTTCCTTCTGCCTACCCTGCTGTATGCGAGATACAGCGTGAAGATAATTTAGTTTTTTTATTTGCAGTTTTAACTTTTTAACCGGATTGATCGCATAAAATACAGTACGCCACCGGGTGAAGCGTGAACTGCTAAACCAGTTTTTCTTAATTCTTTTTTTGTTGTTTTAGTTATAGATGAGAGAAGGCTCAAAAATAGAAAAAAAAATAACAATCATATTGACATAACAAAAACATATTAACAATTAGGAGAGGACTTTAACAATTTCTGCTAGTATAATAATAATAAAGAAAATGGACATCTTACCTCGAAAACTATCCAAATTGAAATCGGGTCCAAAGAAAGTGTTCCCCACTAGCTTAGTGGTGGTGTGGGGCGTGCCAAACGAATGCGGAGTCGGCATTCCGTTACCATTGATCACTTCGGACTCAAGTTGAGGTGTGACGACGATTGATTCGTCTTCTGTGGAAGAATTCTTAGTTTTAATAATACTATATATTAGTCATTAGATACTACTTATCAAAAGGATTGAAACTAAATTATTCTTTTACAGAAATTATGAAATTATGTGTGTAAACATGGTGACAGTCCGTAACTGAATTATATTGATAAGTAATATTAAATTTTATAGTCTTAAGGTAAAAATAGCTATAGGTATCCCTTGCGGGGTAGCCAGGAGGCACGCAGCGCTACGCTACGGTCTGTGGATAGTTATTTGGCCACGTTCATTGTCATCAACCCATCAATCATATACGCCCTCCTAACGGCAGGGGCCTCATGCTGTTTGCGTAACCTATCTCTGGTATCGTCGATACTGTGTTCGAAGTTTCCGAAGGTCAATCACGGCGCCTTAATATCCGTAGAATATTTTGTTTTTAAATATAGAAAAAAGCTCGGTGAAACAGTCGTGGCACAGCGACATAGCACAATGATTATGGGTTCAATCGACACCCGAAAACAGCGCTGCGTTGAGTCCCATCACTCAACATCTTGCAAATTGGGCGGTATACGGGAAACGGGGTGTTTTTTTTTAAATTAAAGCTGCCCTTTGCCTATCAGAAATCATGAAGCTGCATATATAATGTACATACCCATGGGCATCTTATGGTGTTTCTTCCTCAGGTACATCTGGGGGCTGAGCGCGGGAAGCGCGGGCAGGGCGGGCAGCGCGCCGGGGCTGCAGGCCTCCGGCTTGAACTGCGGCAACGTGCTGAACTTCTGCTCGAAATTCACCGTCTCTAGCACCCTGCGGGGATAAGTGTCATTAAATATGGTGGACTATATGTTTTTATAGATTGTGGCGTTAAGTTCCGCCGCTCATCATATTATTATTTAAAATCTACTGTACGAGTTTATGAAAAAACTTCACAGTAATATAATTTATACATGAAAATAACAAATAAAATTCAATTTGTTTTATTGTGTTTTATTTTTAAAGGTTTTTGTATTATTCGGCTATAATTTTCATATTAAGTTTAAGCGGGCGAAGCCACGTTTAGGTCGCTTGGTACTCAATACTCACTTATCCCTCCCATCCTCATTGCCCTTCTTAAACAGACTCTTCTTCAACGAAGGGCTCGGCAAGTTTTCCATTTTCTTCGGCGATTGTAAAGCTTCCATATCGTGCGGTGTAGTCGGACCGCTTTCTGATCTAGGTATGTTGGGTTCGTTGCTACCCGTTGAGCCTGTTGATGTACCTGTTCAAAAATAATTAATAATAAAGTTTTTTTTAAATAAATAACCAAAAATTAAGTATTTAATCTATACATATAAGAATGATGATTGCTTCTTTGTGGACACTAATCTCAGAAACGATTAAATCGATTTAAATCCAATCTTCGCAATTGTTTATTGTTAAATTTTATTAACATTTTGTGTAGTCTGTTTATATAGTTCTGAAGAAAGGATTGGACCTATTTATATTCTAATAAGATAGTTTGAAAATATAATTGAACACAGTAAGTAACGCTATAATTGACGTGTTCTTTTACGCTTCATTTACGGATAAGACAACAACCTGTTATTTGTATAATAATTCATAGTGTACTTTATAATAGTAAATAAATAAAACGATTAAATAAGTTAAAATGCTATAAAAGAATATATATAGCATTGTTTACACCAATGGTTCCCAACCAGTGGTCCGCAGAGGCCCAAATATGGTCCGCGAACTATATATTGCGAATCGAACCCACAACCTACGTCGCGTATACAGTCACACGATTGTGACACTGACGGACTGACTTATACCTACATAGTGGTCCCTGCTACCAAAAGTGATAAAAAAGCGGTCCTTGATCAAGAAAAGGTTGGGAACCCCTGGTTTACACGAAAGCCAACCTAAATTAAAATAAAATTGTGTAAAAATATATATTCAATTTATTTTTTCATTAATTAAAAACTTATTTAAATGTAAAGTTGTATGTACCTCGACTCAATCTCTTCTGTAACGGAGCTCTGCCCAACTGCGCCGGAGTGGGGGCGAGTGGGAATGGCCTCGCTTCTTCTATTGGCTGCTCCCATTGCCTAATTTAAACCAAATAATACATATGTATATGACAACACTTTTGTATGCGATATCAAACAAAATACTAACTATACATAAACTACTAACTACACATTGTCCAATTTTTGAGATACTGCGTGTTGAGTGGCGGAACTCAACACCGCGCGTTGTCTTGTCACCAGTGTGAGGAAACAAAAATAGCTCATTCCTCTGAATAAAATAGAACCCACAAATCCAAAAATAATATTATTAAAATGATATTACTTACGTGTTAGTTTTAGTCATTGTGTTGTTATTGCTTTGTGACACAATAACGGACTGACCGCTTTGTATATTATGATTTGGCGTTTGATTCACATTTTGGTTTAGATTCAGATTCTGGTTTTGATTTTTATTTTGATCAATTTCTGTAAAAAAAATATATTTTAAAAATATTTTATACATAATGCTTGTTAACCTCACATTGTATTCCGCACATAGCAGGGTAGACATAGCTTTCCGCCCAAGTTCTAGGTACATTTGCAAGTGGCAGAACTCTATACCTCACTTTGTCTACTCTCGAAAGAAGAAGGAAAAAGAAGAAGAAATGAAAATAATAAAGGCTGTTAGTTACATTTTATATAATAAGAAAAGAGATTAGATATCTACTTGGGGGAATCCAATTATTTTCATTTTCAAAAATTTGGTCGTAGAGTGTCTTAACACTAGACTGTCTTTGTCTACTCTACTGTATACGAGATAAAGCGTAAAATTAAAGGAAATATCAATTACCAGAGTTAAAAGGCGTCGTGACGTAGCTGAGTTTCTGCAAATGCACATAATGGAGTGACGTGTCGTTTGAGGGATTCTCGTTCGGTTGACTTGTTTTTATTACTAAATTACCCGACGAATCCAACGATAGGGTGATCGGACCTGAAAATACAGATATTATCAATTCATATATAATATAATATTTTTTTCTTCTAATATATAGATATAATTTTGCTGCCATTTTTACTTTCGATTGTTGCTAACTCTGGAGGAAAAAAAATGGTAGTAAAGCGTCATCTTAAATTTAAATTAAATAAATTTGCGTTAATTTAAAGGATTAGTTTAAGGATAGCAAAACATTTTGTGTTTTTAATACGTTTTCTAAAATATTTTTCTATCCTGAGAATGATATAAAACTTAAAAATATATATCAAAACGGCAAAATTAAAAGTACCTGTGACATTATCACCGTAATTCCTTTTAACCAACGCCAATAGGGCTGTATTGGGTGTTTTTGGTTGCGTCATCGATACATTCTGAGGTATCGATATTCCACTCGAGATGACATGTACACCAGACGTCGTTGGACTTATTATCGATGATATCGAGTTCTCTAGTGATGTCTGAGTTGATAGATTCGGCGTGCTTATCGATATTCCTTGCACACTGTTCGTTATACTTTGCGTGTTAGATGTAAGGGATTGCGAGAGATGTGGTGAACTTGGTATTTGGTTGAGTGGTTTGCTTATTTGTGTGAACGCTGTCCATTGTCTATGATTGTCACCTGTAATAATTATTATATTTATAATTATAAATTTGTTATTAGTTTAAATTTAAAATATGATGTAATTAAAGAAATTATTATCTACATGTCTCTAATATAAATGACATTATTATATTATAAATCATATTAATATTAGAAAATAGGCGTAATGTGAGCGTCTGACAGTAAAAGCGACAGTTTGCGGCGTTGAGTTCCGGCAGTCAACACAAAATCCCTCGGAATATGTATGTAACGAGAAGTGGGAAATAATTCCTTAACAGTAAGATCGCTCTTTCTACACATCGCTAATATGCGAGATACAACGTGAAACTAAAGGATAATATTAAATTTGTTTTTTTTTACCTATATCAGCGTGCGTAGACTTGAAAGCACCACCTGTGGGCTGGAACACCTTTGATCCGCCGGGACTTGAAGCCGTTATACCCCCCAATAGATTATCCGAAGATCCGGCCCTAGGATATAACAATATACTTTATAGTAAAAAAAACATGGAACAAAGAGATTGTAAGTATGTATAATTTAAAATTTACAATAAAACGTTTCCAGCGTTTGTTTGTATAATATATTTTTATGGCACTTATAAGAAAGATATTTTTAAATATTTTTTTCCTATAGGCTTTTAGCATTTAAGAATCGAATCGAAAAACTTTTAAACACAAACAAATTAATAATAGTTAAATAAGGTTTTAGCATATTTACAATATATAACAAATAATTACCTAGCTTTTATAGCTTTTGGTCGCCTCGTATGGTCGTGTGGGGGTAAATAATCGCGTGTTTCGAGGCCTTCTGAATCTGAATCTGTTACTTTCTCGCCACATTTAAGATCAATCTCTATGTTTTGCGCTGGGGCTGGTGTTTCCTCTATGGTTTGACTTATTTGCTGAAAGTAAATACAATATTGACAGTAATGTTATATTTTTTTTTTTACTTTAAAATGCAATGTGTTACTATTACAGTAAGACCGATGTGTTATGGCTGCTTTAAGAGCGATTACGCATTGGTAATTCGAAAGGAAAAAAATGAAAAGAAAGCTAAATTCCTAAAATCATATCTGTACAAAAATCTACAGTTAACTTCAGGGCGACCTTATTGTAAAATCATATTTTTTTGTTGTTTGTTACAGAACAGTGACTTAATGAGAAATATCACAGTATTGATATTAATTTAGATATTAACAAGTAACACTCTATGAAAATAATCTCTATCTATCCATCTATCTATACGTAGTAGAGCATCTGCTTGATTCGTAACGATTTTCTCTAATTAGTCCATTAATCGTAGCTCACGCCAGTTGTGGCGCACGGGCACGGCCGTGGGTTCGATTCCCACACGAGGAAATGAAATATTTAACATTTTGGTCTCTTCGCTCTGGTGTCAAGGCAAAGCGCAGCATTGGGTTCTGACATTGACGGCCTGGTCTAAGTGGCGAGTGGTGTGCCTTAACACCAAGCTCCCTCTGCCTGTCCTAGCAGGACATGCGTGAAGCTGAAAAAAAAAAAAAATCTAATCCCTTACCATAGGTTCGTCATCACTAAGCTGCGGGGAGCCCATGTGGTTGTAGGCTTGTGCATTTATTGTAATTTCAGCATTTGTTGGGATGCTCGAATTGGGACCTTCTGATGGTGTACGAGGACTCTGGAATTGTATTTTTGTTTAATTATTTCATCATAAATGATCTAAGTATCATATAATAAACATTTAGTTTGTACTGAAATTATATTTGCTTATCATTTATAATAACTTTTTTTTCTTAAATTAAATTCTCTGAAATGGAACATATTTTACTCTGAAGTAAAGTAAAATATGTTCCATTACAGATCTAAAGCGTGAAGATAAATATAAAAAATGGAATTTATTTGTTGTATATATTTTGTATTGCCATAATAAAAATCTAAATTACCTGTGGCATGGAGCCTGTGGGGTCGCGACTACTGGACGACTTGCGCCTGTCCTTGTTACACCATTTCCACTCAGGATGCGCTTTGAAATGAGCTTCTTTTACCTTTCAAATACAAAAAAAAATGTTGTTAATCCCATATTTGATACAATAAATTAATGCATCACTCCATTTTAAAAATATTTCATATTGATGAACAGAATCCAACATTGTTGTTGGTTTCTAGTTAATGAATTTCCAAGGGCGAAAAATTTAGAAAAAAAAATTAAGTCAATTAATTATTCCCTAATTTACTCACTCAAAATTTGGACAGAGTTTAAACGGAACTGTCGTTTTTTTTTACACACAACCGTCGTTTTAGGCTGGCTTGTAAAATTTAAAACATTTGTTACGTTTGTAGCTATTATTGTATACACATATGTATATCAAACAAACATACATACAAAAAAAAAAACAAAAACCCTAAAACTAACCTCGCTAGCTAATTCATTATACTTCTGCTTCTCCTCCGGCTTCAACGAGTACCACCATTCCCCCAATATCTTGCTTACAGTGCGGTTGTCCTGATTTGGATGCATTTGGTGCACGACTTGACGATGTCGTTTGGAGAATATCATGAACGCGTTCATTGGACGACGGATCCTACGTTCCTTCTGGAAAAACAAATTAAATTCAAATGTACCAAAAAAATTATTCAAATATAATAAAAATTAAACCCAAAACCAAAACTATCTATATAGATACCCAATAAAGTTAGGTATATTTTTTAATATAATAGAAAACAATTAAACCTTCTTTATTAAGTACTAAATAATATAATGTTATTTGTTTTTGCCGAATTCAGTAATATATTAAAAGTTATACAAAATAAATCTATATTATAATGGAATTTGTATATTAAAAGAATATTCTACCTTTTCTTGGCCCGCAGCTGGTTGATTGAGTGATGAGAGACTCTGTGTGCGTCTATTGTTGTCTCCGTTGCTGGTGTCCTCACATTCGAACACTTCGTCATCTTCATCTGTGCACATTGGTGTTACACCATCTACACATATTAAAAAAAAATACATAATAATATTATTAGTAGTGGTAAATATAGTAAATAATCTGGATAAGATAATAAATAATAAAATGGCTCTTGCAAACTATTTAATGTCTAAAAAATCAAATTACTCTTTTTTTTATTTTAACATTTTTTTATTAAAGTCACTATGTAGGCAAAACGAACCTGCGTACCTAATACACTCCGTCCTTCGTATATATATGCGTATGTATACGGGAGAACTGGCAGACGAGCGGCATTAGAAATGTCCAATAGAATAGCCTTACCACGCTACTTACTGATTACTGATACTTAAGTGAAAAAACCAATAAAAACTAAACAACTCACCAGTCCCCTCCACCTTGATCTGATCCTCGGTCTTCACGACCGGCGTGTGCGGTGTGTGGGGGGTGTGTGGAGTGTGGGGGGTGTGGGGTGTCCGGGGGGTGCGCGGCGAGGCGGGGGGCGAGGGCGCGCGGATGAGGGGGACCAGCGACGTCCAGGGGAACACTGTGGGCACGCCGCTTGTCGATACTGGAACAATGATGGAGCGTCAGAATTGTTGTGGAAAATAACTAACAAATTACTAACATAATATAAACACCATAAATACTGTCCATAAATTTCCAATACTTGAATGGTTACAAACTTTTTACTTGAATATTCTATATTAAAAAAAAAAAAATCTAATTAACACAGTAGCACGTCTCGTAAACAATATAACAATATTATATAACCGAATTTCTGAATATTATTTTAAAATATTTACCGATAATAGTAGCATGTGATGGCGCAGGCAACACTGGCAGTAGTTTATTCGGCGTGACTATCACTGCACTGTTGACATTGTTCACCTGAAAATATACATTTTTTAATATAACATAATATCTCTTCTAACATCTCTTCTAACAACAAAATAGATATATAACATCTCTTCTAACTACAAAAATAGAAAAAAAAAGAGGCCAGTCGTGGCGCAGCGGCACGAAGTGTTGTGGGTTCGATCCACACTCGAGGAGATGAAATATTTACTTAAATTTATATTTCCATTTCTTCGCTGTGGTGCGCAGCAAAGCGCGGCGTTGAATTCTGCCACTCAACAAGCAATGTCTCCAGAATTCGGCAGAAAGTCCCCACTTTCTGCCGAATTCTGGAGACATTCAGGAGACGGAGTGTCTTAACACTAGGGTATCTTTGCCTAACCTGCTGTGTGCGTGATTTTTTAATTTTACTAGAAAAACCTATTATCCATCTATGTATGAAACATGATACTGATTGATGTTAAGTGCCCGAAGTAACTCTTTCTACTCAATGTAGTGAATTAAGTAAAGTAAATAGGGGAATAATTTACTTAATGTAATTTTGACTAGTCTTCTTCGATAAATGGACTATCCAACAAAAAATAAATTAAATCGAACTAGCGGCTCCTGTGCTAAGCGCGTTCAACCAAACAAACTCCTAATTTATTTAGTAGTATAAATATCTTCGGTTATATAACGTACTACGGTAACATTAACGTTTTTAGATCTTTAAAGATAAAAAAATATTCGTTTTGCAAATTTGAGTTAAAAAGTGACGAACACGAAATCTAGTCTATTCTCGAACTATGGCTTCAGCGACACGGGATATATTACTCACGTAATAATTCTGTTTTTAACATTTTTTAAAGTGTTATTCCACACTTAGTAAAGAAAAATACTTATTTAGAAAATGTATAAAAATATTAGTCCCGCTACGTTCAAATTTTTATACGTTAATGCCTCTAGAAGGCATTGCGTGTTGAGTGACGGAACTCAACGTGGCGCTTTGCCTCTACTCCAGAGCGATGAAATGAAAATATAAATGTAAGTAAATATTTTATCTCCTCGAGTGGGAATCGAACCCACAACCAGTCGACTTTACAGTCCCATTCTGTGCCCCTGGGCCACGACTGGCCTCTAGTTCTATTGAATATTAGGTAAATTCTACATACATGATCACCATTGTCCATATTACGATGATCGATCTCTGGCTCGTTGTTGTTATTTATTTGTTGTAACTGATGCTGTTTGTGGTCCATCTGTTCAAAATATATTAAATGTTTAATTTAAAAAATATATATATTAAATGTATATACTTAATTTGTAATTAAATAATGCATGTTAATAGAAAGGGTAAATTAAACAAATCAACATAAATTATTAGTATATTTTAGCATCTTATACCCGATGTCCCGCATTTATATACCCGGTATCGCCTAATTTTCAAAGAGTGGCGGAATTCAACGCCGCGTTTTGTCTAAGAAAACAAAGGACGACGTTGATAAGAACCAACGTGAGAAAAAGAAAATAATTCGTTCCAAGGACTCAGAATCAAACTCACAACCGCAGGATTTTCATCCAGATTCCCCCTCCACGATCTACAGGAAATAATAATATTTATAACATAACATTTTTTAACTAACCTGAACAGCATCAGTCGGCTCGTTTTTTATCACCACAACAGTCTTCTTCTCCAGAGACTTCTGCGGTATAACATAAAACCGCGGCACTGCCTCCTTCACGTCGTTGTCCACGACCGACACGAGCCTCGCTTGAATGGGGGCCGGCTTCACTATCCTCTTATCGTCTAAGCGAGCCTCGGAGAGCTCTAAACCCCTGGGTTCCATCCCCAACCCGCGTGTATCCTGAGGCACTGTATGCTCCTCATCATCATACTCCGAGACCCTTCTATTGACAAAATTTTCATTTTTCACCGGTGATGCCACTTCTGTTCTGTACTGTTCTAAGCCGTTTCTGCGCAACGGCGTCCTGTATATGTCCATGTCGATGCCGTTTGTGGGCATCCTGTGTACCACTAGGTTGTGTGGTACATCAACGTCTTTCCTAGTGTTTGCGATACTAGTTTGTATATTTTGGTTCATGCTGTTTATTATGGAAATATTTTGAGGTAAATTCAGTGATGAATTTAAAGTTGTCGGGGTTAAGTTCTGCTGTATACCATGCATGCTTAGACTTGAAGTGTGCAGACCGGTAACGTTCGAGTGACTCGATTGCACTGTGGTAGGTCCGTTGCGATTATCAATCTGAAACAAGAAAGTTAATAAGACGTTTTGGAGAAGTAAAATTTGAAATTGCTTATAGCAAGGTAAGCAGATGAAACTTGGTAATAAGATACTCCTTTTTTTATAGAAAAAACAAGGCAAACAAACGTTAACATAATTATGCAAAACACATATTAACAAGTTTGTTTTCCAAAAATATATAAAGCTTGATTTGATTTAATTTTACAATAACAAGAATTTTACAAAAAATAATCATTATGCAAAAGGTTTATCGTAATTTATTATTAATAATATTTATGCGGCGTTGAGTTCTGCTATTCAACACGTAATTCCTCCAGAATTCGCCAGAAAGTGGAGAACAAAGTGTTTTAACATTAAGTTCCCTCTGTCTACCCTGCTGTGTGCGGGATACAGCGTGAAGCTGATTTTATTAGATTTTTTTAGTAATATTACAAATTAATAGCAATACCTGATAATGGTAATTGTTTGGTGCTGGTGATACTCTTATAACGCTGGTGGCGACACTCCCTACAGGTGAATTAATTCGCGCCGGCCGAAGTGATTCGGGCCTGTTGAAAAAAATACATATTTTATAGAATACAATTGAATTATTTAAGGAAATTATAAAGTTGTTTATAAATCTCTAATAGTAGTGTAAATACTATTTGTATTAATTTATTGAATGGTTGTTATCCAAAATATTATATTATACAGAGTGGAAGTGTAAGCACCACTTTAAATGAAACCACAGTTTTAACTACTCTATAAAAGCCTAATATAAATCAGAAAAAAATAAATTCCCAAAAATGAAAGTTATTTTTTTAAACAAAATAAATAATAAAATTGTTTTAAAATAAAAGGCTATTTGTAAGGACGACGCACGCACACATAAACCTATCAAAGGAACACCGCCGCACCGCCTCATTCCGAAATCGAGTCGTGGATATTGGCGATAAAGTTCAAAGTTGTTTAACGTTTGTTAGGATTTTTGTACTAGTAAGTGTTTACGTTATTGGGATCTATACGTAATTGCGTCACACGAAATACAGGTATGGATAAAAATCATGAAATGAAAAAAAATCCAACGTCCAAACTGTTGAGGCATCTTGATTAATTTCTTTAGGTATGGGTTCGAAATATTTTACCCTATATGCTGTTTCCGTAAAAGGAGCGCTGCCTCTTCCACCCTGTATATTATCAAGTTTAACATTTTAAATGGTATTTTGTATGTAAATTGTTGATATTATAAATTTTCATAATAGTTAACTAATTAATGTCTTTTTAATCTACGTTCAAATATACACTCGTGAATGACCACTGTCATTGCCAGCGATTCGAACTGTTTGAAATGTCATTCAAGTTTCAAAAATTGATTATTTAATACTAAATACAATGGATTAAAAAAATATATAAGTTTATAGACCTATGTGGAACAGTTACGTGTAAAATCAAAAAAGATGACATATAAAAGACGGGTAACCGTATGACGTTGTGGTGGTAGAGCGCGTGCGGGCGCGGCGGCGGCTGCGGCGAGGAGATGGGCACGAACACGTTGCCGCGCAGCACCGGCGACCCGCCCGGCGGCGACGCGCCCGGGCTGCCCGAGCGCGAGCTGCCCAGCGACACTGCACCACACCACAACACAACACTTTATATTACAATACTACCCACGTGCGTTTGAATTACATCATTATTAACATGCTAATTAATGTACATTTCTAATAATTATATCATTTAAAAACTAATTTTGTCAAACACCATTCTTAAAATCGACTGAAATAAAACAAACACTAAATGTTAAGTGAACGCTGCAATTTCATCCCTCAAACGATTTCTGAGATTGACAAAAACGTAAACAAACAGACAAAAAAATACAATAATTATCTTTGGATCTATATGGCAGTTCTCCTAAAATTGTTATTTTTAACCAAAAATTATGCCTTTTTTAAAACCAGCGTGTAAAGCCGTAATTTTGCTGTGAGATGTAAGCTTGGACATTATAATGCACGTTTATTGAAGTGGCTTCTATGAACAACCCCTATTTATTTTATAAAAAAAAAAAAAAATAGCTTCACGCTGTATCCCGCACACAGCAGGGTAGGCAGAGGGAACCTTGTGTTAAGACACTCCGTTCCCCACTTTCTGCCGAATTCTGGAGGCATTGCGTGTTGAGTGGCAGAACTCAACGCCGCGCTTAACCTCGACACCAGAGCAAAGAAATGGAAATATAAATTTAAGTAAATATTTCATCTCCTCGAGTGGGGATCGAACCCACAACCAGTCGGTTTTGCAGTCACACCTCGTGCCGCCGCGCCACGACCGGCCTTAATTTATTTTATAAATGGAATTTTTAAAAAATGTGTTAAATCGGACAATGACGATTAGTGCAGAATAATGATAACCAACTGGAGAAAAATGATGCTGTGGTACCAACAATGATTCTTTACAACAGAATTGAAATTAAATACTTACTTGTTTAGCTTCACGCTGTAATACTAGTGGGAAAATCAGAGAGAACGGAACCCCAAACGCTACGGTCTCTATATACCTCTTTCACCTCGTCCACTATCATCAACTTTTCATACATGCCATCTGGGGCGTCCTCATGCTTTTTACGTGATTTTTCTCCTTCGTTATCGTTGATGCTGTATTTTCGAAGGCTTATCTTTATTACCGCTCACTTTTTCTTCATTAATCTTTTTTGCTATTCCTTCATTATCAATCCATTAGCACGTTCTATTATATTCTCACCGTGAAAAGTATGATTGACTTATTCCTAGCGAATCAGTATATTTAAGGTTAAGTTGTGGACACACGAGTGCTTAGGATGCTGAGGATCTTGGGAACAGACCAATATGTAATCGTTGCTATAATAAGGAGTTTGTTTCATTTTGAGGTACGTGACGTCCAAACTTGGAGTCGAATTATCGCATAAGAAGCTGGAAGTTTTAAGATCTATCGATCAAAGAGGAATAAGTACTTCCAAAATATTACACAACTTTGAAACAGAAAACGGAAATTATATAAGAAAAGCAGTGACAGAAATATGTGGTAAATGATAACAAGGTTTTAGTAAAAAGCACGATAAATGTGATGATAAAGTGAAAGACACTGTAGAGAAAAAAGCTCGTTAGGATCATAAGGCCTCAGATAAGTATTTTTAAAAAAGAAAAAGGATATGCTACAAAGGCACCAAACGAAATTACTGATCAAGATGAAGCGTGAAAGTTCTGAGAAAGAAAGAAATAAAATGTTAACGAGCAATTTTAGTAATTCCTAAGGTTGTTTATTAATTTGCCACACATTTTACAGCAGTGAGCAGGTCGCAGGAGGTCCTAAACCAAGAATTTTTTAATATTTGACAATAGTATAAGATCTTTTGGGAGACTACCTCGGTACAATACTTTAATCGCTTCCCTTGTTGTAAAGTCTGTGACACAAAGTGACATGCGAGGGAAAATTTCCTTCCTAAGGAAAGAAGCACCAGAGCCTATTCTTGCATTTGAAAGAAATGAAGAAAAGAAGCACAAGCTTATTGCTGCCGATAACAGAATTAGCGGTGCCTTAGATGCATTAGGGAGACCGTGAAATAACAGAATAGTTGCACGTTTAGTAACACTGTGCAATGCTGACGAACCACGCTGATATACGGCAGCGAAACGTAGGTGTTGCAAAAGAAGAATGAAAGAAACGTAAGATATGTAACATTAAATCTTTCGTAACTAGTTATGTAAAATATCTTAAATTGTATGGGTTGCCGAAAATACACAATAAGACTAAACTGACTGTATCTTCAATAGTTAGCCAAATCGGTACACCGAGGTATAAACTGAACATGCCATGGACTCTTACCATTTTGTTTGTGGGCTGAAAGATCTTAAGTTAGCTAACAAAGAAACCATACTCACATACTTCAATAGTGAATCTTACTCACGTTTATCTACCATTGGCAAATCTTTATTTCAAAGAGCCCACCAATTCTGCGCTACGCTGTACACCTAGGGGACGAGCTTTGATGGGTGAAGAATGCCTTTCATCAGAGCAAGATGCCTACTCCCCTCCAGCGTAATCAGAAGACCCTCAGTAGAAAGACAACCGAGATTTCTAACATATGTAAAACAACTTTTGAAACAGACAGAATTGCAATATTTTAAGAGCATTTTAAGAGAAAAGCTTCCATTAAAATTATATTTAAGTCTAAAAAGAAAGTAAAGCCAATTCTTAAGACCAGTGAAACGTAATTTACCTCTGCAGTGTGTAGATCTATAAAAACTAGATAGTAACTGAGATTTAAAATACATTGTTCAAAAAAGGGGAAGCATCAGTATTGGGGGAATCTTCGATGTCAAGAATGGACATGCATCGAAGTCAGCTGCGTCTGGGTAAAGAGCGGATAAACCTAACCATAATATCGGGTCTTATAAATCCCAAACCCTCGCTCGGGAGAAAAGATATATACAGAGGTCACGAAAAAACATGGCATTTATAAAGAGATTGACGAGTAACAGTTGATAAAGTAGTTGAAGTTGAAGTAGCTTATTTTTGTACTGTTCTATATGCTAAAAACAGTAATATTATTTATAATGTTTCCATTATACTGAAACTAAATGCTATGGAAATGATATAGCAAGAAGATTCAGAAGAATAAAATCCGAGAAAAATTCACGAACAAAATTTAGGTATTACGTAAATTTTTAGTCATAGCTGGTTTAAACATTAAAAATTCTTCACACGACTCATCAGTGAGTACTAGTACTATTAGAAATATGTCTAAGATTCAGGATTACAGCCTGAAATAAGACCCATTTTTCTACTCTAAAATCTAATAATCATTAACTTCGCTACTTTTCTTCCAACGTCATTGCCATCTTTTACTATTTTACTACCAATGACGTCGCAACCAATGATGTTTTTACATAAAACACGTTGGAATTGTATGAAAAACTCATTCAAAGTACATGAAATTTGCTGGTTACAGATTTGTTCAAAATGTCAATATAAGTATATATTAATGATTGCCGAAACATTTTTAATCTATAAGTAGTAAATAGAGATATCAATGACGATTCATGTGCTAAAATTAGGAGAATCCAATTTAAGACTTATTTATAAATTGTTAAAGCATCCGTGGCGGCAGTTGCACCGTCGGAAATTAAAGCTCTGCATGCTAACATTATTATAAGCCAAAATAAACACTACGTTAGATAACGTATTTTCGTAGCAATATTTAAAACAAAAGCTCGCTCGATCAATGACCCAATTTTTATAAACTTTTTTTGCGATCGATTTTTGTGTAGCTACACCTAAATTATAAGTACGTTTTATTATTAAAACCTTTAAGTATGTACTTATTTCATTAAAAATAGCAAATAAAATTAATATAGTTTAATTACGAATATTTTTGAAAAGCCATTATCTAAGAACACACCAAATCTCCACGTAAAATATTCAATTTTTTGAAGGTTTTTTCTTAAAATATATTTTTGTATATACTAAATCATCAAACTTGTCTAGACGCCTTGTTTATTATTTAGTTAAGTATTTAATACGATATTCATCTTATTAAAATTATTTACTATTAATGAGTAATTACAAGGAAATAGAAATTTGTGCGTTTTGGAGAACTGCCATATATCGTTATTAAATGGTACATTATTTTTTATATTGAAGATATTTCGATATACAAATACCAATCCATTACGTTTATTAAAAATATAAATACTTTTTTTATACATTTACACTTTTTCTCGCGTATCAGAATAAACAGATACTTTTTACATTTTTAAACTTATTCCCCACTTAACATTTTCAAAAAAATACAATTAATAAAATTAAAATAATTATCAAGTTATTGTATTTTCAAATAACAGCATAATTCGGCATTTTAATAAAATCATAATCATAAATTCATTAATTTTTGAAAAAAGTTTGTGACTATTACTTAATACTTCTAGTAAGAAGAAAGAACTTAATGTTACACATCAAATGGCGTAACTCAACGCCACATTATATATTACTAACCGAGCATATTAGCAGCCTCAGTCTCATCAGGGTCGAAGCGTCCAGCGACGCGGTAGCTGGGCGGCGTCGTGTCCGATTCGCGTGAAGTCTCATCCCCTTCCACGCCCGTGCCGTTGGATGACAGGGATTTACTGCTACTTCTGCGTTAATCAATTATAATTGATATAGTTCATATAAATATATTTATTTTGAACAATAAATAAATATGTAAGAAAATATAAATTTCAACCCATCAAACGAACCAGTATTAACACATAAAAACACTACTACAAAACACAGAAAAGACCAAAGATAGAATTCTACCCTTCTGCTTAAAATATGTAGAATATGGGAAAACCTTTAAATCTATTTGAATCCGTTCTGTAAATTATATCAACGGTGTAAAACAATTAATGATATTCACATATGAAATCACTTTCACTGTCCATGTGCAAAAGCTTTTTAAGCTTTACTTAATTATATGAAATGGGTAAATTAAATAAATAATATACTTGTACCACCGCGCCACGACGGCCTCTATATTCTAAATTATGTTATATTTTTATTGTAAAAATAAACCACCACACCACAATCATGTAACAGTAAATGCGTTGCTGGTTCGATTCCCACTCGAAGAAATGAATTATTATTTATTAATATTTAAATTCTTCGCTCTGGAGACAAGGGAAAGCGCGGCGTTGAATTACGCCACACAACACGCTGTGATTCGAAAAAGTCGTCAGAAAGTAGGTAACAAAATATCTTAACACTAAGTACCCTCAGCCTACCCTGCTAAATCCGGGATACAGCGTGAAGCTCAAAAAAAAGCATTCTTATACCTTTGCTGCTGACCATGCTGTGCCAGCGGCGTGTTAGAGGAGCGACCAACACTCCGCAAGGAGAGGTGCCTCGAACAATAACCTCTCCTCTGACTCTCCTTAGTGCAGCCATCCTTGGAGCACAGGCGCCGCCACTGCTTGCCGTTGTACTTCTTGCGGATGCCCGTGGGGGTCGATACTACGTCGCCTTTTTTGTATTTGTGGGGGGTAGTCGCTTGTGATCTGTTTTTGGGAATAAATATAATAATAATAATAACTAAATACAAGGGTTGAGGTCAGTCGTGGCGCAAAGTGTGACTGTAAGATCGACTGGTTGTGGGTTCGATCCCCACTCGAGGAAATGTTATATTTGTTTACATTTATATTTTCATTTCTTCGCTCTGGTATCGAGGCAAAACGCGGCGTTGAGTTCTGCCACTCAACACGCTATGCCTCAAAAAGAAAAGTGGAGAATAGTGTGTCTTAACACTAGGCACACAGCACGTTAGGCCCTCTGCCTACCGTGCTGTGTGCGGGATATAGCGTGAAGCTGATTTGATTTAAAATGCAAGGGTTATGGCGAATTTTAAACTGTTATATACAGTTTAAAATTACTTTTTAATTACTATTACAAACAAGTATAAGTTAAAGCCTGAGGAAGTGATATGAAATTCCCTTTTTATCTTTATTTTTTTTCTTTTATTTCAAAAAATATATTTATGAGATCACCTTGGGGTAGGGGCTTGAGATCGTGGTGTGAGGCTGCCTTCAATTAAACTAGAAGTGCTGCCCCGACTTTGAAGACTGCTTCTTTTACTATTGCTACAATCTAAGAATCATAAACAAAAAAATAATATTAAATAATGTTACTATGTATTTTTTATTACGACGTCACATCAATAGAAGATAAAGAAATATATTATTATCTGTTGTATAGTACTACGAATAATCGTGTTTTTTTTTATCTTGTTAAGCAAAAAATTATAAATAAAATCAAGGTGATCGATAAAATTATAGTATTAAAATACTTTAAATATATTTCTGTAGTTGTATCAATCAAACTTATTTTGACTAGTATTCATACAACATAATGTGGTCGTGGTCATGGTGCAGGGGCACAAACAAGTGACTAAGCACGAACGTTTGTGGGTTCGATTCGCAATTATAAAATGAAATATTGAATATTTTCATATTCGAGACAAAGCGTGGCGTTGAGTTTCGCTACTCAACACGCAGTGCCTTCATTCAGAATTCGGCGGAAAAGTGGAAGGGGAGGACTAGGTTCCCTCTGCCTTACCCGCTGTTTACGGGAAACAACGTGAAGCTAAAAAAACGTGTTATTCTAATCGATCATATGGCTTTTGATATCTGCGTGATAAGTTATTGTTATCAAAACATAAAATACCCCAGTCCGTAATAAGTAATATTTTTATTAAGTTTATCTTTGTATATCAATATGGAGTGTTTTCATAATATATATTATGTTTTTGTTGAACTTTATTATAATAATTATGTAATGTAATATTTCATTTTAATATTATAATATTTAATAAATTTTAAACCCATATTTTGCAAATGATAGATTTATTTTAAATTTGTGAACCGCTCGCGGCGTTTTGAGTTCTATAAGATTGATCCCAATCCTCCAATAACAGTTTTCTCATATATCTTTAATATACAGAAAGAGATCAGTTACAATTTCATGGTAAGACAATGTGCAGTTTTATTAACAAAACGCAAGACTTTTAAATGTATCCATAATCGGCTCTGATATTTACAAAGCACCGAGTTGAGTTCCGAAATTTAAAATATTGTTTGAGATTCTAGTGGAAAATGGAAAGTAGTGTCTTAACAATAAATTCATTTTACCTATCGTGCTACTGTGCACTGCACAGAAGTATTAAGTAAAAGTCACAAGCTTCTTTCAAAAACTTACCAATATGCGAAGGCTCTCCCAGAAACATGATATTTTCGCTGTGCAAATCGTCATCACTTTCACCGTAATCATCGAACCTGGAACCATTCGACAAGGCGCCCACTGCCACTTGACCGACGCCCGGCATCGGCGACGAAGTGGCGAAGTGATCGCTTATTGTATACTATAAAAAAAGGTTTTTTAATTTAAAAGTTCGAATTAAGTTTAGAAGATTTCAGTTTACAATATAATATGTAATAGGTCACCGTAGTGTAACGGTCAAGCGTCTGATTGTAAAAGTTACGGTTGCATTGTTGGTTCAATTCCAACTAGAGAAAATGAATTCTTTTTACTTAATCGGTTTGGTAAGAACACAAAGTGCGGCGTTTAGTTCCACTTCTCAATACAATGTTTCGAGAATTGGTTGGAAAATGGGGGGTACGGACAGTCCTGGGCCTCTGCCTACTCTGCTTTAAGCGGGGCTTAGAATTAAAGAATCATAACAAAATAATGATAATAATTAAAAAATAATGTATACATATTGTATGTATCTTTTTTAATATTGTAAATTTATGTTTAATTTTTTTGTGAAAACAAAAAATATTTTTAATTATATTACGTATAGAACCAATTTCATTATAAATTTCGTATACCAAAGTAACTGGACTCACCGGCACGGATGCATGGTGCATGTGCATGTGCTGCATGGGGGCGGGGGAGGCCTGCGACGCGTCCTCCAGCTCGTCCGCCCACGGCGGCTGCAGCAGGCGCACGTCGGCGCGCGTGACGCTCACTATCTCCTTGCACGCGCTGTCACCGTCTGTCACCTTAAGAAATGAGAGGAAACTCTTTAATCACAAAATAGTTTTAGAAAACACGTTTTAGAGTATTTTTTTGTTATCCAATTCTTCGTGTTATCTGGAAACTAAGTGTCTACTTCGTTCTCATTAAGACACTCCTGTTCCCCACATTCCGTCGAGGCTGTGTGTGTGGAGGCTTTGCATGTTGAGTGGCGAAACTTAACACCGCGCTTTTGCCTTGTCACCAAAGGGAGGAAAATACTGGCCTCATCTAATGTTATAAAAATAATGTAATTTTTTCCGATCCGGACGCTGTTAAACCAAATCAGACGGTTAAAAGTAACTTAACTTAGCTTCACGCTATATTCCTAGCGGGTTAGTTCTTTCGTCTCGTCCATTGTCATCAACCTCTTAATACATGCCTTCCGGGGGGTCGTCATGCTTTTACGTGATTTTCCTCCAGCATCTTTGATACTGTGTTTTCTAAGGTCAACCGAGGTCTGCCTATACCTTCCTTATCGCTCACTTTTCCATCGTTAATATTTTTTGCCATTTTTTATCACTCATTCGTTCGTCGTGCCCAAACCAGCTGAGCACGTTCTTCTTCATTCTACCCATAAGAAGTAACTGTCTAAAAAGCTTTGCAAGGTAGATACACCAGATAGGTAAAAACTACCTATGTCTAAAAAGGATGGAAGATAGAGTTACAGACAAAGTTGACAATAACACCATGGTAATAATCTTTCTCAAAATAAGAATATTTAAAGTATGCAATAAAAAGTGCAAAAAACCTAATGTAGCGTTACTATTGAAATCAAATTTACGGTCTTATTCCATGCAGTTTAAACATAATCTATTAAATTCTATATTTATAATAGTTTTAATGAATAAGGTGACCTTCAAACTGTTATAAAACATTCACGTAATAACAAAAACAAAATAGCTGACATTACAACATTATCGATTCAGATGTGCTCTATCATAAGACTATTAAATTAACTTATTTTCGTCTGCGAAGACGCCATAACTTGACACTATGTACCAAAACTAGCCGTTTCCCTGGTCACTTTTTTTTGTAAAAATGAAGCCTCTTTTAAGCTTAAAAACTAAAAAGTTCCAACCACTAAGAGCAGGCTGACTGAGATCTTTCACTACGGGGGGACCCAGGGGGACTATTACCCATAAAATTGAATCTGGCCATATCCTTGATCGTTACGAAAACTATCGTGACCTCTTAGCTTATATATATTTATTAGCGTCACGCTGTATCCCGCAGACAGCAGAGAAGACAGAAGGACCTAGTGTTTATTCATTCTCATTCATTTCCTGGAGTGGGAATCGAATCCACAACCTTAACAATCACAT
>JAJHJA010000723.1:0-28992 GCA_021202915.1 Heliconius himera
TGAAGTTCGTAAAGTGCATGAAGTTCGTGAAGTACACGAAATTATAGATGTTGAGGCTTACAAAACTGACGACAAACTAAAGGAAACGCAATCTGTGATAATAGGACCTGAACGATCACATTCGGTCCAAAAGTTTCTGAATTTAGTGAAATTCATGTAGAAGTTGATGAAATTTCATGTGAAAGTGTGATTAGTGGTGTGACACGCGCGAACGATTCGTTAAACAACGAAATCATTGAAAGTGACTTAGTTAAGACTAGTGATGTAACAGACAATCGTGAAAATAGTGATAGGGCATTCGGTGATACAATCAATTTGTCTCATAATGAGACCATAGACTATGCAAATAT
This sequence comes from Heliconius himera, assembly GCA_021202915.1. NCBI lineage: Eukaryota > Metazoa > Arthropoda > Insecta > Lepidoptera > Nymphalidae > Heliconius > Heliconius himera. Next base: position 351 of record JAJHJA010000723.1, read on the forward strand.
AGATACTAAAATAGTTAAAACGTTAGATATTAGCGACACCGATAAAAAAACAACAGACAACAGTGCAACCAAAGTACATTGCGACCAAAATGTAAATATGTTAGAAGATAAGCGAGAACAGATAAGAAACGTTTAGACCAAGAGGATTTTGGTAATTTACGTAATCTGTCGTCGAGAAGTGTAGATATAGATAACATTGTACCTGCGAGAGATAGTGTAGTATTAAAGAAAAACAAAAGCGAGTCGAGCCTCGATAGTCCAGATCTAGAGGTTTCTAGACTAATGCGCAAACCAATCAGTGCCTTCTGCGATAGTAGCTCATCTCTGGAAATTTCTGGAAGTTCGGTGAAAGTCTGAATGAGGGTAGATCGAAAATGACCACGCTTGAAGACACTAGGTCGATTTCTAAGGAGAGCAGCGTCGAGTCCACGAGTGATGTGACACCAGTGAATCTTAATATATCGATTAGTTCAAATGAAAGTGTTTCGCCATTAATATTTGGGAATTTGAAGAAAATACACGGTTCCTTGTCTAGCTTGGAGGCCAGTGTCAGTTCTGTGGACTCAGCGAAGCAAGAAAAGATTATGGTGACGTCAGCAGATTCAGGAATTGAATATTCATTGCAAAATCCCTCGGAAATTAGAGAGGATGGTTCGTCTAATGAGGGCACGTTGACTTGTAGCTCGAGTTACGAGAAACGGTCAAAAAAGACCAAGATACATTAACTTCTCCGAAACGAACTTCCAGTTTGTTGGATGTACCAGCGCTAAAGTCCAAAGGATTGGAAAGGATGAGGAAGATATCCTGGGTGCACCTTCTGCTAGCTTCCATTTGCCCAAACAAGAGGAAAAAAATTGAATATAAATTGCCGAGCAATTTGGAGAAATTGTTAAGCTTGTTTCAACATCCAAGCAGCCTTTTCTCAAGATCTAGTGATGATGAGAAAAAATCCACTTCAAGTACACCTCCAAGGAAAGATTCTTCTTTAACCAGTTCTTTTTGGTCTTGGGGCAGTGTTACGGAGAAAACTGATAAAGAAGACACAGATAGTTGTCCGAAGCGACTGATTCTACGCTCTCGGAAAGAGTTCAAGTTTCGTTTGTGGATGAATCGTTTTCACGAAAACTCGATAGCAAGACGCCCTCTACTGACACGGACACCCTCAGCGAATTCCAGTTCCCAACAAATTCAGCAGACAATGCTAAAGTTACCGAAAAAACCACCGATGATTTAGTACAAAAATGTTTAGATTTAAGCGATAAAATAGACACGCCGGAGTGTGATAATATAGATCTCATATTGCCCAACGAATTAAAAGTATACGATGATGTATCCGGTGATCAGTCAGTCAGTGAAAGAAAATCTGAAGATTGTAGCGAGGCTACGATAGTTAATTTAAACGAGAAACCGCCGGAAGTTAGGCCGAGGTCTTTTGCGTCGGTACTTAAATCCAATTCGGAGAACTCGTTGGAGAAACAAACGAGCCTGAGACCGCGCAGCCGGTCGACAAACTTCCGACGAAAGTTATTAGAGGAATCAAAGAGAACATAAGTCCGGAAAATACACTCACATCCAGCATAGCGACGACCGCTCTGGCAATGGACGTTACGGAACGTCAAATCAAAAATAAAGCCATGACGGAAAAATCTGACGAAAAGCCCCAATCCGACAAAGCTCCGATCGCAAATATCGACGAAACTTGCGATATGGCTGCAGATTTAATACAATTCGCCTATATCGATGATAAAGTTGAGGAGAAAGATGAGATGGATACACAAAAAGAATTGGAGAGCGTAGATTTGGGGAAAGAATGCCTTATCTTATTTGATATTCGAAAACCAAGATTTTGAATCGACAAGCACAGAGAAGCAAGAGTCTCTCGCACAAGAATTACGGGATGCGGAAATTAAAGAAATGTTAGACCTTTCTCCGGAACTCATAATAGATGAAGCGGTGGAAATTCCTGAAATTTTTACAGTTGAGATTAAAGGTCGAAAAAGCTCACCGATTATACCGGAAAGAGCGAAAATTAAAAAGTCCAATTCCTTAGAAGATTTGAGCAAACGACCAGTTTTAGAAGAGAAAGAGAGTCCGAAATTGAAAACTATTGCTTTTAAGGTGCCAGAGAGTACTACACCTAGAGATATTCCGGAAAGAAGGTCAAAATTACGGACTAGAAGTGGATCTAGTCCAAAATCTTTACCAGAAAGTCTAAAACAAACCCTGTCCATTAACAAAAATGGACTCAATTCTAAGCAAGAAGAAGAAAAAAGTATCTTCTTTAGGCAAAATGGCGAGAGATTCGCTTTTAGCGTTGAATATGAGCGAGGAAGAAATAGCAGAATTCCGACGTTCATACAAACTGACTTCTGTCGAAAGTCTCCGCTCCCTGGAATCAGTTTCGGAAGACGCCAACTCACAAAGCGGAACTTCCGTGGACTCGAGATGTAAGGCTTGTCTTCGGACTTCCCAAGAGAGTCTCATGTCTCTGGACTCTATAAACGAGGACTGTAGATGTATAGACGAATGCGAAAAAACGCCAAAATAGATAGAGAAAACGCGGAATATACTCCGCAATTTTTACAAGAAAGTGCGAAACATTTTATCTGCTGTTCTCTATAAAGTACGGAATATTCTTCGCTATTCCCGATTAGGAAAACGCGAAATATTCTTTGCGATTCTTCTTAGAGAAAGCGTGAATTTTTCCGTTATTCTCCGCAATTCTCCGCGACCACGTCGCAACTATACACGGGTATTATCTATCGCCTAGTTTGATTACCGTGTTTATGTAAATGGTGTACATATATTTTATAAATGTTCAAAAAGTTTTATATGGAGTTAGGGATCGGATTAAAAACTTGTGTGACGATTTTCAATCGAAATTGTTATTTGACTTAAAAAAACAATGGATTTTCAATCGAGTTTTCTAGTACTTACTTTAAATTTCGACGAAAATGGTCCGCAAGTTTGCTTTGCGAATTAAAAAATAAAAATAAATAAATAATAGTGTTGTCGCCATATTTTATTCGCGGCTTGCAATTATGTAACCGAATCGATATATCAAATTGATGTATCGATGTTTTTCTCTTAACATATTATATTATATAAAAAGAAAACGAGTAGCGAGTTAGTGTTTCAAACAGAATTCTCAGTGACAGAAAATAATTTAATAGTGAATTAAAATATGTACTTACTGAATTGTTTTGTTTTTTTTTCTCCCTGTAACTAACAAAAAAATAAGAACACTCCTGACAATACTAGAAAAGAACTAATAATCTTCAAACTCCTGGACGTATTTTTTGATTTAAGACTAACAACACTCTATTATCTTTAAAAAATATATTTTCAAAACGGTTCCTTCGTTTGGGAGGTATGCCCGTGGGCGTATTTACATTTAGAGATATTTTCCAGGGGACCTTGACTCAAGTGTTTGACTGATATTTTTATGTAGTGTTGTTTTCAAAATTTCAGGCTTAATTTTTGTTGGCTAACTCTAGGGTGGGCATCAGAATATTTTGGCTTGGACGCGGCCTACCCGACTTCTCCCTCTTACGTCTATAATGATGCCATCCATATACAGACATACAGATACATATATACATATACACATCAAACTTGAAGCACTCCTTTGCTTTAGTTAGGAGTTAAAAAAATGATACTACCGTGAAACCTGACCACCAAATGATTTTTTAAAATTACTTTTGTTTCCCCAGTTTTATAACAGTGTGGGGTTGGGTTACACCATATAACACGTTTGTAGAGACAAATATGTTATTATGTAATAATCAGCTTCACGCTGTGTCCCGCATCTAGCAGGGTAGTCAGTGGGAACCTAGTGTTAAGACACTCCGTTTGCCACTTTTCGCCGAATTTTTCAGGCATTGCGTGTTGAGTGGCGGAAGTGAGCGCGCTATTTTGCCTTAATTGGCACCCAAGCGAAGAAATGAAAATATAAATAAATAATTATTCATTCTCCCGAGTGGGGATTGAACCCACGACCATCGCGTTACATTTACATGCATCTGCACCACGACGCCCTCAATAATATAAATCACCTATTTTAAAGAAAATGTTATGTTTAATGCTTACTCAGCAAAATTTAATAAGACGAATAAAAATAAAAAACAATTACAAAGCGCATTCTTGATAATGACGGTTTAAATTGAAAATGGTTTAAACTATTTAATTAAAAGAGCAGTTAAATATCGATTCGAGGAAATTAATACGTTTCTATGATTACAGCAATTTTATTAATATGTGAGTATTTGTTGATATTTAATTAATTTCTTTTTATTTTGGGTCGTGGGCGCAGTGGTATAACGTATGACTGTGAAAAATGTATGTGGGTTCAATTTCCATTCGTGAAAAATATATTTATTTATTTATATAATGAGTTCCGTCCTTCAATACGCAATGTCTTGAAAATTGTGTAGATAGTGGATAAGCCTTTCCTGTTTTACGGAAAAATATATGAAGTTATTTGGTTTATTTTTTTCATTTATATCTGGAAACAGAGATAAAGACTCTTTTATAAATTAACCATTCAAAGGCAAATAGCAGTCATGGGGTGAATATCTAATCAAGTTTTAAAAAAATTAAACATATGTGAACATTTTTGTTTGGTTTAGATAAAGATCGTACCTAATGTTTTTTTTAAGTTAATGTTGTATCTCGCACATAGCAGGATAGACAGAGAGAACTTGAAAACTAGAAGAAGTGTTATGACACTTCGTTCCCATTAAGACACTTCTGTTTCCCACATTCGGCCGAATTCTTGAGGTATTGCGTGTTGAGGGGTGAAATTCAACGCCGTGTTTTGCTTCGTTACCAGAGCGAGGAAATGGAAATAAAAACGTACATGATTTGTTATTATATTAAAATGGTGAACAGAGTGAATGAACTCTACCTATCTTTACTTCAGAAAATATTTCTAGATACGCCCATCAAAGTGAGGCGTAGGAAACACAATGTCTTAGTAATAGGTTCCCTCTAGATGCTATATGCGGGATACAGCGTGAAGCTAAAAAAACTAATAATTTCTACAGGTGCATTACCCACCATCCTCTCAATAGATTACAAAGAAAAGGAGAATTCTAAAAATCTCCCGCAAAGATTATTACACTTAATGAAGAACTACAACGATCGTGCCAAACAAAAAATCGATGAAGTCACCTATATAAGGTCGAAATATGACGTCTCTCCGCATTTCGAAGCTGGATACGTAGTTTCGGAGATATTGGAAAGGTAAACGTATTGACAAAAACGGTGCGTTCGATTACCTCTCTGGGTACAAACGTTACTCTTAACCTTACGTTATAACTAAGATATTTTTTATGCGTAGATGTTTAAAAATGTATGAGATATACTACTTACTGTTGAGGCTATACGATTATTTGAGAAACTTTAATTTCTGATAGATAAACTCACACTCAATATGTCGATAATTGGGGAAGAACAGGGTAATAAAGAAATAGTATAGTTTTATTATTTAGAAAGTATGTTTGATGTCCAGTGGCAGAAATTTGAATGTGACACTTACAAGAAAAAAAAATATTGTAATTATATCAAGAACGTGGTACGATTTAAAAAATTATTTTTATTGTGTATAGTCAGTCCGTTGATATGGTCAGACCATTGGCTAGATGAAATCAAGTTAAAACCAATAGTGGCTGCGAATCGAACCCAAAATTGTCAGGTTTAGTCAGTTAAATCTTAAAACAAACAAATCCTACAATTACCATTTACAGGTATAAAAAATTGGTAGTAATCATACAGCATCACTACGACTACCCAATAGACCTTCTATTCGATATCATCAAATCTACTGAGCTGATCCAAAAATTATTCCTCGAAATCTATCACTTAGTTAACATGTTTCACGAGATAGCAAGGAAGTATAGTCACATGCCTGAATTCCATATAAAATCGGAACAGTCCACTCAAGACTTGGAAAATGCCTTAAAGAAGATTCTGGAAAATCAGAGGAATATGGAGAGAGAGAAGAAGAAAAAGATGAAAGAGTGGAAGAAGCAATGGCAGCTTTACATGAAGGGTTTGACCCTAATGAGACCCTCCCCGAAACCGAAACCAAAGAACAGGTGGTGGCCCATCGATTACGGATGGGAGATTGATTATTATTGGTAAATGTTTATAAATGATTGGAAACAGATTATTTATTATTTGACATTTAATGTTGATTATTAATATATATTTATTCGATTTTTTTTCTTTTTCACTATCTTAATCCTTTTTATGAAATGATATTAAATACTTTTACGAAAAGATGATTTTGGGTGATGAGCCAATCTGTTCAGGAACGCTGAAATAATTTTGTTAAGCTTTAGTGCTTCTCGCTGTATCCAACATATAGCAGGTAGGCAGAGACTAGGCACTCGCCTCTTGCCACTTTTCGTGCTAAATGAAGGAACTCGACACCGTAATTTACCCCACTTTGTTAGGTTTGCGGGAAAATGATAATGATTTATTCTCGAGACTAGAGAAGTCTGATGAATATTTAGAAAACGTATAAAACGCAGCGGGACTCGAACCCGCGCCTTCTAAATAAGTATTTTCCTTTCCTAAGTGTGGAATAACACTTTAAAAATGTTTAAAAATAAGTCTGATGAAATTGAAAATACTACTTTTATTGGAATTTGATAGTTTTTGACTAATTAATATAGTGGCCCACAAACTGTCGTCGTGTCGTCACAAACGATTTGCCGTTTGTTAAAAAAAATACTTTTTTACATTGTGTATAAATTTTAAACACAATAGCTAACTAAGTACTTTATAATGCGAAAATACGCAAATCTACGTTTAGCGTAGTGAAGTGACTAAACACTTCTTCTAAACTAAACTTTCTTCAAATCTTTCTGTCTAACCTGCTCAGTCGGCGATGTTTAAAAAAAAGGAGGGAATACAATTTACGAGATCGTCGTGTCGCCGCGTCACTACGTCTGACTGTACAAACGCCACGAACATAAGTTCGATTCCAGCTCGGATAAATGAGTTATTTTCATTTCTTTACTTCAGTAACAAGGATAATCGCGGTGTTGATTCCACTCAAAATGAAATGTCTCGAAAATTCAGGGATGCGTGTGGAACTAAGTCTCGTAACACTAGCTTGCGTCTGCCTACCCTGCAATGTGCGGGATGCAGCGTGAAACTGAAAAAAAAAGAGTATAGAATTTACCTTTTTAATACTAGCCGAAAGAAGGCATAGTCTTGAGTTTATACGCTGGTATAGTTTCTAACAAGTGTATCATTCTGTCTATATCTATTTCTAAACCATGTATAATTTCCATCCTAAAAAAAATCATAAAATATATAAAATATATTTTTTTAAATATTTAACATTAAAATTTAATAAAAAAGATCTGAACGCGGACGATATGTATCTATGTATATATAAAGGACATCGTGGCGCAGTGCGAGCACGTCTTACTGTAATCACAATGGTTGTAGGTTCTGTTATGCGGCCTTTTCACTTAGTCTTTTTCAAAAATTACCTACTATTTATTATTAACGCAACACAAAACTTTTTAATTACATTGGGTAATTGTGGTTTCCCAAGTAATGTGTATTCGCGATCGCGGCCAAGATCTAACTAACTTTAACACTATATTTTAATAAAAAAGAAATACTACGGAATCGTTATTCCCACACTACGGAAAATTACAAGAAATGATATCTGCTAGCACAAGCATATTGAGCCTGGGAATAAAGGTTGTAACAGTTCGAAGCCCATTTGGGGAGTAAATATTTTAATTAAAGTAGTTAAGGTCTGCTACTCAATACGTAATGTCTCTAATTCGGAGTGTCTTAACACTAGGTTCCCCCTGTCTATTCTGCTATATGCGAAAAAACGTGTGAAACTGTCTTTTTAACCGACTTCTATAAAAAGAGGTGGTTATAGTAGGTAAGAAGACGGTTTTTTTGAAAAATATAATTATTAATAAGTATATTTTATACCAAGCTTTGTTTTCATAGATTACGAAATTAGATCATAAATAGACCAAAGCATTTTTATAAATAAGAATAAACGATTTATCTAAAGACACTCCGCGAGGCTTAAGGCTGAGCTTTTACGTTTGTATGAGTGTTCATATATATATATATATATATATATATATATATATATATATATATATATATATATATATATATATATATATATATATATATATATATATATATATATATATATATATATATATATATATATAGTGTAGGTGTCATTATGTTGTTGGCCAAAACCGTTTTATATTACTTTTTGGCAACCGGCCTCTTTTTTTGGTGTTCGCTTTATTAAGACTGAAAGATAAAGTTGGCACTGTCACTGTACAAGAATATAAAAAAGTAAGTGACTGAGCAGTTAAAAGAAAGAAAACCAAACGTGGGAGCCACGCTGTTTTAGATGATATAACGGAACGATTCATTATTGATTCAAACTACACAACAGACGAGAGAGAAGATGATGAGGATGCAATAACCGCGTGCCGAAGAATTGATGTATAATATATTATTTAAAACTTTGAAGTTTTTCCTTAATGTCTAATTATGAACATTTTTTTCTGGCTCTACTTTTTGAATCTCTACACAAACACAAAGCTCAGCTTAGTCCTCGCAGACTGTTTATACCTTAACTACCTTTTCCTTAAGACTCACCTTACAAAGTAGTGTATAGGCAACCTAGGCTCCGCTGAAGGCACTTCAATTTTAGACGCGCCGCTATATTTATTTTTCGTCTGTCGATATATTTCTAACATCGATCTGTATTTTTCTTTTATTTGTCCTGAAATAAACTAACACAATTTCGGAACCAACATCTGAATTTAAACGGTTCGTTGGTTGTGGGTTCGATCCCATCTGGTAATAAAGAGCGTCAGTGAGTTTCGCCTACTCAACGCATAATGTTCCCAAAATTGGGTGGTGTTTGAGGAACGGACTGTTTTAACATTAGGTTCTCTCTGGTGGTATATGGCTCGGTTTCCATTGCGAAAGAGAAATGAGCGGGTGAGGCTTAAGCGGTGCGGTCTCATTTTAAATAAAATAGGCTTACACCAACATAGAAGCCGTATTTTGATTTCCTGCAAAATGAGAACGAGAGAGAAATGAGTGGAGTGAGCTGAACGAAACATGAGAAATGAATAAATGGTAGATTTTTGGACTGATTGTGCGCGACTATTGCGTTGCAATTTTGACTGACACGATAGTAATTGTATATATTATATATTGTATTGGACCTAATTGTATAGAAAAAAGAAGGTAAATACTTCTTGTTTTATTTTAAGCACAGAAAAAAAGCGCGAAACTCTTATTTCAAGAGTAATTAGTAGTGAGTGGACATGAAGTATTTGGTCACTTAAACAGTTACTTATTTGGTTAGTTTATTAATTAATTAAATAACTTTCAACACGACTTAACAAAAGAAAGCGTATAACAAAATACCCATAATCATGCCGATTTCGAATCCAATCATTTTCGACAGCAGATTTCTGATGTCATTTATTTGGTGTATCTTATAGTTGACCTCGACGACGAGCTCGTGCGCGAGGTGCCTTATCCTATCTTTATCGCCTTTCAACATCCTGTCGAAGATTCTTGAGTATGCTTTTTGTGTCAATATTGAAGGTAATGTGGCTAAAAAGTTTGGAAGACGATAAAGTTATAACTTCACGTTGTATGCCATGTAACGGCTGAGCAAAGAGAATCTGATGTTAAAACATACGGTTGCTGACGCCTCACTCAATTTTTGAGACATTGCGCAAGTGGGGAAAGTTAATGCCGCGATATTAGTCACTAGAGTGGGGAATAAAACGCACCCACAACCATCGCGTCGTTCACCACTCAACACACAATATCTCGAAAGCTGAGCGTCGTTCAAGAAACGGTAGGTATATGTTAACATTAGGTTCCGTCTCCCTGCTCTGCTATATGCAAGATGCAGTTTGAAGAAAGGAAAGGAAAAAATAACCTGATTTATCTGGTCTTGACTTTCCTAGGGCCTTATCTATTGTAGTATTAGTTTTGGCAATTAGTAGCGGAACTGAACGCCGCGCTTTGCCTCATTACCAGAATGAGGAAATGAAAATATTAAATATTAAATTTCCGCAAGTGGAAATCGAACCCACAAGCTGTCGCACGCTTGTGCCTCTCTTTCTCTCGACTGGCCTCGCTTTATAACTTTACTAACTTTTATACATATACATACCGAAACATATAAATATTACTGTGAGCAACATTTGTAAAGTTTCTTTCAACTGTAGTTACAATACAAATCTTTGCTATTTAAAGACTATTATTAGTAAAAGCAATTATATGCTTATTGTTTTTGATTAAGCATTAAACCAATTGGGAAGTATTGCTGGTTGGTATACAATATACAAGATAAGAATTTAAACGTCGCGGTATTCAAATCCGCGCCTCTTGTCGTCCATCCAAGCGCTTTAACCACAAAGGCTTTTCCAATTTGTTTACGTTGTTACTTTGTTAGTTGTATATTCTAAAGAAAATTTTTCTTTCTTAAATAAACAACAATATTTCTCTAACTTCACGCTGTATCCCGCAAATAGGAACTGTATATACTATTATATTATTCTTTCACTTTCGTCCCTCACTTTCTTCAAATTCTAAAGACTCTTAATTCTTCTCAATAATATTTTATAAATGTTAATTATAAGTACTTAGTACATGTTAGCGAACATATGATAACTGTCAGTTCGACTCCTCGAAATCATTTATATCGTTTTTGATATTTACAGTTTTTTTTCAGCAGATTGATATCCATTTATAACATATAAACATTAACTTTAAATGTTTTTTCCTATAAATTTTTCCGTCTTCCATAAACAATGTGAAAGATATATTTTTTTATATGTACTCTGTTTCCTGCATGTAGCATGATAAGCAGGCGGGATTTCATAGGGTACCCCGTCCCTCAAGTATTGCCTAATTTTTAAGAGGCGGAACTTAACGCCGCGCGTTTTCCCGTTACCAAATAAAGGACAAAATAAATATCTGGAGTTTGCATTCAAAAGCTGTGCCACTTTGCTACGAACTATTTAATTATTGAAATTGTTAATTAAATTTTAAATGATCATATTCAAAATATTACTTTTTCTTTAATGGTGTAGATAAATTGTTATGGTTCTTAGTCATCCCTTTCTTTAATTTCCAGTGTTACAATTTTTCATCTTAAGTTGAACAGCTGTCACTAAGTTCGGCATCGGATTGACCTAGTTCCTGCTCAGGCCTAATCAATAAACATATAGAATTTCCGAAAATAATCCATATCCATTCAGTAGTTTCGAGATGTGCGTGTACAGGCAGACAAACCTAAAAAAAAATAAAGAATCATATTATCTAATATTAAACAAAATAATATTACTGTTCTATTTTACTAAACACAGATAACTTATGATATGACAGAATCTCAAAAAAAAACTGATCTATAAAGGTTCTCTAAGATTTTTTTATTACTTCCATGATATGAGGTGATCGATTTCTGCTTTCTCCATCACTAATCTCAATTACAATCTTTTCTTGTTAATAACTTTAATCATATCAACAAGATGCGCTATCTCGATAGCTTTATTAGCAATTTGTTCATAACCATTTATATGTTCCACTGGTCTCCAGGAATGGTAGAATCTCTTCACTGTCGTACTTATATCTGACATTATATTCTGTTTATCTGTTATATCTCCAAATATATAACCGATTTCAAACGACGAGTAGTTCGTGTAATAAGATTTTATAAGTTCAGCTCTCTTAACTTTTAAATCGCTGTCTCTAACAGTCTCATACATTAAACGGAACAATTTCATTTTCATGCTATTGTCCTCATCTAGCTTCTTGTCCTCATGTGGCTTCTTTGTGTCCTCGTTTGGCTTCACTTTATCTTCAGGTCCGGCGTCTGATCGTAGTAGAGATATGCCAACTCGTCTTTCCGGAGTGTATTTCAATAATTTCATTTTTGTACTCCATGATAGTTCATTGATGATTTGGTCTGAAGCTTTTGTGGAGTATCCGTTTGTGATACCTGAAATAAGATAAGTTTCATGTTAATAAAATTTTAGTAAATTACATTTATGTAACACGTATGTCGGACTGAGCATTATTTAAGATAAACAGAGATACTGTACCATAGTGCCGAAATATAACAGAAACACATGTTTATTTTCAAAATAATATTTTTTAAATAGATTATTGCAGGAGATTGCAGAGCATTTCTTCGGTCTGGTTAGAATATACTTGTTTTTTTAGAGCACGCTAGATAAATACTATAGTTCATATCAATAGTATATTACAGTACAGAGAAATTGAGTGGCGCAATTTATCGTCAAGCTTCGTTTTTGTAGGTTCAGGAAATTTAAATTATATATTTACCGTTACCGTACCGTTTTACCGTGTGGGAGGTCAGACTGTTCCTCTGAGCCACGATCACATTTAGAAGGTATTTTAACCGATAATTGCATATTTTCGCTTCGACTTAGCAAAGAAAAGACAATATTTGTTTAATGTTATAAGTATTTTATTAAAAACGAAATTATGTTACGTACAATATTTTTTTTAATTAAAAACAATTACATTTTTCTTTCATCAAGAATAATGAGTATACCCAGTTCTAACATGTGTAGTTTCAAAATTACTGACGCTACCAATAATAATCAATTTCCCATCCATAATCTAGAGGCCACCACTTAGTTGTTCTTTTCCTCGTGGAAAGCATATGATTACTAATGTATCTATCAATTTTAAAAGTCTTCGTCCTCTTCGATTTCTTCTTTGTTTTAGGTTCAAAATAGTCAGACGGTATCCCTGGTCCAAATGACGGTGTTTCAGTCTTGGCTTCCTCTTTAAATTCAGAATTCAGATCACCCTCAACATCATATTTCCTTTCAATCTCATGCATCATGTTAGAAATATGATTTATTTCCCAAAAATGATGCTCGATTTCCTCCAAATATAAGACCATCTCCAGTAGATATAACTGCGGTCTCATGATCACGCTGATATTATATTTATCAATCATTCGCCTGTATTTTTCCTGTATGTTGTATGTAAGGTAGCCAATTTCGAATGGAGCGCAATCGGAGTTCTTCTTCTGTATGGTCATTAAAAGACCTGTTCTTCTATCCGTGTCTTTGATAATATCGGATGTTAGGTTTAAAATTTTTCTAGCCGATTCTATGTCTTTTTCTTTTATCTTGTGTTGGGCGTTGGTGTATTTTACTGAAATTGAAATTTTAACCTGCACATAGCATGGTAGGTAGAGATAACCTAGGAACCAAGTGTTCAAACACCTTGTTCCCATTAGAACACTTCCGTTCCCTACTTTCCACCAAATTATGGAATTCATACTTTGTTATTACCGAGGAAGAAATGAAAATATTATATATTTCCCCGAGCAAAAATGAAATCAACATGCATGTGCCCATGCGCCAAGAGTGGTCTCAAAGATGTTTATGATAATTTTGACGGGAAATATTAGTGCGATTATTTAAATTAAACTTTGGAAAAAAAATCAAGCGTATAGTACTCCACAAAGTTTTTAATATAAAAATGAATGAGAAATATTCAGTCGGAAAGCTTCTGAGCCATGTCATGGTCGCTGGTTGCGTAATCTGGGCCTACCCATAATTTAACCCGGCTGGGCGGAGCATAGGCATGTTCAGCTCATCCTCACCTCCTCCTTCACATATTATATGTGATAGAGATTTCCTAATACCCGCACCCCATTCAATTTTTTTTGCCGCGTGATCCCGGCTTAGAATAGGATCACCCTAGTACTGGTGGTGTCGTAAGAGGCGACTAAAGTACGTGTGGTAGAGTCACGTCACCAGCAATGGCAACATGCATGGGCAGACTCGACCGGATCAATACCACCCCCGGCATTTAAAACCTGCGTTAAGTAGTGGCTTTATGCCACTGCGTTCCGCATCAGGTAATGCCGGGCTCCGGAGCCCAACCCCCACCCCTCCCTGGAATATGATAGCGGCACTCAAAGACAAACTACCCCAGGAGGGTACCAGCTCCTCCGGTGCTGGAGAATCCCTCCCTGAGTCTCAAAACTCAGGCCGCCCTTCGAATTCTGGGGAGGGCACAGTACCGCGCAATAGACAGGGCAAACGAGACGTACGCTCCACGGCAACCCCCTCCACGCTTAACGTGGACTTTTGCAATATCAGGGGTCTACATTCCAACCTGAATGCCGTCCACCACCATCTCGAGACGGCACGGCCGGCCTTGTTATTCCTGACGGAGACTCAAATTGCCCGACCGAGCGACACAGCCTATCTCCAATACCCCGGCTACAAAATAGAACATAATTTTATGCCTCATGCCGGGGTCGCTGTGTTCGTAAGGGAGGACCTAAGTTTCCGTCGTCTTGCCCATTTTGAAGGTCGGGACCTGTCTACCATCTGGCTCCGTGTTGACTCGGACGATCGTGCCCGAGTCTACGCATGCCTTTACAGGTCCCACAGTGGTAATGCAGAAACGGATCGGCTCATGGAGCACATTCAATCGGCTATCGACGATATGCTCTCACAGATCCCCTCCGCTGAGGTCGTGATACTTGGCGATTTTAACGCGCACAATGCCAGTTGGCTTGGTTCGCGCACCACCGACCACGCGGGGAGGGCTGCATTTGACCTTGCTATGGCGAATGGATTGTCCCAATTGGTTGAGTCGCCTACGCGACTCCCGGACGTGGACAACCACAATGCCTCTTTATTGGGCTTCTGCTGACTTCACATCCGGAACAGTACCAGGTTGTCGTCGATGCCCCTTTGGGGTCTTCTGACCACTGTCTGGTACGGAGTGACGTGCCCATTAAGCGCGGCAGCTGCAGATCACCCGCAACTCGTCGGGTCTGGCACTACAAGTCAGCAGATTGGGATGGGATGCGTACATTTTACTCATCTTATCCTTGGGGGCCGGTTTGCTTCTCTTCTGATGATCCTAGTACCTGTGCCGCTGCTGTTGCCGACGTGGTTCTGCAGGGCATGGAACTTTATATTCCTAGCACTGTAGTGCCAATCGGTGGCAAGTCACAGCCTTGGTTTGATACGTCTTGCAAGCTTGCTGCCTCTAGCAAACGCGAGGTATATCAAATCTGGGCTGAAGCACTGGTTACTAAGGATCCGGAAGTGAAAACCTCAAAAAGGAAGTATAACCGAGCCTCTAGGTTCTTTAAGCGGCAAATTGCCAGAGCAAGGTCCGAGCATATCGCCAAAATTGGCGAGAAGCTTGAGAGCTACCCGTCCGGAACTCATCAGTTCTGGGCGCTCTCAAAGGCGGCACTTGGGAACTTTAGCCAGCCTTCGCTTCCGCCATTACGCACGGGAAATGACATCTTGGTCCACACGGCAAAAGAGAAAGCCGATCTCCTGGGCGCTCTCTTTGCCTCAAACTCGACTTTGGATGACCAAGGAACAACGCCGCCGACCATCCCGCGGTGCCAGAGCTCAATGCCTGAGGTTAAGTTTAACCAAACAGCTGTTAGGCGAGCTCTGTCCTCTTTGGACATCCACAAGCCGAGCGGGCCAGATGGCATCTCTCCCTTAGTGCTCCGTTCCTGTGCTCCTGAGCTGACACCGGTGCTAACGCGTTTGTTTCGGCACTCTTACTCAGTCGGCATTGTCCCAGACTCATGGAAGAGCGCTCTTATCCACCCGATCCCAAAGAAAGGCGATGGTTCCGATCCATCTAACTACAGGCCTATTGCTATCACCTTCCTGCTCTCAAAAGTCATGGAGAGCATTATCAATAGCCAGCTCTTGGTTTATCTAGAGGATCACCGATTGATTAATGACCGACAATATGGCTTCCGCCATGGTCGCTTAACCGGTGATCTTCTGGTTTACCTTACCCATCGCTGGGCTGCGGCTATTGAAAGCAAGGGAGAGGGCCTGGCAGTTAGTTTGGACATGGCGAAGGCCTTTGATCGAGTGTGGCATGAGGCGCTCCTGGCTAAACTTCCATCCTATGGTTAGAAAGCTTAGCTTCCCGAGAATTTATGCAAGTGGATCGCCAGCTTTCTCACTGGGCGCAGCATCAAGGTCGCTATCGACGGTTTTTGCTCAAAACATATGCCCGTGAACGCTGGCGTTCCCCAAGGCTGCGTGCTGTCCCCTACGCTGTTTCTTCTGCATATCAATGACATGTTAGAGGATTCTAGCATTCATTTCTATGCAGATGATAGCACGGTGGACGCTGTTTACTCCGGCCGAGCAAGTCTTTCTCGGGAAAACGCCGAACAGTGCCGAAGTAAACTTGTGTCTTCCGTTGAGGCATCCCTCAACAATGTCTCCTCATGGGGTGAAAAGAACCTAGTTCAGTTTAACCCTCTGAAGACACAAGTTTGCGCGTTAACCACAAAAAAAATCCCATTCATCGTATCACCAGTCTTTCAGAACATTCCCCTTACAGCCGCGCCCAGTATCAGTATATTGGGCCTCAATGTTTCGAGTGACTGCCAGTATCGCGATCATTTGGAAAGCAAGGCCAAGTTGGCCTCGAAGAAACTGGGGGTCATCAACAGAGCGAGATGGTACTTCACGCCAAAACACCGTTTGAAGGTTCGGCCTCATATGGAGTACTGTTCTCATCTCTGGGCTGGTGCACCCCAGTATCAGCTTGAGCCATTTGATCGCATACAACGCCGAGCCATTCGAATCATTGGGGCCCAATAATCTGTGAAAGGCTTGATACTTTGGCTTTGCGTAGAGACGTTTCTTCGCTGTGCGTTCTCTATTGCATTTATCATGGGGAGTGTTCTGAAGAACTGTTTGACCTGTTACCTGCCGCCGAATTTTCTAACCGCACAGTACGACATAAGCTAAAATATCATCCACACCACCTGGATACATGGCAATCCACTACTGTGCGGTTTCGTAGGAACTTCCTTCCACGCACCACGGAACTGTGGAATGACCTACCCGCGGCAGTGTTTCCAGGTCGATATGACATGGGCACCTTCAAAAAGCGCGTCTATCTCCACCTTAAAGGCCGGCAACGCACCTGTAGCTCCTCTGGTGTTGCACGGGGCCGTGGGCGGCGGTAATCACTTACCATCAGGTGACCCGAACGCTCGTTTGCCTTGTCCTTTTCCATAAAAAAAAAAAAATACAAAATGTCTCGAATCCGGGAGGTGTCCGGAAAATAGTGTCTTAAGTCTTAAACTTAGGTTCCCTTTGTCCAATTAGTTATGCGGGACAAAATATAAAGCTGACGAAGATCTAGACTATACATACAAGTATAATAGAGCTCAAGAAGTTGTTTGTTCGAACACTTTAATCTTAGGAACTACTAGTTCGATATGAAAAATTATTTTTGTGTTAGATTGGCCAATTATCGTGGAAGGCTATGTATAGGCTATATTAGATGACGTTAATCGTTTCGATGTACCCCACTGCACCAGCAGTCCAAGTTGCCTTCCGTAACTAAAATGTGTCATGCCACCATGACACACATACAACGAGCATTTATTACTTTTTGACCACGGGGTTCACATGTCAAAGATAATCTGTCGTATAAATAAAGTAGAACTTTCCTCCCCTTTCGTCTTATATTTTAAAAGCAACCACCACTTACTTGTTAATAAAATAAAAATAATTATTTTCGCGGTAATCTTTTCCATTTTAAAATACTTTTTTTATATTCAAATATAACCATAACTGATATTGTTTTAATTATTATTTTTGATTACACAAGTGTTTATTAGTTTTATAGCTAATAAATTGAAGGATTTATTCAGTTTATTTTATTTTTTCATTTAAAAATTATTTCTATACAGTATATATACAGTCAGTGGTTTTTAAAAAATATAATGTATCGAAATTTGAACGTAGCGGAACTCCAACCAAAAAAGTTGTAAATAATTCAATAATTATTATGGTGCGCGGTTGTTAGACCGGTCGTGACGCATGGGCACAAGCGTGGGACCGTCAACGCTACAAGTTGTGGGTTCTATTCCCACTAGATCAAATTAAATATTTAATATTTTCATTTCCTCGCTCTGGTAATGAGACAAAGCGGCTTAGATTTCCGCTACTCAACACGTAATGCTTTCAGAATTCGGTGGAAAGTGAGGAACGGAAATGACTTAATGTAGCCATAACACTAGGTTCCCAGTTTCCGTCTGCGTGCCCTGCTATGTGCCAAATATGGCGTATTGCTAGAGTGCGCGTTGCGCGTGTAAACGTGGCTTAGTAGTTAGAGCGCACCGCGGGTTCAAATCGCGCTACGTTCAAATATTTATATGTGCCAAAATATTTTTTTAGTGTGTACTTAAAATAAAAATTAGCAAATTGTTTACTTAATCAAAATTATATACATATAATGAAATTTCGTATTAGAAAATAGTTGATTTTGAACTGGCGTCCACAGTTTACTGACTCTAGTCACATTGACATAAGTCGTCAAAGCTATACAGTAACTGTACCTTAGCATAGCAAAACTAACGAATTTCTTTTTTTTATATTAATAAAAACTGTATGTTTATTTTATTCTTTCCGTTTTGTTACCAAACCGCGGCTTTGAATTCTGCCACTCAACTAGCAGTGTTCCGAAAATAGTTCATATGACAAAAATGTAACTTAACGCTGCTCTGTTGTGTAGAGGACATTGAGACGTATGACTTATGAGACGTATACGAGAGACGCTGCTTCTAATCTTTCTATAATTAATCATTACATATAATTGTAGTAGGTATGTGTAAGAAACAAAGAGGTTCATTACAAATTTGGCTGAGTCGTCGATTTATAGATAACAAAATGTTTATTTTCATTTTTATAATATGTAAGTATATTAACATAATTCTCTTAATTTTTTTGAAGGCAGACGGAACCTGGGAACCTAGTGCTAAAACACTCTGTTCCTCATAAGGACATGATGACATATGTATGATTAAATACGTCATTTTGCCGAGTGGGTTTCGATCGAACAACCGTAGCGTTAACAGTAGCCTATAGCAGTGCGCCTGCGCCACGACGTTCTTGATTTTTTTATAACATTTTTTTTAGTACTAATACCATCGAAGATAAGACCACAGATCGAGCCGAGGGAGTTACCGAACGAGCCATGGGCAACTGGATTGATACACAACCATCTTATAAACATGACCGCGGAATTTATTGCAGGTTACTAGTTTTTTAGCTTCACTCTGTATCCCGCATATTACATGGAAAGTCTAGGAAACCGAGCATTAAGACACTCATTTTCTTACTTTGAGACCTTGCGTGTTGAGTAGGGGAGATTAACGCCGCGCTTTTCCTCGACACTAGATCCAAGGAAAGAAAAAGTCAAATATTTCATTTCCTTGAGTGGGAATCGATCCCATGACCGTCGCTTACAGTCACACGCTTGTGCCTCTGCGCAACGACTAGCCTCTAACTAAGGGTAACTATTTTTATTATTTCTTAGATACAACGTATAAACTGAAATATGCTGAGAAGATCAAGGACAAGCACAGCCACAGTATAACATATGAGTTAGGTTTCATAGCCGCGGGTATTCAAGAACGGTTCCTAAGGATGTTAAAGACGTATAGAAAATACGCCGATCCAAAAGATTTTGAGAAACAAAAGTATACAATCATGGAATTGTTAAATGCATTTCATGTTATGCGTGAGTTTTATATTATAAAGTATTTGGATTTGAACCTGTGTACTTTAGGGAATAATTTTAAGGTCTTTTTTACGGTTACACGCTTTATCTCAGTAGGTATAAGAAACCTAGTGTTAAAATGTCTAATTTGCTGGTTTCATCATATTTAGTGGCCATATATACAAACGTTATGTTACCAAGCGCCGCTCTCTGACTAATATTTTTAGGGTTTCGTACCTTTTAAAGAAAAAAGGAATCCTTATAAGATCACTTAGTTGTCCGTCCGTCAGCCTGTCTGTCTGTCAAGAGCCTTTATCTCAGGAACGCTTGGAGATATCGAGTTGAAATTTAAAAAATAAAAATTAAATTAAATTAGCTTCACGCTGTATCCTGCACACAGCAGGGTAGGCAGAGGGAACCTAGTGTTAAGACACTCCGTTCCCCACTTTCTGCCGAATTCTGGAGGCATTGCGTGTTGAGTGGCAGAACTCAACGCCGCGCTTAACCTCAACACCAGAGCGAAGAAATGGAAATATAAATTTAAATAAATATTTCATCTCCTCGAGTGGGATTCGAACCCACAACCAGTTGGTTTTGCAGTCACACCTCGTGCCGCTGCGCCACGACCGGGTTCCGAAGTTGAAATTTGAACCTGAGATTTGAAACTATAAAAAGAGTATAAAAATTAATAGATTACTTCAGGTTGACCTAGAATTATGAAATTTGGCAGCTAGCTATCTACAATTAGTATTTCAAGAAAAAATCTTTAAATTTTACATTTGTGGTTAAATCATAAAAAATAATAGTCTTACAAGAGAGCAAAATTTGGTACTAAAGCTGATTAGTTCAAGTGAAGTATCAAATGCGCTTGAATTTCAGTAAAATCTCGAGACCACTAATTTTTGTACGGAACCCTCGGTGAGCGAGGCCGACTCGCGTTTATTCCGTTTTTTTATATTAAAATTATGTTTTTCGTACATCTACTCGTTCAATTACTTTTTAGCTTATTGAAAGGGATAATTTGTAAAACTATTTATTTAGCACCATTCGTATACCGCATAGAAGAAGAGGCAAATAGAACCTAGTGTTAAGTCTCTCCATTCCACTCTTTCTGTCTAACTTGGACACATGTTTAAGAATTGAGAATTTTATAATCAAACTCATTCACCGAGGTCGTTAAAAACGTCTCGGTTGTAAATTCGGTCCCTATCCGAGGAATAAATTAATATTTAATAACATGATTATTTCCTCGTTCTGGAGTAGTATGGATTCGTTGGTTCTGGCGCAAGCGCCAGAACCAACGAATGCCAGTGTGCCAGACCCCGCGAGTCGATGCATCGGAACTAAAAAAAAAAAAAAAAAAAAAAAAAAAAAAAAAAAAAAAAAAAAAAAAAAAAAAAAAAAAAAAAAAAAAAAAAAAAAAAAAAAAAAAAAAAAAAAAAAAAAAAAAAAAAAAAAAAAAAAGGTTTAGCCCCCCATTTGAATCGATTGCGCTGGGTCCCAGAGCTCTATCTCTAACCATTCCAAAGATAGCTTTTCGATTAATTAAATCCCACTAGTCGCTTATTAGTCACCCTCATTAAGCTCACGCACAGCCTAATCACTCACTTCCCCGAATTGCTAACGAAGAACCTACGTCACAGTGCAGTGTTGCTGTCTCTTTCTTGCATTACTCATCACCTAACGACGTCACAGTGCCTGTCTCTTTGTCGCTATGTTAAAAAATCAATACTTGCAATTTCTCTCATTTTAATGTGAAACAATATTTTGTTTATTAAAAACTTCCCATTTAATATACATATATATTTTTATGAAATCTAAATAGTTCTATTGTATTTTTTATTATACAATGTTTGAAATAATGGCGCGCCGGTGAAACAATATTTTGTTTATTCAATAGGTCTCGATTTGATATATATTTTTTTATTTAGTTTTTAGTTGTTATTGTGAAATTTTAAACCTGTTCAAACTTCTAACAGATTTTGTCATTATTACTAATGGCATTGTTTCTTTATTACTCATAAGTCATAAGCATTAGTTTGAATATTATCGTTATCATTTGCGGTAGTTTAATAGGTTTGTTCATTTACATTGTATAAGTTAGTATAAAACGACTGTGTATCTTTTTTGGATTCATCACTAAGTTGTTCAGTGTCTTCTTGTTAAGAACTGCTGTGCGAGTGTTGTCTAGTAAGTGCTAACCACATGGAAACCATTATGGATGTGAGTATTACTTTTTATTCATGTTATTTTGTATTTTACTGTGATTATTTACAACATGTGTTTTTTACCACTCTCTAACGTTTTTTAGATAGCATAGAAATTTATTTTATTTTTATACTCATTTTCCTTTGTATTCATTGTTGTAGCTTACGCGCTGCGTGGATGGGAATAATGCAGAATACGAAAAAAACACGTATAAACAGTATTACTTCTCAACATCTGACGATGAACCTACCTCGCCATACCCTATCAAGATACGAGAGAGATCAAAGAGCAGTGACTCTCTAAACGAGTTCTTTCAAGAACCTCCGAAGATAAAAAAGACAAAACTACATTCTTCATCGGTGGGGCGAGCGACGAACGATGGTACCTCATATCTTACTACCAACGAAGATGACGGATCCAATGCAACACATCTCATAAAAATTGAGATATTTGAACTGAAAAAACTGGTTGATATACCACCGGAGGAGCACTGGAAATATGCAGATGTGAGAGTCAAATATTATAACAAGAAAAATAGCAAAAATAGCCACCACCAAATTACACGAAAGTTGGTACATAGTATCACCAAAGAAATTTCTAGTGCACCAAACCTAAAAAAATATCACTTTAAAAAAAAGACTAAATAAATTATTTTACTAAAATTTTACTTTGTTTTATTTTCATTTTAAAGGCATTTTAATAAAACCAAATAATATTTTTTACATTAGCATTTATTACATAATAAATAATGTTTCATACATATTTTTTTACATAATGCTATCCTTATTTAAAATATTATAAAAGATTTGAACATATCGTTTAATAGAAGATCATTATTATTATTTGTATCTTGATTAAACATTTCAACAAAGTTAGTGAGAGACATACCTCTACGCTTAAGATATATATATACAAGACAGTATTCACCACAAAAAGAAGAAAAAACATTTTGAATTATCTTATTGCTATATATCCATCTACTTGTATTTCGCTTTAAAAATGATAAATGATAACTATTTGGTTTTCGACCAAAAGTATCGAAATATTCTCCAATTCCATTTGTACCTATGTAAATTGCTATCCAATGTGAGCCTGGTTTTGTATCAGGATCTAAATTACTGATCAAATAAACAGGAGTTGACATATGAACCGGCAATCGATTAGCAGCAAAAACATTTGATGTTAAGGTGGGATGTATTGCTTTTAAACATTTACTTATCTCTAAAGTATTCATGATATTTACGTCTACAGCACACAAAAGTTATCAAATATATATAACATATGAAATGGAGAATGTTATTTTATAAGAAGACCTACAATCTATTAACTACTAAAATCTACACTAACGTTTCTGTTCTTGTCTATTTCAATTAAATTATCAAACTCAGCATAAACAATACAATTTATTGTTTGAGTGAGAGCATTTTC
Source organism: Heliconius himera (assembly GCA_021202915.1). Classification (NCBI taxonomy): domain Eukaryota; kingdom Metazoa; phylum Arthropoda; class Insecta; order Lepidoptera; family Nymphalidae; genus Heliconius; species Heliconius himera. The sequence goes on from JAJHJA010000723.1 coordinate 23,601, forward strand.
AAACCTTACTTCTAACCTAACACTCCCATGTTTGATTAAATTCCAATGTGAAGAGGTGTTTGCAGCTAAATCAGGAGTTAGATCAAAAGCCATCAGACAATATCCTTTTGGATATCTATCTCTGTTGATGCCATTACCCTCATTCAAGAAGTGAATACCAGTTCCCGTAAATAGTGTATGATACATAAGAGTATGAACTCCATTACTAAACGCTGGTTGTAAAGTTTTTGATGGTATTTGCATACCATCGATATATAAACTAAACGTATTAATACCAAAGTTATCAAAATCGTATGGGTTTTTAGTATAACTACCGTTAAAAGCTGTGTTATTAACAAATCCAATAATACACCGTTTAGGTATCTGTCCAAGGAAAACATTGTCAAGTGTTTTACCCTGAACACCAGATGGAATTGTTAAGACTTTTACTTCAGCTCTTGTGATTGGATATTTTGCAGTTGTAGATGCTAAAACTTTTTGATGAGCAAGCAGTACACTCGGATTTATTCGAGCTTTACGAATCATAAGAGTAGCATCAGTGATTGATACTTTTACTTTTATATCATTTGTTGAAGCCATGAGGTTAAAAGAATCTCTTGATCTAACTAGTTTTACACACATTTCAACACCGTTTATCAAAAACTTTTCTTGATTAAAAATATCTCCATGTAAATGTCCAATCATTTCCACTTCTTTACTTTCCTTTACATATTTTTGTCTTTCTGTGAATCCTTTATTTGCTTCATCAGTATTGTTCATTTTCCCAGCAGTGTCTTCGTACCACAATCCACATGTAAGATGTGATTGTTTCGCATGTGGAGCATAATTTAATAGAGTTTCTATGTAAGCACGATATCCATATGTATTATTTGGTGGAGACATAAGTTTTTGATTTAAATAGACATCTAATTGACTAAAAAGAGAGTGAAGCCAATAATTGACTGGAGCTACAACAGTTGTATCCTCAAGAGGTGTTAAATCTTGATTTACTATTTTTGCTTTGACATGAATTAATGTATGTGACAAATCAATGTAATCATCACCAGATCCAGGAATTTGAAATTCTAATGGTCCATCGTCGCTGAGTGATGAAATTGGTTTGTAGTGAATCCATTGTCCATTTTCTATGCTTGTTTGAGTTGATGGTAAAGCGAATAAATCCAGTTCGGATTTGGCACATTCACAAGAATGATTATGTAAAAACGACATTATTTTTATTTGTTGAAAATATATCGTTGTAATTTAATTTAAAATTTCTTTTAGCTCTTTTTAATGTTCTTCCTTTTAGATTCTCCGACTGAATGAGACTTTGTAGGCGACGTCTACTGTTTTTGTTACCTGATCCTGTCATCACTCGATCTATTTTATCATCAGCTTTTCTTTTTAAATTTGAAGTAGCTTTCTTAAAACGTTCTTGCACTGATTCATTTAATGGTTTTGCCTGTACCATGTCTGATAAAAGTCCTACACCAGCATTCAATGCCTCTTTTGCAACCACTCTTGTTCCATTTGACAATAGAGGTAGAATTGATCTAAACAATCCACCCAAAAAACTTCCAATACCATGACCACGCTGATGTGTTGTACCTTTATAGATAACCCCAATTCCAGTTCCAGCTTGATGCATGTAATATTGTTGATATGGACAAATATTATCACTACGTTTCTCATACATCATTTTATTTAAATTAGTTGCGTTTGAAATGTAACTTAACACAGCTCGTTCCAAATTCAAATGGTATATTTTCTCCGGTGTTAGACCTTATATCTATTTCAATTGTATCAAACTCTCTACGCATTACTGGAATATAGTGCGGTGGCGAAAAAACGTGCATTTTGTTCGATCCATATGCATATTTAACTGGATCCAAGGAAATAATCCGTAACAATGAACACATTACGTCTCCCACTATTTGAGGTTCTACGATATCACAGTAAATTAATAGTTGTGATGGTAAACCTAAGTAAAGGTTAGCTGGAAATTTACCTGTAGTTTTAGTTCTTACATCAGTATTAGGATCAAAACCAAGCTGAAGACTTAATTTTGAAGAAAACTTAAGAGAAATGAGGTCATCGATATTTCCGGTTAAAGTGATGTATTTTGAAATTTTATCGTAGCGTAGTTTAAATGATTCTCTAGTATTCAGTGCTGATAGAACATCATCTATATTTTCATAACTAGATGCTGGGATATGATTTTTATAAGTAACAATCTGTGGTTCAGCTTCATTGGGAACCTGCGCTTTTTTACTTATGTACATTATATTTTGTTTACTTTGAACAGTAAACATAGTACATGGATACTGAAATTCAACAATTCCTACCGACCATTCTCCTTCTAGTTTGATAGATTTTGGAAGTTTTGTTGAAAAGTGTGTTGTCTTATTATCAGGAAAGTATAAAAATGAGCTGTTACTAAGTAGCGTTAAATAAAAATCTTCGTTATTCATGACTCTAAGCTCGATGCTAATATCCAACTGTTAAATTTATTCGGATAACCTTTCCACTTCACGAACAACTCCTTTGTGAGACCTGAATACCGAGTACGTATAATTTTATCTATTTTGTGTTTTGTAGTGGGATCATATGTTACTTTTTGTAACTCTTTTTCATAGAATGTTCCTATTATAGGTTCATCTTTTAAATCTTTTAAAGTATACACTAACCACGGTGATCTCTCTATGACTGATGTAATTATAAATATTTCATCACTCCAATTTGTTTCATATCCTTTTTGAAATATGTGTTTATATTTTGTTATTCTAACATGATCACCAATTTGAAATTTATGAATGGTTTTATACTGACTATTTGTGTTACCATACAAATTACGCCAAACTGTCATTATATTATTTTGATTAACATCACAAGGACGCATCTTAATACTTCGATGAATGCTATGGTTATATGAATAAAGCAAATCTTGTAAAATGTCAACATATCGATAAGTATTTTTATGTGTAAAATATCGCCACATTTTCATTTTCAATGTTCTCTGAAATCTCTCAACAATACTGGCTTTGATATCAGGATTGTTCGTCGTATAGTAATTAATATTTCGCATTTTTAAAAACTGTTGTACATCTTTCGATATAAATTCAGTACCTTTATCAGATTGTAAGTGTCTGGGAATAGTGTTAGCTTCTAAAAATATACTTGAAAAACATTTTTTTATAGATTCAGAGTTCTTTTTTTGCAAAGGTCTAGCAAATGCGTATTTACTAAAAACATCGATAACACATAAAATATATTTATTTCCATCATTACATTCACTGTAATTTCTCATGTCACTTAAATCAGCTTGCCAAAGATCGCTAATATTAGATAAAACATATTTATTTCTCGAAAATCGTCGCTGAACAGGTTTATGTAGGGTATAAGTTTCTTGAGACTCCAACCATTTTTTTGTATCTTCTTTAGTCATTTTACTTTTCATTGCTTCAGATAATTTATTTAAACTACTATAACCAGCAGGATTAGAAACATCATAATAAATATTTTTGATTTCTAATAAGGGGTCCATCTTTCCCAAGCAATTTTTCGTTTTACTTTTTCTTCGTTCGATTTTGGATATGTTTGGGGAGTTAATTGATTTGCGGTGCTTGAAGATTCTGTCACAGCTTGTGATGTTTTCCCAAAATCAGGTGTCTTTGACATGACATTTATGAAAGTCGCTCGTTTTGGATTTCCTATATAACTCAATGGTACTTTTAAATCCTTCAAAACTTGCGAAAATTCTACCCAACCATGTGGCGAACTGTTTTTGAGTGGTCTTACAACATCATTGATTAAGTCAACAATATTACTTTTATAAACTTTCTTGTTGTCTATAAAAATTGTACCGTCATCGTTCCAATTAATCTTATTTTTATTTTTCAATAAAATATCAATTAACAGCTCACCTTTTATTTTATATGTCTTTGGTATGAGTTGAAGCAGTTGAGATTTAGTGTAATAGTCATTACTTTTGTGTGGAATATTCTCATTAATCGGTCTTTCGTGTGTTTTCATAGGCTCTTCTTTAATGTCTGCACTTTTCTTTGTTGTTACATCTTCTTTTATATAATTTCCCGACTCACCAAAATTTACTAAGGGTATTTCTATTGGTTTTCGATCTTTAGCAATAAAATACAAATATCTCTGAAGAGTTTGTTGATAAAGTGACCATTTCTCTCTGTCGTCTAATTTAGTTTTTAAAACTTTACTCATTTCTTCATCAAGTTGTGATAAATTGTTAACGGTAGTATTAGCATTATCTTTCTTAAGTCTCTCTATTGCTTCAGGTTCAATTAATATCATTTTCTTTGCGTTCTCCATTTTTATTCTAAATCAATGAATTAAATAGTGCACCCAAAACTGTACTCAAGATAATTGGTAAGAAAGTTCCACCTTTTTGTATTATAATATTTTTTCTAGCTTTGTTCTTTGTCTTTGAAACAAGCTTTCTTAAAACATTCTTATACTTATCTAATTTATTTTTGTGTTCGTCTTGCAGTGGAATTTTCCCTTTCAAAACATTGTATATGCACTCACAAATACAATCGATTTCTTCTTTATTACAAGCGCCAAGTAAAACTTTTCTATATTTTGGTTTTAAGCAATGTAACGCTCTTAAAAACTCTTTATGTGCCTTTACTCTATGCGTCATTGTTTAATAATGATGGAATTGTCTTTAGAGTTATTGTATTTATATCCCTTCTTAGGAATGTAACAAATAGTATATTCATCAGGAAATATGTTAGTTTTCATTCGGTAAATATCATCTGTATTTTGTTTTAAATCTATCATTAAGTATCCATGTGGTTTACTAGTGGCATCTTTGTATGCTTCTTCAACATATTTAGGATTCTCAGGTACTATTTGACGAGCAAGAAAACGTATTTGAGTTTTGTCTCTAGGATTTTTAAAGTAAATGATGTAGCTAGAATTTAACGATATATCACGTTGTCCTTTCCCTTGATGAAACAAGTTTTGCGTTATATAGAATACACTCAAGTTTCTATGATGACTCCCTTTAGTAAAAATATCAACTATGCGCCCATCAGATTCTCTCATAAGGTCGTCGATTATAATCAATTGAGGATACTTCCCATCAAACATGTTCAAGTCAGGAATTCCTTGATAGTAATTAACTCCATTTAAATTGTATAATGGTTGCATTTCATCGTAACACCATAAGATAGTGTTAAATTCTTGATTACAAACATGATTTATGTTTTTCAAAAAATCACATACGAACTTTGATTTTCCGCAGCCACTAGGACCCGCTATAATAGCAGTGAAAGGGTGTTCAAAATGAAACATGTTAAATGTAGTAGGATACGTCTATTCAGTTAAAAGGTAAAACTAAATATGTACATATAAAAAAATACATAACATTTTATTATATTTT
>JAJHJA010000724.1:0-93378 GCA_021202915.1 Heliconius himera
TTAAAAATATTAGGAGTTTCGATAAGTGTGTCTGTAAACGCGATGGTAGTGGGTTGGAATACCATTCGGAGGCAATAATTATATTCACTTCCTCGCTTTCGTAAAAATATAAAACACTGTGTCTCCAAAATTGAGAACATTAGAAACATAGTTTTTAGAGAGTAAACCTCTGCCTATCCTGCCTATCACGTAAGTTTTTTTAGCTTCACGCAGTATCCGTAGTGCTAATGCGGGATACAGCGTGAAAGTAAAGAAAATACATACAGATACATTAAAAAAAACATATAAAACTAAAAACACTTGCATATTCAAATGTTTTATCTATAAAACTTAAAAGTGAAATTAAGAGAACTAATGGCACCTACAGCCGAAGTAGGTTGCAATTGATTTATTTAGGAGTAACGCAAGTAACGCAGTGGTCGTATTTATTGTATTAATGTACTATAGAGAATATATTTGCATATATTTATGAATAAATGGGTGAAAGTTGATATATAGAAGATTTAATAGTTCAGTCTTTATGGGATTTTGTTACGGCATGTGTATCTTTGATAGCGGTTGTAATGTTTCTAAGTATTTTATTTTACGTACTTATAACTCAAAAATATAATCTAAAATATATATAATCAAAAAAAAGTACTCATATATAATATATGGAACATATTTAATTTTTTAACGACAAAAAGTTCATACGCAATTTTCTAATAAAACTCATAATTTATAAATATGTTATTGTTTCATGTTTTTATATTAAAGAGAAAAGCAATCAATCATAAACACTTAGATATGTGCAATTTTAAAACTAATTTTAAGTTATTTGAAAATTACAAAATATTAAATAATAATTTAAAAGTATCGATTTATCTTTATTTACTCGCTATGTTCACAAGGCATGAATGACGTTGATTTCCATCGCTAAACACGCTATGTCTCGAAAATTTAACGGGAAGTGAGTAACAGAAGTGTCTTAATGGGAACGCAATCTTAACATTAAGTCCCCATGTTCCATCTGCGTACTTTGTTATGATATAAGAATAAATACCGTTTGGTTTTATCTGTAATATTTCACCTTACCTACCTTAACTATTTAAAGCGTAGAGGAAAAATCTGGTTTCTAACGTGATGGTTATGGATACTTTTCTGCTATGGTAGCACAACGTTGACTTTCGCCACTCGACGGAGAATGTCTCCTAGTATTTTTTTTTGTGGTTTTCTTTACTCACTCTGCCTGTAACTGTAAAATAAAATAAAATCAAAACAAATAAAAGTTCTGTAATTTTTACGTTTCTTATTACTTTCAAAATGTTTATATACTGCTATAAGCTTCTGAGCCTACGGGCTAGTACCTTAATTACCTCAGTGCTCGCGTTGAGGTCAATTCCATCGAACAATAGAGGGTATACCGCCAACCACTTAAAACGATTCATTCGTTACCTAAAAAGGCATAAAAGTACAATAAGGGTATATTTTTTTTTAAAATAATTATTAAATCATAAAATAAAAAAAAATCTGCTTAAATTTTGTGGAAAGAACCAAATTATACCCTATTATATATTGAAGCATGACGGAGTTGCACAGCGTCTGTCTGTGAACGCGACGGTTGCGGGTTTGATTCTCGCTCAGGGAACAACACAGAGCCCAGCGTTTAACTGCTTCATTTAAGATGAAGTATCTTGAAATTTAAGCGGAAAATGAACATAGGAGAGTCTTAACAATAGGTTCTCTCCGCCTACTCTGTAAAATATTTGAAAACGCGTTAAGCTGATTTTTTTAATGATCCAAGTATATATCACTTTCCATAGCAAATTGACTAAAAACGTTAAAAATATTTTAAGTAGGTACCTAATAAACGTTCCTACTCGGAGTTCAAATCCATAACTTTTCTGGGCAGTCAGACGTGTGCTGACTGTATGTGTATCAATCAATATCATTTCTAAAAAAAAAATATTTTTAAAAGTTTTAAATTAATATTCAAAACAATCTTTCGTAGGTCTGTGCATGTACTTTGGAAGTTGATTCCTTTCAAGTCGTAAAAGGTGCGGCAACAAAGAATTAAATTACTAAAGCCCGTTAACTTCGCACTAATTTGCTACTATTGTTCCAGTGAACGTACTAAAATAAAACACTATAAATTGCTTGAAAAAAAATACATACCGCATTCCATACTGCAAGTGAGGTAACTCAAAAATGCAATTTAATAAAAAAATATCAAATTTTTATACCGAAAATATAAAGTCATCATTTACTTTCTACTGATATGACGTTCGAGAGGCCAGTCGTGGCGCAGGGGCACAACGTGTAACTGTAAAAGCGACTGGTTGTGGGTTCGATCTCCCTTCGAGGAAATGAAATATTTATTTAAATTTATATTTTTATTTCCTCGCTCTGGAGTCTAGGCAAAGTGCGGCGTTGACATGCAATGTCTCCAGAATTCAGCAGAAAGTGAGGAATGGACTATCTTGACACTAGGTTCCCTTTGCCTTCTATGCGCGGGAACAGAACTTAAATGATTTGTTCCGTTATGTCATCAAAAACAGTATTGTGTCTACATTTTTTTATTCTTTTACTGTATGTGACATACATGTTTTATCTCACCGTGTCATGGCACTGATTCCAGTACAAGAGATGTAACACGTCACGAAACGGATGCGACTCGCCTCAGCCCACCGGTCGGTAGCCAATAAACAAAATAATGGGAGATCTATATAAGTGCCGTGTTCATCTAAAAGTGGGTGACGTTTTTCATGAGTGAGTGTGTCAGTTACAAAAATGTCGGTTTTTACATGTTAATATATCGATAACCCATTAGGTTAAATTGATGAAATTTAATATACATTGCAAGCTTTAACAAACATGCCAAATTTGCTATATGAAATAGTTCATGTAAAATACAGATTGCTCGTCTCCAGCTTTTTAAAACGCTTGTGCGTGCTCTTGACGTAGAAAAAATAAAACATAACTTTTTTGCGACGTGCCAAGAAGTCCTAGAACAAAATACGACACGGTTCATCTAATGAAAAGGGTTGTATGCGCAGGCGCAGGTAAAATATCAAAACAAATACACGATAACAAAAAAATAGGAACCTTTGGATTTGGGACTATTTTAGCTTATTTAGGAGTATTAGCAGAACAATTTCACATGCGTTATGTAAAAATCTTAAAATCCCCTTTTATTGCTCTCATTGACGTACCAAGAAACCAATGCAGTATTTTTTCAACTTTCTACAGTCATAAGTTTAGATTGTGCGGTGTAAGTCATTCAGACTGATTGTAACGAAACATTTTTATATATATTATCTAGTATATTGATAACGTTACGAGGCCCGTCGTGACGCAGGGGCACGAAGTGTGACTGTAACAGTTGTGGGTTCGATCCCGAAATGAAATATTTATTTAAATGTATATTTCCATTTCTTCGCTCTGGTGTCGAGGCAAAGCGTGGCATTGAGTTCTAACATAAGGTTCCCCCTGCCTACCCTGCTGTGTGCGGGATACAGTGTGAAGCTAATTTGATTTTGAATTAGTATATAGATTTAGATTATTAGTACCACTACGGATAAAAGAATAAAATTTCAAATTGTATACCAATATTTGCACAACTATCATAAAAATGTAAGAAATAATAAAAAAAAGACGTGAAACAACACTTTTAGTATCATTTGATTACATTTAAACATAAATATTAAGTGACGAGTATTTTGTAAACAGTTGGAAAAATTTAATTTATTGACTATAAACACGCGAAGAGTCACTTGTGTGAAAGTAAACACGATCGTAAAAAAAAAAGTATTGAGTCTAGATTTTACTACCGTTTCGTCATTTTACGAAGAATGCTTATTATCACTAACTACGCTTAACAGATTTTATGAGTAATATTTTCATATATTCTTTATCATATATACATTGTTTTTTTTTTTCATTCCAAATTATTATTACTAGCTAAGGATAGCAAATAATTAAAAAATAATGTTTCAAAATTTCAACGATGCGGGACTCAAACTCGCACCTCTATCCACTAAGCCATGATAAGAACATTTCCAATTTTATATTTTTTATACGTTTTATAAGAAATTTTTGAATTTTAATCCATTCTTGAAAGGGATAATTTCTTAAAAGAAGTCCTTAATGAGTCCGCTCCGCTCGTGATGGAAACCGGGCTTTAGTGTGAATATTTGTGTAAAAATAAAACAGTCATCCAGGTGACTCTGCACGAGTGTGGTCTGACCGAGACAGTTTATTGCATCATTACAACGTCTACTGTGTTTTCTAAATAAATTTAAAATTTGGTTATTTTAAATTGTGTTCAGAAAGTCCTTTTTTATTATTAATATTTGAAGATATAATGTGTTTTAATTACTTCTTTCCTTGCTCAAATAAGACGACAAAGCGCGGCGTTGAGTTCTGCAGTGGAAAGTGAAATACGGAGTCTCTTAATACTAAGTTTCCTCTGCTTATATTGCTCTGTACAGGATACTAAACCAATAATATGTCTTCTATCTCCGTAACATATGCTTTCATTTCTTATACTTTTTCGTGGAGATACAAAATGTAGATGTAAGTAAAGCTTAACTAGACACACCGCTTACTTAAACTGCGCACTTCGTCTTACTAAAATAGAAAAAAATGTTCGATCAAAAGTTATTAAATTATTTATTGAAATCTCTTTCAATTCTGTATAGCTGACTGACCACACGTAAAAGAACTAATGAACTTAAAAAGTTTAAATTAGGCAAGACTGTAGGTGGGTTGGGGAGTGCAGGGGAGTGCTAAGAGAACGTTTCTCGAAATTCCTTCAGAAGCAGAAGGGAAAATGGCTTATATTGCATTTTACGTCTTAACGTCTACAATAAAAAATTGCGGCCGACGACTACTATAGACATACAACACTACAGTATTGTGCTTTATGATTTATTTTGTAATTTCCCTCGAGTCAGTCTTACTGGCCCTAAATTACAAAAACATTCGCATTTAACACAAATAAATAATATGAAAATCTACTAAAAATGATAAATGCGCCAGTTACTTGCCAAGTCCCGGTCGCACGGTGCGCTGGAAGACTTCGTGTCTTCATGTGTGACAAAATATCACATAATATTTTATAGAAGCAATTAATCATCTGTATATTACTCTTTTTCTAGCTAAATATTTTTTTTCTGTGACTATTGCATATTTTTAACGGACTTTAAAAAAAGGAGGTTACAGTATGACATGTATGTGATATTGCTGGAATTGGATAATATTGAAATATGATGAACTATTTGGGCCTAGCAACACATATGGTAAATTTCGTATGTATGGATATATGTTTAAATGTTTGTCCACATATTTCTCGGAAATCAAGTTATATCAGTCAGTCTCTTCAAGATATAGCAAATCGAAGTCTTCTTGTTTGAAATGTGGTGTATTTCAACTAGGGCTAAGTTAAACTAATAGTCAAGATTTATTAATATTAGTCCAGTAGCTCTTAAGGTATGTAGTAAATCGTATTTTTAAAATCTTACACACTGTCATGATCTGCACTTGGAAAGGCGATTGAGCCACATCTACTTTTTGTTCTTTTGATCTGATTCTGTCACTTCTTAACATGTAATTATATAAGAATCACTCAATCTCTATCTCTCCCATACTATCATCAAAAATGATAGGAAAATAAACATATCTTTTATATATAATAAACACACGAAACAAAATATATTTTCTATATTACCAATCAAATTCAGGACTCAGTAGACTCGCTGGCTTGCTCCCAAAATGTTTATATCATGTTTAAAGTTTAGTATGCAGTAAATAGGTGCGATAACAAACGTAAAATCGTCAACAACTCTTTGAGAAATACAGTCGTATTTCATTCCGCGACCGCAGTCTAGACTGTGTGAAATTTTGATGATAAATAACCTATTTTATTGCTTTACAGTGACTTTTTTATTGTCTATTTTTATAAATCGTCAAATATGTCCTATTAGTTAAAAAAATATTTTGATAATTTTAAACTTCTAAGCCATAAGCCTAATTTTAAGAAGATTTTTTGCATGCGCAGGCGCAGCGGCTCCAGCAGATGTTTAATATTAGATCGGACCGATTTCCTCTCGGGGAGTGAAATATTTTCATTACTTCGATCTAGTAACAAAATAAAGCGCGGCGTTGAATTCCGCCGTTCAACACACAGTATTTCGAATTGGTTGGAAAGTGGGCAACGACGTGCAAATACTTATTATGAAAACGTATAAAAATTTGTTCATTTCAATTCATTTTAGCTTGACCACCTAAGAATCTAGTGTTAATACACTCCATTCCTATTATTAAGAAAAATAAAAAAAATAAACATTAAATTCCACAGAGTGGGAAATGAACCCACAACTGTCGTGCTTTACAGTTGCGCACTTGTTCCTTTGCACGACAATGGCTTCAGTAGAAGTTTCCAAAATTGTAATATGTGGGTTAGCTCTCTTCACCAACAAACCGACGATATAATTACGAAGCTTTACGCTGTCTATAAAGTATAATATTTTCTTAGTTAGATTTATGGATATTTTTATTACAAGTGAACGTATTCGTACGTACAACTTTCCATCTCATTGACGACTTCGCGTAAAAGTTATTAGGTTTTATGACAACTTAAGTGGCATTTTTACCACTACTGTGCGTTTTGCTTTACAATTTGAAGTATTCTTTTACTATAATATTTACTATATTTTTTTAAGTTCTTTTTATATTTTTGGACGATATACTCGTATACCTTACGCATAAAGCATTCATGAGCAAGCGCGGCGTTTAATTCCGCCACTCAACACGCAATGCCTCCAGAACTCGGCGGAAAGTGGGGAACAGAGTGTTTTAACACCAGGTTCCCTCTGCTTACCCTGATGTATGCGGGATACAGCGTGAAACATGATTATTACAAAGCATCCATGTTGTTTTATGTATAGAGTTGCGTAAATATTTTTTGCAAATGGTGGGTGTCCCTATTCCCTGTATAGGCGTTCCTATATAAATATTTTCTGCTGTTTTTTTCCTACGAGCTTAAATTAAATTGCAATAAAGCAAAATTGCAATGAAACTGTAAAAATTTTGCTTAGGGCGCTGGTTGTGTTCATATATTTCCTAACGTCTCAACTTCGGTTTTATTTACGTATTTCAACCTTCAAAAATAAATCTAAATATGTCCTACCAAAATAGCATCTACGATTATTAACTAAATATAACACAAAATGTATCTATAAAGTTAAAAAATATTCATGAATAGCTAGGTACCACATTAAAGATATTAAATACGCTTACAACAAACAATTTTCATAATAATTGGTGTTCTAGAACATTTCGATTTTCTTATTAAAGAAATAATATACGCAGTTTAACGCCGTATTTTGATCGCATTTACGTTGAAAATTGTTTGAGAACTTTAGTTAGTTTGATCAAAACTTGTCACGTTAAATATTTAAAATATTGCCGTTTGGGTCGTTCAACATAATATTATTATAATAAATACTCACTTATAGTAATATCTGTTATATTTTCACATAATTATTTCTGCTTAACATAATTGTTTTTGGAGCTTTTGGACGGCATTTATAAGAAATTAGTATAGTATATTAAAGTATAAGTTATACTTAACCTAGTGTCAAGACACTCTGTTTCGGCCCATTTTTTGAGACATTATGATTAACACTGAGTGGCGAAACTCAACGCCATGCTTTGTCTTGTTATCAGATCTAGAAAATAAAACTAATTCATTTTATAGTAGTCGGACGGGTCCTAACGTCGTCATATAATTCTACCGACATATCGCTATGGCTACAGTACATAGACTAAGCAACCAATTGTTCGAGTACTATACAAAAACAAATGACCACTTTAGAAATTTGGGGAACACTCTTTGAGAAAGTATCATGATGAAATGGAAATGAATATTTAAAGATCAATTCTTTTCAGGTTGGGAACGGTGTGTCTTTACACTAGGTTCCCTCTGCCTACCCTACCCTACCCTGTGTGTGGGGTACAGCGTGAAGATGTCAATTACTTAGTCAAATACAGTAATAAGGACGAGCAGTTACTTAACTAACGCTATTAAGGGTTTACAATATTTAACTATTTTAGAGACCCCTCTGGCTGTAAACTCGACGGTTGAGGCTTCGATTCCACTCTGAGGAATGAAATATGTAGTTTCATTTTCTCTATCTGGTAGCAAGACACAGCAAAGCATTGAATTTGACCACTTGGCAATGTCTTAAAAATTTATCTGCTTGAACCTAAAACTTTCTTGAGTCTTCTCTCTGCAAGAGTTGGTTATGGTTCCATCATTGTTTTTGGAGCTTTTGCTTATATCACGTCTTAAGGCATGCAGTAGAAATACTTTTCTTTAAATACCTACCTATAATGTAGCGTTACGATATTGTTATTAAGCAGACATTTTACAAATACAAAGAAAATCAATAAATATAATGTCAATATTAACCAAATTCGATAGAACAGTGGCAGCGAGTTGTTGCTTTCTTCGAACTCTTGTACCTTCCGAGAAGAGCACAATATTGTACAGACATGACACAAAAAAATAATATCTCAACTTCTTAATATCTCACTTCTAACCATCTTTTACATTACGTGGAATATTTGTTATAGCGCTTTTAGCTCTATTATTTATTGGTGATTGATAATTTAAAAAAATCTTAATTTTTAATAAATTTTTTTTATTTTAGCTTTACGCTGTATTTTCCTTATACCAAGGTAAGCAGAGCTAATCTGGAAACCTAATGTTAAGTCACTTTATTCCTCTTTAAGATACTTCCGTTCCCCACTTTCTGCCGAATTCTTGAGAAATGACACTTTGAATGAGCTTAAATAAACTATAATTTACTATTAAAACTAAAATATATGTTATAAACCTCTCCAAATAGTTAAGGTCCTAAATAACACACTACCATTTGCAGCCAACAGTGCCCCATTGAATTTGAATACCAGTCCCGGCATATCTATTCCATTTGATCTCTGATGAAACTAAGACTTGCCGGATCCATCCATATATCAATCACAAGCTTTCCGTCGACATTTATTTACAACAGCCCGAGTCTATTTTCGATAAAGTAAATCTATGTACGTATTTGGGCGTCGGTGGTTAATGCACCGTACTGTGTTTTTATACGATTTAGCAGCTCTCTGCCAATCCTGATTTGAATATTTTGTTATTAGTATAATATGCTTTATTGATATTTGTTTAGAGATCATAATTGCTGGTAGTTGCGGTGGAAAATATTAATTTTCCGTATTGTCTAGCCTATTTGTGGTTAAGTAAATAGGAATCTAATATAGTTTTAACTTAGTTTGAATGATTTGTTGTAGTGTTTAATCGTGTTTTCTGATAATTGTATCATTGGGACTAAGTATCGATTTGTTATTTTAAGTTTAAAGATTAGAAAAGAAAGAAAGAAGTATAAACTTTACTCTTGGTTGATTATCAAGTAATTCAAAGTTTTCATTTACCTTCAAGTGCAATTGATCTCTTGTTAACTTGCCACTCAACACGCAATATCTCGAAGATTTAGCAGTGAGGAACGGACTGTCTTAACACTAGGTTCCCTTTGCCTACCCTGCTATATGCGGGAAAAACCATGAAGCTACTTTTTTTAGACTACACAGTAGCAGTCAATACCGAGAAGCAATTTACTCTACCATACTATTTCTTTACATTTAAAATATGCATAAGCAATTTAAGAGATCAAAGTAAAGAAATTCAAATTTAACGACCATTCAAAAGTAATTGGGCCTAAAAATCGAGTTACGAGAAGCGATCCCCGAAAGGGTGTTGGTTCAAAATATTTATATTCGCAATACCACGCTTCCTCATACACTAAACCAGTGGTTCCCAATCAGTGGTCCACGGACCACCAGTGGTCCGCAGAAGCCTAAATATGGTCCGCGAGCGATTTTAATTCTATGACGGGATGGTGAGGTGAAGTTCCTGTTCAATTATCACAGTTATTTTTTATTATACATACATGCATAGTAGTCCCTGCTACCAAGAATGATATAAAAGTGGTCCTTGATCAAGAAAAGTTTGGGAACCCCTGCACTAAACACATTAAATCTAAACTTATCCAGCTATTTACTTTCACTGTTGCGTAAGCTCCGCGAAATTTAAACTAACACTTGCTGGCCCTTAAGTATATACGTGTACGGTTATGTCAGATGCAGATCAAAAGAATTCTATATAGGGAAGATGTTTTAGTGTCCGTTCGTTTGTTTGTGTGTTTCTGACGTTTTTGTTTATTATATATATTATAGCAGTAAACCTCGTTTTATTCAATGTATTATTTGAGTGATGCTTGCGATGGGATTCGGTTCGGTTGTGAGCTTGTGGTTGAGAATTTTGATATGGTTTTTTTATTAAAATTGGTAGGTGTGTTTCTTATAATTTCTTTTGCTTAACAGGTCTCCAATTTATAGCAAGTTGTTAACGTTAACTTTATTTTTTAACATTTTTAAAAATAGAGTTAACGTAAAATCAAAAAACTTATAATTTATAAAGTATTATTCCACATTTAGGAAAGAAAAATATTTATTAAGAAACGTATAAAAATTTTAACGTAGCGGGATTTGTGCCTCTGTGGAAATCCAATCATTCCAAAGAATCGCAGATTTCACAGTAAAGGAATTGGAATAGAATTGGGTATGACAAGTAGGTAATTTAAGAAGATTACCGCTCCTGGACCTAAGTTCTAGGCGTGAGATATAATCGGAACCAAGGAAGCAGAAACGATCTCTTAAATAAGCGGGAGAGAGAGGATTGTAAAGGATTGAATAGAGGAGGATAAGTATCCGGAAGTTACGCCGATGTCTGACAGGATAGTCTGAGACATGATCAAATTTACGAAGACCATAGATAAATCGAATACATAAGTTTTGTAACCGCTCTATAGTAGTTTGTTTAATTGTTCCTCAGATAAATCTAGGTAACATGAGTCAGCATAATCTAAAACCTATTTCAAAACCAAGTTCAAAATTTGAACGTAGCAGACGTTCAAATTTTTATACGTTTTCTTAATGAGTAACATTAGTTTTAGATAAAAATTAAGGTAGAACACTAACTTAGTGATGTATGTGTAACAGCATAATTCGATTTTTCAGTTAAAATAAAAAAAATGTTTAACTATTCCGGTATAAACAGTATAAATATAATTTAACAAACTGTTTTATTACTAAGTACATATATAAAAGCCGTAAGCCAAATGAAAAAAATAAACTTTTTACTGATTTTCAAACTATAAAAACATATTTACTGAATTAATGCGATTATGGAGTTACAACACTAACGTTAAGTGTAATTCAAACAAAAAGTCATGAGAGAAGTGAGTTGAGACTGATTAAGAGTTTCGAGTCAATACATAAAATTTATGTTGGTTTTGTTAAAGTTGATTTTTAAATGTTATTAATGTGAAAGTTTTTTATCTATAATATATATCGATATTTTAGTGTTCATGTATCATCATTATGGTTATGAGTTCGATTCCTGTCGTGGGAATATTTATATTTAAAAAACAGAAATCAACTTTCCAATTTAGATCTAGATACTCAGACAGAGGGAGCTTAGTGTTTAAGACACTCCGTTACCCACTCTCTGCCCAATTTTCTAAGTTATGCATAGTGAGTGGCGAAACTCAACGCCAAACTTTGCTTGTTATATTTCAATTTAAGATATTTCTATTTTCTAAGTGCGGATACTCGTATTAGATTTAAATTTAAAAAATACTGTATGTTATTTGAAATATTGCAGGCAAACATTCTTCAATATCTAAAGATAAATAAAAATATATGGTATTTTTTGCTTCAGGCTTTATCCCGCATATAGCAAAGTAGACAGAAGAATTTTAGTATTGAGACAATCCATTTAACACTTTCCAGCCAAATTCGAGACATTGCGTCCAAAGTAGCGGAATTTAACGCCGCGTTATGTCTCGGCAGAGGATATTATTTTTATTTCCATACCTTTTCTTTTCAAAGCCACTTAATTTTTCGAGATACTACAGGTTATCTAGTATAAACGTGGTATATTATTAGACGATATATTCCATACAATATTGTTAGGTTTGTTAAACGTCGCGGTGAAAGGATAATCCCCTAACATATCGGTAGTAAAGTTTATCATTTACATACTTGTCAAGTAGATTAAATTATAAATTATTGTGAACTGTAAATTGGAACGAGATCTAACTTGGCTAATCGTTTTATTTATGCTATTGAGTAAACATTGGAATGTCAGTGGAAAATAGATAGATGTGGAAGTTAATATGGGGTATTAGGTATTTTGAGGCCAGTCGTTGTGCAGGGGCACAAAGTGTGACTGTAAAACCGACTGGTTGTGGATTTGATCCCCACTTGAGGAGATGAAATATTTACTTAGATTTATATTTCCATTTCTTTGCTCTGGTGTCGCGGCGTTGAGTTCTGCCACTCAATACGCAATGTCTCCAGAATTCGGCAGAAAGTGAGGATCGGAGTGTCTTGACACTAGGTTCCCTCTGCCTACCCTGCAGTGTGCGGGATACAGCGTGAAGCGGATAAAAATTAGGTATTTTATAGTATCCATAAAAGTAATAATATTTTTTTGCGATGTTTGTTGGTTCGATTCTTGTTTGGAGTTATAATTGTTATCTTTGTTTAATCTTTTTATCTTTTGTCTGGTAATACTCAGTGTGACGTTGTGTTTTGCCTTACAAAACTTTCATATTTAATTATTTTCAATTTAGTATTTTATTTCGTAATAATATAACGTATTTAAAGGATACTAATTTACATATAAAATAATATAATTGTATGTAACGTTGCGATTTCAAATGTAGATTAAAATTTATATATTCTTTATTTAATTAGGCTATTATAAGCATTTTTGGATCTTCCAATCATATAGAAATGTCAGTAGTGTCAGTGCTACAGGAAGTTGTACTGAGAAGAGCCGGCAAGATACTCAATAGTTGCTCTTTTCAAAATATAATTTACAATATGTGTTTAACCATAATGTGCTTCCTGTATGTACATAGGGTAAGCAGAGTAAAGCTAATGTTAAGACACTACGTTGCCCATTTTCCGCCGAATTCTGGAAGCATTATGTATTGAATGGCGGAACTCAACGCTGCGCTTTGTCGAGTCAATTCGAAGGGAAAAAATGAAAATATGAAATATATTATTTTCTCGGGTAATAATTGAACCCACAACCTGTCGCGTTTAGTCACACGCTTGTGTCCCTGCGCCACGGCTGGCTTCAATAACTGTATAATAAGCTTTACCTTATAATATTATATATTTTTACTTTAACTTTCAATCGATCAACATAATTACAATACATCATAAAATAAATGTAAATCATTGTATACATCAATTTAACTTTGAATTTGAATAGAAGCTTTATGCTCCTACGAGTATATCGATATCGCACGTGTATTCGTTACACATCGATTATAAATCGATATTTATCTATCGAAACACGTACTCGATGCGCTAGGGACGTTTAATTCGCTCCATCCCGCCGTCGGACAGGTAGGAATGACAAATGGAAAAAGGAAAGGCAACATTTAGAGCATTAAAACGCGATTTGTATGAATACCGCCGACGAAATGAGCCAATATTGTGACAGGCTAAAGACAGTCTACACGCGTATGCCAGAACACGTATCTGTATTAAAATATATATTATTGAACGAATTTAAGCTTTATTATTATTGAAATAGCGATTATTACAAGTTTTTGGACGGCAAAGTAAAGTTTGCTCTCTAATGGTGGCGCCACTGTCCAATATGACATTGCGTGATACGTACAGACTGTACGAAATGCTAAGAATTATTTCAAATGTAATATATTTTGGTTCCGTTTAGAGTGTGAATTAGTATGCTTCGTTCTTTTGTTTGCGGTAACTCGATACGTGCGAATTGGATTTGTAAGTTGTCGTTTCCGGATTCTTGTGCGGTATGTGAGCTTATTTTTAGTGCTTTTAAGGAGGAACTTTATATTGAAATGTAGATTAAAAATATAATGCATAAAGGGCGGTCTGACGCAGCGGCCTGATTGACAAACGCGATGGTTGCGGATTCGATTCCCACACTTATAATTTATATTCACTTCCTCGCCCTAGTGACAAGTATTCAACTACCACATAACACACAATGTCTCGAAAACTGGACGGTAATTAAGGAACGGAGTGTCTTAATATTAGGTTCCCTTTGCCTACACTCTACTCCAGACTTAACGCCCAATTTTTAACACTGCGTGTTGAGTGGTGGAACTAAACACCGAGCATCGCCTTCTTACCAGAACGAGAAAATAAGAATCATTTATTCCACTATGGGAATCGAAGGTACAACCGTCTCGTTTACAGTCAAACGCTGTGCCGTTGTGTAAAATTCAAATTATACTAATAAAATAGAATTTCCATACCTTTTAAATAATGCAAACACACACAGTGTTCAATCACTGCGTCGACCGGCACCCATCCATAGTCTAGACTCGCGACGCCGATTTACTTTATGTTTATAGCGGACGCACTGTGACTAACGAATATGTTATTAAATTTTTATATCGATGCTTCAAGTTTTGTATATTATACAGTCGCTTGAATTTAAAATGATATAAGACAATAGATTATGTTTTTGCGCAGCGTTGAGTTACGCCACTCAAAACGCAATCTTCAGAATTCGGCGGAAAACGGGGATCGGAGTGATTTAACAAGGGGTTCTTCTCACTAATGTGCTGTGTGCGGGCTAAAAATAAGGTTATATTGAAAAATGGGAAACGGATTGTCTTTCCACCTTGATATATGCGTAATACAGTGAGAACTATAAAAAAATCTTTGACAGAATAAATAACTTTAATTTTATAAGACTTATTTTTTTCTATTCGTACATTACATTATTATTTATGAATGTCAGCTAATATTTATTTTCTTAATGTTTCAGGTCTACAAGAGGTGAAATGAAAGAGAGGATATTACGTAAGTCTATAATATTATTGTTATTATGATATACTCGTATAGTGGTCCATAGAATGAGAATTTAATTTAAAGTACTTCATTTTTACTTCTTTTAGTTGTTGTGTAGTAGTTTGTAGTGTGTGTAGTGTTGAATATAATATTTTAATTTTCCTCACTCTGGTGTGATGGCAAAGCACGGCGTTGAGTTCCGCCAATCAACACGCAATGTCTTAAACACGCAGTTTCTTCAAGCTAAACTCTAGTTTGAAGACATTCTGCATACCCTGCTATATACGGGAAACAGCGTGAAGCGTGTATAAAAATAGTAAAGTGCAATCCTCCAAATGTTATTCAACTATGACTAACCTAAACTCAACCACTGCCACTCAACACGCAATGCCTCCAGAATTCGGCAGAAAGTGGGGAACGGAGTGTCTTAACACTAGGTTCCCTCTGCCTACCCTGCTGTGTGCGGGATACAGCGTGAAGCTAATTTAATTTAATTTTTAACTGACCTAAACTGTATGACTAGCTAAGAATTTGCCTTTACTTTGCCGAATATGACGTCGTGATATTTGTCGTCTATAGACTTTTCACATTTCTGAATGCATTATAAGAATCATATAAACAAAGCTTAAATTTGACTTATGAGATTTTTTCACGTGCAATTCGCACTTGGGGAAGAAAATTATTTCTCTTCTCTGGCAAGTTAAAGGCCATCCAATTAAGTTAGGATACGCAATAATTCGAATACAGGCGGAAAGCGGAGAACGAAGTGTCTTGACACTGGGTTCTAAAAGCTCTATGTCCACCATGGTACGCGGAATTAATCATGAAGTTGAAAAAACATATACCTACTTTAAAATAAAATCGCATTCTTAAATGTAATGCGTTTTGTACATTAGTAAATGAAATAATATTAATATTTTTAGTATTTCAAATATAAATCATAATTTAGGAACATTAAAATAGTTTACAAGAATAGCTTCTAAGAAGCGTCATAAATACAATTATAATCTACAAATAGGTTCCATTTTTTCCCCGCAAAATCCATATTATTTTTAACTTGTCATAATAAATGACCGTCTTTGATCTTTACTGGGGGATAAAATCAACTCTATTTTATATGTCATGGGGTTGAAAATCATATAACAAGATTACGACGAAAATTGTAAACTTAACTAATGACATAGTTTCGTTATACAAATTGACGATAAATTATTGAAAATATGTGATGTTTAAAGCTATTTTTTTCTCGAACCAATCCCCAAAAGTTGATGTTTATTAGATGAGTTGACGTTGACAAGAATAATATATAAGAGCTAAATAACAATCGTAAACTTTGATAATAATTAAGGTAATAAATATAGTACACAATTATTTGTATGAGAATTTATTTATTGCAATAAGATGCCTGTCAGTTGGTTTATACATAAACTAGAGGGCGCGCGCGGCTTCGCCCGCTTATTAGGAGTGAATTCTAAAAAACCCACGTTCAATAAAATATGTTTAACAGTCTGAATTTAAATTTTTATAAAAATCGGTGGCAATTTAAAGATTTTTCCATATAAACTTTAAACCCTGATTTGAACCCTTAGGGGGTGAATTCTTAAAAACCATGAAACACGTGTTTAATGAAATATTTTTAAGATTCTGAATTTCAAATTTTATAAAAATCGGTGCAGTTTACATTTTTTTTCCATACAAACTTTCAACCCCTATTTCATCCCTTTAGGGTTAAAATTTTTGAAATTCCCTTCTTAGTGGATGTCCAGAATATGAAAATAAACATCTACCCAAATTTCACGTTTCTACCATCAGCGGTTACGGCTCTGCGTGCGTCTTACCTCAGTCAGTCAGCACAAGTCCTTTTATATATATAGACTAGCGGACCCGGACGCGGCTTCGCCCGCTTGAACTATACGAATGCTTATTAGATATTTTTATAAAATTGTTTTTGAAAATATCTAACTAATTTAAATGAAAAAAAATATAAGTAAACGTAATCATATTAAAATAATAATTAAAAAAATTAAACAAAACCAGCTACATTATTAATATCATCAAAGTAAAATAAATATTTAAAAGAATTAAAATTAAATGTGTTGTGATATGTTTTTGCAAGTGCATGTGGTTATTTACATAATACTCAAATACAATAAAAAAATATTTTATTTTTTGTCTCTACCTGTCTTTCTATTTCCCCGAGTTAATGTCCAGAATAACTGAACTGATTTTAGTGGATTTTCAGTGATCGATTTTGCTGACCCGGGAAAAATCTTTTACACGTATTCCTTATACTATATGAAATAACTAAAGTCCCTTCTACATTAAATATGATAAGTTTTGCGAGCAATATCAAACAAAATCCCAAAAAACTAAAACTATAATTTATAAGGTGTATAACAACGGTATAGATAACCATCCAACCGAGATGAAATAACCTGATGAATTCTTTCCTTAAATAATAAATACTTATGTAATATTATGCCGACGCCGCGCAGGGCCGCAACTTACACTACACCAAGAAATTTATGAAAATCTAACTAATCTACTACTTGAATAAGCGAAGAACCAAAGAAAAGTATAAATTAATTATAAACAGCAAATAATTACATAAAAATTAACAGTAGTTCGAAAATGTATGAAAATTTACAAAACCGTCAACCGTCAATTTCGAATCAGTGACATCTCCTTAATTATTTATTAGAATGTTATACAATAAACTATAATTTCAATCTAGATGAAATGCTAAAAGTGACTATTATATTCATTTTCATATATAATTTCAATATCAAATTATAGAAAATACATACAACAAAATCCCGATAAATATTATATAAAGTAAATTAATTAAAATGGTAACTTTTGCTCAATCTTCAGAGATAAACATATACCATCGCGGACTTTTTTAAACATTATTTAAAGGACAATATTTTTGTAAAACATTATTTTTATGTATCTCATAAGGGTGAGTCGGCGCACGCCATGTACGCGTTAAGCAAGCTCATTTTGGGTGACGTTTTCTTATAACCACAAACTTTGCAAACCGTTGCTTAGCAACGGTCGGTTGTTATTAAGATGGCAGAATAAATTGTCTGTCAAACTAAAAAGTATTTTAATATTTTAGTATATACCGACAATATTACAAATATGAGAAAAAAAAGTAGCCTATGTTCATCCGAAGACCCTCAAGTATCTCTATATGAGTATTTTATCATAATTGAATTAGCGGTTTGGCCCTGATTGCGTAACAGACAGACAGACAGACAGACAGACAGACAGACAGAGTTACTTTCGAATTTATAATATAGGTATGGATGTGTGACTGGATGGGAGCTTGGATTTTAGCATGATTTTTTTTTCGTTGGAGAACACTTTAACGTAAATTATTGGTACGCAGGATAGATTTGTGAACTGATACTACCCACTAAACCCAGCGGGGTTCAACCAACCGTTTCTCAATATATATGAAATAATGCAGCCGCCATGGATGACATTACTTATTTCAGAAAACCATTATTTTCAGGGTGCCCTAGGGTTTCCCCAACGGCACCTGCAGCATCCACGACTTATAGGACGATCACGATAACCCTCCTGTCTTCTACACCATGAACTATGATGGCGGAATAATTATATCTGAATTCGCGCTAGACTCTTGCACCCGTTCCGCGGAATCTTTCAATTCGCAGATGAACGTCATTGTTCGGGGTCGGGGGTCGGGGTCCCTACACCCCAAACCCATCAAGGCGTGGCATTGTGGGCTCCAAGTGATGCAGGATGTGATGCAGAGAAACCTCCCACTTGTAAAACACTGGTGACATCTTCACCGATAAAACAGCCCCGTCGTAAATAATGCTAGAATCAAAAATCAAAAGTCTTATTGGTTCTATAAGTTCACGCACCCATTATTGTTTTTCTATCCTTCTAGTAGAAGTAGATATTGCGTATTACTGACGTAACCCAACGCCGCCGCATTATTCTGCCAGATCGAGAATGTAAGAATCCTACACTAATTACAAATGTTTTTTTCCATACTTTATCAATCACAAATGCCATGTCAATGTGTTTTTTTAATAAAATTGGTTAATTAATAAAGTAAAAGTTTTTATTACACTCGTAGCAGCAGCTTTAATGCTTCTTCTAATTCTTTGTTTACTCAAATAACAATAAAGTATATATTTAACGTTGTATTTTTAGAAACTGAACAGTTTGTGGGTTAAATGACTGAAATGGGGCGTGGATACAGGTTCGCGGCTCATCGACGTCAAATTATGAGACTTCAGTTCCAAATGTGTAGGGTGACAATGTGCTCGAGATATACAGAGAAGATTTATTTTAAAATAGAAGTCCTTAAGATATCTTATATAAATGTAGGTACTTTGTAATTATTTAAATATTCCTTAATGGTTTGTCACTTAAAATAGGATTTAAAAAACATAAAAGGTATTTAGGGTTAAATTAGTAACATTTTTTGACGGTAGAGATAAGTTTTACGCTGTATCAAGCTTTGCAGAGTAAGCAGAGGAAACTTAAGAACTGAGATACAGCGTTAAGCAAAAATAGAACTGCAATTTTTACATTTATATATGATTTATATCGCTCAGCCCCCATCTTAACTGTCCCCATAGTATAAAATAAACCATAGTTAATTTTAATCGAGGTTAATCAAATAGACCAATTTAGTTTTAGCAAACATTGACACCCTAACCTATACGACAACCATTAAAAACAGATACAAGAATTTTGAGCCCTGTCCGTAAATGCATTACTGAAATTCTACCACTCGTCACTAGCAACGTGTTTTTAACGAAACGTTTTAACACTTATTGCCCAAGAAATAAAGTTGAAAATTCGATATTTATTCATATTTTAAAATATTACTTTGTTTTGCTATCAAAGAATTGTGTCAATATACGATTGCAGTAATATAGGCTTCTATGGGATAGACATGGCGTTACTCTTATTAGGATAATGAATTAAAAATACTAGAGATTATATAAATAATTATTATATTTATTCTTTAAATAATAGCCAACAAAAAACATAGGTCTAATCTTATACTATTTAGAATATTTAAAAAAATTGGAAAAAATATATAAAAACCGTCTTATGTACATGTTATTTCTGATATTTTTTGTGTATAAATTGTGTAAATTGCAGTGCAATAAAGTATATTGCATTGTCTGTCTGTATTGTATTGTCTGTATTGGTTATACATAAGCTGATTAGTTATATTATTAGTTTAAATTTTGTAAAAATATTTTCACTAAATACCGAGAAATGATTATTACCTTCTGTTGTAACTCCTTACATGTATGTCGAACGAATGAATTTTTTTTGGATGAAATACAATATAAAATCGTGATTTTTATATATTTTTTGGTTAAAAACGATTTAGTACAAGCCCTTGCTGTTTTCATTTTCTTGTCCTGTTAGACTCTTTAAATTTCTTAAACGTTCATAATAAATATGTAATTCGTCTATTCATTATATGAAACTTGTGATTTTAAATAACCCTTTTGTTTTGTATTCTTAATATACCTACATATATTTTTATTAACAAACTGAAAAACAGAGAGTAACGGCACTACTGGTTGCCTTAGAGTTCTTAGAATCGTAATTTTTTTAAAAATTAATAATTAATAAATCGTTCCAGTCGATTATTAACTCTGTAGTAGTCGAGTGTCGAGTGTTGTATTTCTGTCACGATGGTGTAGCCACCATAAACGACAAACCCGTGGACTTTTCGTGCACACAACTCTTTCTAATGGCACCGCTTTGTGTGGATTCCTTTGACAGTTTTAATGAAGTTTTATATATAAATAGCGAGACTTGAAATAATATATGGCGTTGGGTTTACATAAATTATATCAGCTTTTCGGTTTTGATTATGTTTTTCGTTTTATAAACAAATAACGAGAGATATTATGAAGTATATAGCAAGTTGGGCAGAAAAAATTAGTGTTAAGATATTCCATTGTACTAATACTCTATACTGTACTGATAGATATGAGAGAGATATGCTATTGACAGGCTAGATTGAAATAGGATATACTGTATTAAAAAAGTAAAAAGTACTCGATATTGGTAATATTTTACTATGTTAGACCTATCCATATAAAAAAAAATATCTCTCTACTGATATTTATAATAAAAAAGTATCTATATTACATAATATATGTATACACAATTTTGTGGACAAACAGTACAGTAGTAGTATTTTTCATTTACCTATACGTTTATAATTGATCCACAGCCATCGATCGGCGCCAGGAAACTATTTATAAATCACATTATAACACGGAATATGCATGATCATGCGATTTCTTTAACTTCGGTTGCAGTATAAGATTTGCAAACAGGTTCATATTATGCAGAATTTTTGCATAAATGTTTTTTTTCCTTTTTTAGTTCCGCCACAATAGAATATAATATACTTTATTGCACACAAAAATGCAAATAACACAAACAAAATCATTAAAATATAGTTTTTAAGATGTATGCAAAGGGTTTTGTTGCTTTAAGCAATTTCTTACACAATGTCTCGGAGATCGGACAGATTTATTGTTTTAGTTCCGTTTCTTTGCGGGAAGAGGAACTTGGAACTGTATTTAAGATTTCGGGGTCAAGTGCAAGGTATTTTTCATAAATATATATTGATTGAAATTTGACATCGATTCAAATTCAATATCTTTAAAAATACATTTGTCAAGTTTAAATTGATAAAGTAATTTGTATAAAGGTTTTAATGTAACTTTTTAGGGCAATTTTTTTGTTAGTATGATTTCTGGGGTGTCATATATGTTTCAGACGTCACTAATACATAGCTACATGCAAAGTATATAATATTTTCTATGATCATTCCTGGTCATAAAATTTTTCACAGCAGAATATACAGAAAGAACCTAGGGTGAAGATACTCTGTTCCCCATTCATAATTTCGAATTGAGTGGCGGATTTCCACCGTGCAATTAACTCCTTCGTGTGGCCTAAGTCATAAAATTTTACTAAAATCAGTTCAGCATTTTGGCTATAAGAAAGTCGTTAATAGAAATACTTGCACCTTTATTACTCGTTTATTAGTATTTTTAAACATTTGGAATTGATATTATTATTTTTAGCTGCTCTAAAGCTGTTAAGACAGTTAAACTTAAGTGAGTAAGCTACTTTATTTTTATAATAATAATATGTTTATAGTGTATAATTACGAAACATAATAATCATATTTGATATTTAAAGACTAAGTTTATGTGGACAGGTGCCGTGAAACTCTTGTTTGATTATCTTTTTTAGGGTTCCAATAAACGATATTTTATATTTTATTTATTGTGAAAGGTGGAGAATAGAGAACAATAGGACAATTTAGGCCAGAAATAAAGGAAGATATGTAGATTTTAAACACTCCGATACTACGATATGACTACAGTTACGACTCGGCGAC
Source organism: Heliconius himera (assembly GCA_021202915.1). Classification (NCBI taxonomy): domain Eukaryota; kingdom Metazoa; phylum Arthropoda; class Insecta; order Lepidoptera; family Nymphalidae; genus Heliconius; species Heliconius himera. The sequence continues at coordinate 22,394 of JAJHJA010000724.1, forward strand.
GGCCTCAATCTCTAGCTTTATTAGTTTCACGCTATATTCCACACATAGCGGGATAGGCAGAGGAACTTGAAATCCTACTGCTAAAATACTGTTACTTATTTAGGTAATCTACTCCCCACTTTCTCCAGAATTCTGAAGACATTGCGTGTTAACTGGCGGAACTAAACGCCGTAATTATTTTATTCCAATTATTATTATTAACTTTTAGTGTAAAATATTTTTATATTTTACACGGAATTTTCATACGGAATCCATTATACGGAATCCATTATATTTAAGTCTAATTCTTACACAAGAAGTTTTACCCGTACACATTAAAAGGCAAGGAAATAGTTTATTTAAATTGAATATATTAAATAAAGGTGTTTATAAATGTTTGTTTATAATTAAGTTCTTATTAAAATATCTTGATACAATAATAATGGTAGGTTTGTTTTTTATATTTTATAGAATATAATTAAATGTAATAAAAAAGGTTATAAATGGACTACTTAATTATGGTATGGTGACACAGGGACACAAGTGTGCGATTATAAATACGATGGTTGTGAGTTCGATTCTCCCTAGTGGGAGTGAAATAATAATTATTTGCATTTCATGCTCTGTAACGAGGCAAAAGGCTGCGTTGAGTTCTGTCATTCAACACACAATGGCCCAAGAATTCGGCGGAAGGTGGGAAACGGAAGTGTCTTAATGGGAACGTGGGAATCTTTTTCCCTTGCTACGTGCAGGATATAGTGTGAAGCTAAAAATCTATTTAATATGGTTTGATATATGCCTCTGTAACAGTACTATAATAATCAACAATTTATTTACAAACAATCTATTGAATATAATGCAATTCAAATGCAATATACTCCTTCCATTGAGGTTATCAAGGAGCAGTGCGACTGCGTGTAAGTGCGATAGTTGTGGGTTCGATTCGCATTCATAAGAATTACTTGCTCTGGTATGTGAAGCGCGGCGTTTAGTTCCGTCACGCAACACGTAATGTCTCAAAAGTTCAGCGTATAATGGAGAACGACGTGTCATAAAATTAGGCCCCACTGCCTATTCTGTAATGCAGGGAAAAAGCGAAGCTGTTTTTTTTATAATAATTATAGTATAAGCTTTATCAATTTAAGAATCCGAGGTTCAGTATTTATCTTCAAAGTTTAAAAATTACAGCAAATTTGCTGAATTATCGACCCCAATCGATTGTATCGCCTGAAGACGCACTTACGGAGCAAAACAAAATAAGAAGACCAACAAACAAAGAACCTAACGGCCCCATAAATTTTATTTAATAATCCTTACCGATTGAGATATCAGTGTTTTGGCAACATTTTGCTTTGTGTATTGTTTCAGATTTTATTGTGTAATAATTTAAATATTGATTGTTAATTTTCATGTTTATAAGGTTAATGTAAAAATAAATATTTGGAGGCCGTAACGGTTGTGTGTTCGGTTCCTATTCCGGGGAGTTGATTATTTTCTTTTGTTTTCCTGTGGCAACAAGAAAAATCTCAGAGTTAAGTTCTGCTGTTCGACAGGCAATGTCTCGAACATTTGGGAGGAAAAAGAAGTTACTCTTATGTATGCGTTCCATATGTCTTTATCCTGTAAAGCTAAAAAAATATATATAAATAAAAGTCCTCTCCTTTTTTTTCCTTTGAACCATACCATAATGTGATATATTATGGCATAGCTTTGTGGGTGGCATTACATAATGCATTTTGTTCATCATCTTTACTTTGTTTTATAAGCTTCACGCTGCATCCCGCACTCAGCAGGGTAAGCAGAGGGTACCTAGTGTTAAGACACTTCGTTCTCCACTTTCTTCTGGATTCTGGAGACATTGCGTATTGAGTGGCAGAACTCAACGCCGCGCTTTGCCTCATCACCAGAGCGAAGAAATGGAAATATAAATTTAAGTAAATATTTCATCTCCTCGAGTGAGGATCGAACCCACAACCAGTCGGTTTTACAGTCACACTTTGTGGCGCTGCGCCACGACTGGCTCATCTTTATATATTACATATAATTGCGTATATGTATGTATGTATGTATAGGGCGATTAGTGTTAATAACCGTTATTGGTAAAAGCATTAGTTATAGACAAAGTGTGTGCTGTAAAGTGAGATACGAAGAAGCATACCTACTACATCGTATGCATTTTTAGTGGTGTTGAGTTCCGCCGCTTACAGAACTAAATAGATTTCTCGATCACTTTATTGCGTAAATTAGGTTTTTAAAAAAAAACGGAAAAAATTTAAAGGCCCACTATCTCGAAAACGTTACAAAAAGTTGAAAATGCAAACATCTTCTACCTCCTGTATCACATATTATAAAAAGATTGACTTTTTAAGATATACTCTTCATTCATTCCACAGATTTAGAAATAAATGAGAAAAAAAAATTGTGCATTTAACACTCAATTCTGAAAATGATTCGATATATCTCAAGGCGGGACGCGTCGTGATCGCTAGTAATCATAAATTCGTGCCCAATAGTTAGTTGGTACCCTGGAGGTAAGTGAATGAACTGGGTTTGCAGTTTTTTCTTCTTTGGCCACTTCCTTTTATTTCGCTTACTTTCTTTTGATGTATATGTTTAATTTGAATGATTTATTTTAAATATGGCTTGGTAAATTGAGATATATTTTTGAATGTCATTTTTAATAAGTTAAATTTATGTTTGTTAGCTTCATAGTCTTTGTGATTTATATTTATTGGAAAATTTACTCGTTATGAGGTCAAAGAATTGAATTAAGTCATTCCACTGAGTGAGAATCAAGTCTATAACTATCGCGTTTCTAATCAGTCACTACCACTGCGTCGCTACGGCTCCTATCTTTTTCCTAATTAAAGAAATGAAGAGAAGATAAAGAACAGTTATATATCACTTGAACAGTAATATAATACTTTTTGCAAATTTTTATTATCTATATAAGTAGGTACGGTCGGGGTTCACTGAAGGACTTATGTCTTAAAAGGGGTTCCCTTGGCCGAGGAAGAGAAAGCCGAGAAGGAAATCTGCCAGTACGTGTGTAAGGACTGGACAATTGAGGGGATATCAATCAGGTTGGGCAATATATGTTTAGTAGAAATTGAACCAATTACCATCATAATTGCGACATTGCGTGTTGAATAGCGGAACTCAACGCCGCGCTTAGTCTTGTTACTAGAGCAAAGGTAGTTGTAATTTATATTAATAATTAATTCTTTCGAGTGGGAATCGAACCCATAGCCGTCACGCTTATTGCCAGACACTATACCGCTCTGCTCAGAATAGCCACCAATTTTTATTATTATATGAAAATCCACGTCAGTTCATTGACATTTCAATATCGACCCAATTTGTAATGCGTGATTACAGATTAAGTTATTTTATCACAATCGTAAAAAACTCGTAAAATACGACACTACGAGATATTCGCCTATATTTTAATTATAGCAAGATATTACGTTAATGGCGTGGCGCAGTTGGGGTATGACTGATTGAAAACAGCAGAAACGGGTTAAAGTTGTATTGGTCAATACTATTCTATAATAAAAAAAATTTATACTGTTCCAATCAGTTTCAATAAAAATCATAACTGTGGGGGATTTAAGGGAAAATATTTTTAATTTTTTAAGGATTGTAAAATTTAAACATAAAAAATCTGTTGATAAATTCAATCTTTAGTAAATATCAACATTTTATGTGAAGGTTAGAAGTGAGAAAAAATACTTAGCTTTCCATAGTTAAAAAATTAGCTTCACGCTGTATCCCGCACACTCCATTCCCCACGTAGTTTCCTGCTTTCTATAGTTGAAATGCTAATTAAAGCTCACCTACACTGTCCGAGATATTAGTATGTTATTTTAATATAACCAAGTATATTAAAATTACATACTGAAAGGTATAAGAATACGTTGCAAATATTAAGGTGACGAAAGCTTTGAATACTTAAATCAATAAAAAAAAATAAACGGCGTTGAGTTTCGCCATTCAACACATAGTGTCTCGGAAAGTAGGCAGTGTTTGCGAAACAGAGTGTCTTGACACCAGATTCCCCGTACCTTCTTCATGCGGGACACAGTGTGAAGCTAAAAAAAAAAGGTAGAAAAGTAAATAAAACGAATGAAGTATTTTATATGTATCATTTCTTTATGACTTTATTGATTCTTATTTTATTACTTTTAAATTGCTATTACGATATGCACTTCACATTTTATTGCCTTCATTATTGTATCAGTGACGATAGGCCGTAGCTTCATTAATAAATAGTTACATAATTTATATGTTGATAGAGTAGAGTCTTATTTAAGGAGAAGAGACTACAGCATGCGATGGTTACAGGTTCTAAGTCTTTATTTAGATATACTTGTACCTCTTTCTATGATCGGTCTTTCCGGTTAGTTGAGCAAAATGTTTTTGGATTTTCATTTTATTCAAGATATATATGAACAATTTACATTTATAACGTTTCGGCTTTTACCTAATTTGCACCGATTTTCACTTTAACCGGCTTCGTCTGCAGTCAGATTGCAATGACTAAGAGTTGTGATTCATGATACGTTCTAAGTGCAAGTGGTAACTTTGACCGCACGTACAGTGGTGAGTGGGTTAAATCGTAACAATTAGTAGTCCTCGATAAAAGGACTATCTTAGACTAGCGAGTTTAATTAAAGAGTTTCTTCAATTGTATTATATTATATTAGTATAGATATAAGATGTCTGGTCCTTCTGTGTAGAGTCAGCCATTTCCTCGAGTATTTTTTTGTAGTTATTTGAAAATACGATAATAATTATTGTTAAAGGCCGTCATAGCGCAGTGTCACAAGTGACTGTAAAATTGCCTGTATTCAATGTTTTCATTTCCTCGCTGTGGTAGGAGGTAAATCGCGGAATTGAGTTCCGCCCCTCAATACGTTATAGATGTCCACGGGAAGTGGGAAATGGAAGTACCTGAATGGGGACGGAGTACCTTAACACCAGGTTCTCAAGTTAATAATTCAGATTCAGGATACAGCGTGGAACTAAAATAAAATAATCATATAATAGTAAAAGAGAGAGTTCACTACAAGTAAAAGATAAAATAAACTATTTTTTGTATCTACCCACTTGTTACACATCCATTTAACAGTTTCTTAGAACAAAAATTACTTATGTATCCAAAAATAGTTTAAAGTTTAACAGCGTCTCGTTCACCATAAATCTATCGAAACATCGTTGTAATATTAAAAATGGTGTAATGATGATAATTAGCTCTAGCTCTTGGGGGCAATGAAAAATTATCGTTTTGTTCTTTAATTAGGCGTTTCTGTGTCGAAATCTTTATGTTATACATATGTTGTTTGTGTTTCATAGCGGATGTGTTAGTACAAGGAAATATAAATTATGTGATATTATTGCACAATACATGTTTCTGTTTTAGTTTCACGCTTTATCCCGCATATAGCGGGGTAGACAGATGGAATTTAGAGTTGAGATTCTCCTTTATTCACCCACCGCCCAATCTTTTTGCCTATATTACTCAAGTGCGTGATAGTGCGTGAAGCTATGAAATATTTTTTAGGTAGATATACCCATGCGCCCCGACTGACCTCATTCGTTCATCGCTTATTATAATATTTGAATGTAATTATAAAAAAGTCATGAAATCTTTTTCTGTCGAAAAGTGGGATTGTCTTAATATGAATGGAGTGTCTTAACACTAGGTCCTTTATGCCTATCCTATGCTGTATGCGGGATACAGCGTGACACCAAAAAAAGCATACATAAATAAACACTAAGCTCTTCCAGCTTATCCTTCAATATGCCGAAGAAAAGAAAGATAAGACATGAAAAGAAAATTTCTATATTAAAGTCAACATGTCAGTACTAATCAAGCTTCGAGTTAAAAACAATATTAAAAGTCACTCAAACCAAACTAGTAGTAAAGCTCTTGTTTTATGGCTTAATTCATGGGCATGTTTACACCACACTTATTTATGTCGTAAAATCCCTTTTTTATTTTCATTTTACTTTATTTATCAAAATAATCGTATTTTACAACTGGAAGCTGTTTCTACTTCCTGAGGTTTTAAGTTTTTTGTTTGTTTTAGATTTTATTTTGTGATTTTGGGAAAATCGATATTTTACAATCATTTTGTATATTTAGATGTGTTCAATTTTAGTTGATTTGTTAACATTTAATATTTTCATTTACTTTCCTTGGCTTATTTAGAAATCTTTAGATTGTTATTTATTTTAAAAAAGTTATTATGTATTGTTCTATAATTTTATTACATATACTTGTAAAATAAACATTATTTATATTGTGCCGTCTTGTATTGTTTTATATTATTATTAAAACGTGACAAAATGTAACAATCTTTAACTATTACTATTAACTTAACTTTTAGAAGGAATCTTCTTTACTACCTCAGGGTAGGTACCAACCATTAATTCTTTTGTAAAAATTGAAGTTTAATAAAATTAGTCTTACAAACGCTTTATGTTAAATAAATACAACATTTTTAGAAAACATCATATCTATGTATTTTGAGTTATGAAACCTTAATAAATAATGTTCGTGGGGCCAGTCCAGCCAGTCGCAGGGGCACAAGTGTGTGGCCGTAAGTGCGACTGGTTATGGGTTGCATATCCACTCGACGAAATGAAATATTTAATATTTTCATATCTTCGCTCTGGTGTCGAAACAACAGTGCGGCGTTAAGTTCCACCACTACTCCAGAATTCGACGGATAATAGGGAGCAAAATGTTTTAGACATGCGGGATACAGAGCAAAACTGTAAAAAAATAATAAATTAGATACCTACCAAAGGATTTTTTTTTTCATTTTAGCTACACTATAACTTGCACATAGGAAGCTAGGCAGAAGAAATCCAGTTTTAAGATACTACGTTCTCCGATTTCCTCTCAATTTTTGATATATTTCGTATTAAATACCGGAATTCAACGCCGTGCTTCGATTTCTAACGCGAGCAACGTCGAATCGAAGCCGCAGCCATAACGCTCTTAGACCTAAACATATCTACATACCTATTTGTAAGCAACTACACACAACCACTAGCTTGCATTCGCACACTTGTGCCACTGTGCCACGACAGCCTTTTTAATATAGTTATGAATCATCACTAGCTTAACAGATATATGAAATTTATGATGTTCCGTCTGGCTGACTAGACGGTTACGAAACCGCCTCATGTCGCCGGTCCGCTGTTTAGTTGTCGCAGAATATAGTTTAGTTATAGTTTAGACATATTATACAATAAACCAGCTTGTGTTAGACGCTTCGTCAGATCCGGCTTCAGAATTCTTGTATAGAAATAGTAAATTGAAAAGTGTGTATTTATACCCTGCTATGTGCTGGATACAACGTACAGCTAAATAATGTGTGTAAATTGATAACGTGCGTATAAAAGAGGCCATCGTGGTGCAGTGATTCAGCAGCTGTTTGTTAATGCAATGGGTGTGGGTTCGACTTCCTTCCAAATGGCATTATTAGTTCCGGATTTTATTGCCAGAGTCTGCTTTCCGACTCAATCTACTCCACTTTGCACGGTCTTGAGCATCCTTGGTGGTTAATCCATTGGCCTTCATGTCCTGCATCACTACATCCAGCAATCGCTTTATTGGACATCCGGAGGGTCTAACTCCAGGGACAGATATAGAAAGTCACTTCTTTCCGACATAATCCTTAAGCCGGCGCGCAACGTGGCCATACCATCTCAGGCGTTGCTCTAGAAGCTTATCCGCTACATCACAAACTCCAAGACTACTTCGGTTGAATGTATTTTGTTTGCGATCCGATCGCGTTACACTGCACATCCATCTCAGTATCTTCATTTCTGTAATGCTGAAATGCTAAATGAAGCTTCTGAGTGTGCTGAGATAGTACGCGCCAGCACTCGTTACCATATAAAAGAACCTGTCGGAAGATACTCTGGTATATCAATCTCTTGATCTTAGGCAGTATTATGCGATACATGCTGCAATGGACATCGTGATAAATGCCTCCAGACTCGTCCATAACGGATCCAAGATACCTGATATTTTCCGAATTAACGGCTGGTTCAGGACCTATTTTGATAGTGCCCGAATTGTCACTCCCACAAGTCACGGTGAAAATTATAGTTGTGTGTCCAATTTGAGGAAATAATTATATTATATTACAATTATTTTCGACGAGGCAAACGTGGCGTTGACTTCCGCCACTCAACATGCAATGCCTCAAAATTTCAAAAAAATATTTTGATTTTTCTACTCTGGTAGTCGTAGCACGGCGTCGATTTCTGCCACACAAAACCCAATGGCTAGAAAATTTATTGAAAAGTGGGAAACAAATTGTCTTAACACTAAAGTCCCCGCCTTCCTTGCTTGTGGAACAAAACGTGAGCTTTTTTTTAGTTGATTGAAACAGTTTATGCATTCTCTTCTCTCTTCTTTTCTTCTTCCCTATATGGGTAATAACACCAATAATATGAAAATGGACCCTCTCTTCTTAGCAATCCTCCAAGCGTTCTTATAAGTATCTAAAGTACTGAATCATATGTTTTATTCTTATAATTAATAGAGCGAGTCGACCATATAAAGACGTTACAAGGCATTAAACCTGCCCACTGGGGCACTTCTGTACAAATTCACATTAAACCAATTTACTTTAGTATCAATCTTTTACAATCGACTGTAAATGTACATGGAAATTGAAATGGCTGCAATTCAGAATATAAATTAGTCATTATTGGATCAAAGTGTTTCGAGATACAAACAATTGTTGTATTTCTAAGTAAATGTCGAATTATCGTAAATTATTTGCGTCTATTTGACTAGAATTCGAGGATTTGGTTAAATTCTTAGGGAATTTAAACTATTAAAAGCTTGTTTTTATTTATTTTTCTAGCAAAAACAGCAGTAAAAAATGCCCTTTGAAAAACCTTCTGAGTATCGCCACTTCATCGTATAAAATTAAATCGGCGGCCTCAAAATTTTTCAATTTTCTCGTTTTGGTAACAAGACAAAATGCAGTATTGAGTTCAACAATTCAACACGCAATATCTCGATAATTAGGTGATGTGGGTGGAGAGTGGAGTGTTTAAACACTACTTTTTCGCTGCTTAGCCTACTATATGTGGGATACTGCGTGAAACTGAGAAACATTTTTGTATAACGTGATCTTGAAATATAATTGAATAGCATTCCCGTGTTATTAATATGAAACTGAAATAATCTGTAACTGTACATGGAATCGAGACATTACTAGACTCCGTCTAATAATACCAAACATTCACAGTTCCTCCTTCTAAGGATAATATATTTTGAGCTAATTTACATCTAACAAGTGGCATGACGAAGTGAAAACATCATCGTTGTTGTCACGTGTATTTTGTTCATGTCATATATTTAAGGATTGTAATTAGATATGAGATGAGAGAAAATAATTTTATCATTGTTAGTGTGGTCGACATATTATAGCTGTATTCGACTTGGAGTTATTAAGATTTAAAATCATCAAGTATCCCGCTTAACAGCGTAGGTTCCCTACCTACTTAGAGTCAAGACACTCCTTCCTCTCTGTTAAAACGCGACGGTTGAGAGTTCGATTACCTACCTAATCAGGGAAGTAAAATATTTAATATTTTTATTATTTTTCGCTCTTGTTTATTGATGACAGCCAAATTACACATTTTTACATAGATTGTAGCTTCTTATTCTGATTCTGTTTTATTGCCATAAAGTTTAATTTATATCATATCAGTTAGTTTTTGCGCGAAATAAGAACAAACATTCATCCATCCTCACACACTTTCACATTTGTTACATTAATAATATATAATTAAACTAACAAAAAACAAAAAAAAAACAACGCTACAATATTAGAAAACCAAAATAACTGACAGTGCCACAAAGATCTATTTACGTATATATCATCAGTTATCTATTTTATTGCACCATCGTCTGTCCTGTCATTAATTTATTCTTGCTTTTAGCATTTAAGTTACGGACGAAGTGTAGTAAACTTAACTATTGAAGACTATTCGGTGTTTGTTTGAAAAGTATTTGCTGATTTTACGGTCATTCGGACAAACAAACTATATATGTAGAGTCTTATATTCAATACTTATAACCATAATATCTAATTTACTGGCCATGAAGTTACAATAAAATAACTATTCTGTAACAATAACTATTTTACAACTATAACTATTCTATAAATATAACTGTTCTATAACTGTAACTATAGTTTAAATAATGTTTAATACAAGGTTATGATGTCACTTTTATAGTTTTTTTACGAACCTTTTATAAGTGACTTGTTGCAATGTAGTTAAAATAGATTTAGATCATTTTTAAATTGTCTCCAATGGTGTTGTGACAGTGCCTTCTTGTTTTATATAGGAAGTGGGTTTAATGTCCGTATAAGGTAGAAATTGATACTGATATTAAAGGAATGTTGAGTTATATTATTATTGAGGCCAGTCGTGGCACAGGAGCACAAGTGTGCATTGCAAACGCGACTGGTTGTGGGCTCGATGCTCCCTTAAATGAAATATTTATTTAAATTTATATTTTCATTTTCTACGCTCTGGTGTCGAGGCAAACCGCGGCGTTGAGTTCCACCACTCAACACGCAATGCCTCCAGAATTCGGTGTAAAGTTAGGGACGGAGTGTCTTTACACTAGGTTCCCTCTGCCTAACCTGCTAAATGCTGGACACAGCGTGAAAAAAAATAAATGAAAGCTTAACAGTTCAAACAGTTTCTATGACTCAATAAACCAATCCATCATATAATGACGATCTACCGCTAGTAGCAATACCAATCAATACAATATCAAATCAAATTGGCTAAAAGAGTTGATTATATTATGTTTAACGTTGGTGACTCACAAAGCACGCCGCTACCTCAAGGCGTTTGCCCACGTAGAGCAAGACGCGGAGGAGGAGCTCTGTGTGGTCTCACACCGTAGTGAATTGAAACATTAAGCTATCTACGATTTGACACGTTGTATGATTGGATAAGTTTGTTTTGAAAGATTAATTTGATTTGTAATTGGTATTAGGGTTAATTTTGCCTAGAGTTGCTTTAGGATATGTATATTGGAAATTGTGATCGTAAAGTTAAGGAGGAGGAGGAGGAGGAGGAGCTGTTAAGGTTTTGTCTACTCTAGTTTTTATCTGCTGTTACGCCCTTGAAGTCTAATGAGAAGAATTTTTCAATCAAAACTATTAGTTCTTGAGTTTAGTGTTGTGGATTAAGCAAACACACACACTTGATCTATATAATTTTAGTATAGAAGTATAGATATTCACTATAGTGTACAAAATACAACGTTAGGTTGTTGTTATTTACGCACCACTTTCCGCTGAGTTCTGGAGGTATTGCGTGTTGAGTGGCGGAACTCAATGCCGCGCTTTGTCTCGACACCAGAGGGAAAAAATATAAATATATAGATTTAAATAAATACTTAATTTAAGTGGGCATCGAGCCCACAATCAGTCGATATTCAGTCACGCTTTGTGCCCCTGCGCCACGACTGGCCTCAATTATTTTTAAATAATTACACATTTATTAAAAAAAAAACGAAACAATTGATTTCTAACTAATAGTTCAGAAAATTTAATCACAGCAAACATAATATAACAGTCGTAAATTATAATTTTATAGAGTAAGTGTCAAACGCAAATGTTTGTCGTAACTTGTGGGTGCGTGGCACAAAGCTTTTCCTCTATCTTGGCAAGTACTAAGGGATTTAATCGTAAATTCGATAAGCTGTCTTTTAATATGTTGTTCGCGACGATATCGGTTACTAAATGTGGTCTTGCTCTATATGTACAGGTATTAATGTATAGTTTTTGTTTTTTTTGTAGAGCTTTTTCTACTTTCGTACTTTATTGTGAAATTTTAGCTATTTTTATGTAAAAAAAACAATCTAATATATTGATGAGAACACTTCTAGCCCTTATTGACGTATATATAAACAATTTACTGCGATTAACCTCTATTTTTCTTAAAATAATAAGTTTATTAAAACCACAGAAATAAAAGTAGAGCAGTGGAATTTAATAGAAAAAAAACGTGTAATTTCTAATAATGAACAGTTCGGAAAAATATTTCTTTCAGGTTATTTTGCATATATTTAAAATATATCTATAAAAAATATCTAAAGTTATATAATTTTTATAGATTATGTTTTAACTTATCCAGACAATACCTATAGGACTAGTATTTGTAGGACGCGTTTGATATACAGCCTGTGTTAAAAACCGGTCATGTTTGCTTAGCGTTTAACTCGTATTATTTAAGTGCTTCCTTAAATTTTTTTTATAGCTTCGCGCTGTATCCTGTATATAGCCGGGTATGCCCTGAGAATCTGGAGATCTAATGTTAAGGCACTCCGTTTCCATTAAGACACATCTGTTCCTAATTTGCAGCCAAATTTTGAGACGTTTGGCATCGAAGGCATTGTGTGATGAGAGACGGAACTCAACGCCACGCTTTGCCTTGACACCAGAGCGAACAAATAAAAATAATAACAAATTAATTTCCTCGAGCGAACTCACAACCTGTCGCGTTTACAGTAACACGCTTATGTCACTGCGCCACGGCTGGCTTCTGCACTACAACAGAAATAAATTGGATAAAGGAAGTAAATTTGTAAAATGAACACGACAAGCAAGCTTAACTTAATTGTATGACGGCATGATACGCTTGTCCCTCCGTTACGCTTTACATGAAGTTATTAGGCAGATTTATTAAATTATATATACAAATATGCTTAGAGCGTTGATAAATTAAAATTATAGAGTTTCATAACATTATACATACACGCCTTTTAGATTCTTTAAGTAAATTAATTACATGCCTTGCCTATAAAATACGCACCCTTAAATATAATTTTATTGTTTTTCTTAGATTTACACTGTATCCTGCAAATAACAGGGTAGGCAGAGGTAGGCTAGGAACCTAGTGTTAAGATACTCGGTTGCCATTTAGACACTTCCGTTCCCCGCTTTTTGCCGAATTCTGAAGGCAGTGCGTAGTGGAACGCTTTACTTTTACGAAAGGTAACGCCTTTCGTTTAGAGCAAGGAAATGAAAATATTGAATATTTCTCTTCCTTGAGTGGGAATAGAACCCACAACCTATCGCGTTTACAGTCGCGTGCTTGTGCCCCTGTGCCACGACTGGCCTTAATATATATAAAAAAAATATTTAGCATAAGCTTTCCGAATATACGCATTGAATCTCTTCTTTTTGCTGATATTAATTCTAGCGTTCATTGCCTGGATCTGCATTTCTACTCAACCTACAACTTCTCAATCAATCTTAGAATCTATTCTAATATATCTCAAAGACAAAACCAATGGCAAGACTTAGTGTTACTAATTAAAATAATATATTACTTTCAATACAAAACGAGCTTTTATTCAAACTAATATATCTTTTCTGGGTAGTTAAAGCTCTACGCTACATTTATTGTTCGTTCATTATTTAGCCCTTATTAATCAGTTTAATTACAAATCTCTGTCTCATTATACTTAACAATGCTATTTTATAGCTACACCCACGAGCTAACTTTGAGAAGCTGTGGTTGGCTAATTTTGTCAATAGAATAGTTGCATCACGTTGGAAAGTCATTTTGTTCTTTTATAGATCTGATCTGATGAGTATCGGTTCGTAATCGTTGAGACGATGAGTCATTTTGAAGATAGGAAACGGTTTCAATGTAGGTGTAGGCTGATTTTCTATTTATGTTTAACAAAGGGTTGACGTTTTAAGGTCTTTGGGAAGTTTGGAGAAATACAGTATGTGCTTTGTAGTTTTTTTCGTTTATGTTAATTGTTTAATATGACATCACGCTATACCGCTGTTAAGACCATTATTATGTATGAATATATTTAAATAGTTAATTGAAAAAAATATATTTTTTATTTTTAAAAACCTTTTAGACAAAATTTGTATTGTAAAAAATAAGAACCAAAAATAATAATAATTCATATTATTATTTAAACAATTTTAATAATAATTAAAAAAATATAGTTAAATTGACCTAGACGGCCAGTGCCATATATAAAAATAAATAAATTACCGACATGTTTAAATGTCCAGAAATTTCAATAATTCTACGACATATCTATAATAACAACTATTTCGTCACTGAGTGACTGACAGATAATGCACAGGTCAAACAATTGAGCTACTAGAGTACTAAAAAGACTACATGGACTTTTTAAAATTCATATAGGATCTAGCCATAACAGAACTTGTCATCTTAGGTCTTAAAGTACAGGTAAAAGAGATAGGGGGAGATCTCGGTTGACCTTCGAAAACACGGTATCGAAGATACTGGAGGAAGGTCACGTTAAAAGCATGATGACTCCCCGGAGGGCATGTACGAATAGGTTGATGAGAGTAGACGAGGCGAAAGAGGTATGTAGAGACTGTAGCGTTTGGAGTGAAGTTAAGTTAAGTTAGTTAAGGTCATAAAGTCCACACAAGCAAAGTTGAGGGTTATAACTTGTATTATAATATAACAATAACATCTATACATATATATATATATATATATATATATATATATATATATATATATATATATATATATATATATATATATATATATATATATATTATAAAATGCGGAAGTGTACACCTCACTCAAGCTTCTAATTACCAACTAATTGATTTAGTACGATGACAGTAAGACACTGCGACAGCGAGCCTGTCTATATCGAACTAGTTCAATTTGCTGAATTATAATATAATGCTGTCTGAAGTAAATCAAATGAGGCTCACACTGTATCTCGCATATAGCATCTCACAGGTAGGTAGAGGGAATCTAGTGATAAGACACTCCGTTTCCCACTTTTTAGAAGTTTTCGATTCATTTCGTATTGAGTGGCGGAACTCAGCGCCAGGATTTACATTATGCCTATGCATAAAGAAATATATATGCATAAAGAAAATATTAATATATAATAATTATATTAATTCCTTCCCCCGAATGGAGATTGAACCCACAACATTGTCGCATTTCTGTTATATTTCTGCTAGATCTCAATGGTACTCCTATCTGAAGTATTGGATGCTAAAAGTAAGTTTAATTAAAGTAAATAAGAGTTTCAATTAAAGTAAATAAATATTGACTTTTTATTAGAAATACACACTATGGTTCTTGTGGCTATCAAAAAATATCTTACTCTGTTCATATTTTTTGCTCAATCTCGGAACATTGTTTGATTGGTATTTACTGTACCTGTACGTGTCTAAACTGGTAAAAAAATCCTTCACGCTAGAGCTGAGAAAGTCGAGCCAAGTGATACGACACTCCGTTCCTTAATTTTCGACCAATTTTCAAGAGATTGTGTGCATTAGGGACAGAACTCAACGCCCTTCTTTTCTTGCAACCATTGCAATAAAACTAAATTATTCTTTATTACGAGTGGGCATCGAACCTGTGCTATGATGCTGTGCTGATCGACTTGTCAGTCGGTACTACAAAATATATATATTATTTTATAATATATAGCTATTTCACTCTTAATAAAATCGATATCTTCATTAATTGTATAATCGATATTATTAGTGAAGTACAGACACGGGTTATTACAATCGAAGTCAATTCGGTGTGCAAGTGCAAGGCGCTAACGGTCTATTTGTGTAACATTATTTCTGAACCAACGAGCCGTGTGTGAGAGTGAGTACGCTTTAGCGTTTATAATATACTATTATAATAATATTTATTATATTTTATAAGCTATCTTTATTGTTAATATAAAAAAATATATTTATATACTTAAAATTTAATATATGCTTGTAGGCGTGATTAGTTGTTCGATTTCCTCTATGCAGGTTCGATTTCCACTCGGAGGATTGAGTTATCTCTGTTTTCTCGCTATGGTATGCCTCGTAAATTGAGCAGAAAGAGGTGAATGGAGTAACTCAACACTACATTTTTTTTGCCTCTCTAATGTATTATGTGGGATACAGCGTGAAGCATATTGTGATAATTATATGATGATATAAAAAATAGGCTGATAGTCGTGGCGCAGCAGCACGAGGTGTGACTGTAAAACTGACTGGTTGTGGGTTTGATCCCCACTCGAGGAGATAAAATATTAACTTAAATTTATATTTCCATTTCTTCGCTCTGGTGTCGAGGTTAAGCGCGTCGTTGAGTTCTGCCACTCAACATACAATGCCTCCAGAATTCGGCAGAAAGTGACGAACAGAGTGTCTTAACACTAGGTTCCCTCTGCCTACCCTGCTGTGTACGGGATACAGCGTGACGCAGATTTTTTTTTATATAAAAAATATTTATATAAAAAACTTAGCCGATAGTAGTTTTCTATTGGACTGGCAACACCGGCATTTCTTTGCTAAATAACGATTCGAAAGTGCTTGTAGAACTTAGAAGTCTATTTAAATTAAAATATAGTGACTCCACTTGATTTATACAATACAATACAATAATCTTGCAAATCGTATCGTTCACGTCGCGTTCAAAATATATCACATTGGAATATATTTGTTAGTCCATTTATTTAGCGTCACGTTACGTTATTATTATAGCACTAAAGTCGGCGTGAGTTTTGCGACTGCACAGCGTTTGACTGTAAATGCGACGGTTGTGGGTTCAATTTTCACTTGAAACAATGATTATTATTCTCATTTTCTCTCTCTGGTAACATAGCACGGCGTTGAATCCGTCACTCAACACGGAATGTATCGAAAATTGGGTGAAAAATGGGTTGATAAAATGTTGTAACTAAATAAATCCAGAATATGAATGGCTTGCCATGGGCGTAGTAAGAAGAGAAACCGGGTAGGCCATGCCCATCCTAGAGTGATCTGGCCATGCCCACCCCAGATATTTTACAAACAAAAAATTTGCTCAGAAAAAAGATAGAAGTGGTGCCTCACGAGACCTTCACGCTTACCTCGATGCAATATATAAGAATTGCGTAAGAAAACAATAATAATTGTTCAAAGCTACTTAAAATGAAGAGCATCCTTCATATTATTATGGATATTGCTAACGACTTATATAGAAAATAATAGTTTACAATTTACATATAAATTGAAAAATTTATATAACAGCTTGTGTTATACAACAACCAATGTTTTGCTACTATATTGTTTCTTAGATAATATTATTGTTTGAATGCTGCCGTTGTTTCATGTAATGGTCTATATAAGACTAGTCGTCGCCCGTAACTCGGTTTGCCGTGGACTTTAAGAGTTCAAAAGGAAAATATATATTTTTTTTCATTTCCATAGGAATTTCAAGAAATTGATTTTTAGTGCTCCCCCTTCTTAAGTAGGTAGGCTACATATCTCTACTTTCCAGTACGTTCAGTAATGGAAGAGTGTTATATACTAGAGATAAATAAATAGATTTAATAATAAATTAGATTTTTTTAACGTATAAATCTAATGATAGTAATAAAAAATACATAAAACAAATATTAGAATTATTGTATTCATAGAATTCTCATTTCATTATATGACATAAGAATTCTATTAATGACATATTGAATTATGTCTTAACATTCTTCTGTTTACATTTTAAACATTATTTAAATTTCATCATCTACTCAATTGAGCAAATTGACAAATACAAACAAATCGATTTTAAATTCACTCAGATATCGATTGTAGGAATTAATATCGATTATTCGCAGTAAATTTTATGATGGTCGCTGATGATTGAGCTTTCAAGTAGTTCAAGGAAGAGGTCAGACTTCAGAGAGGCGATGACAGATGGACGTCAACGGGATCGCCATTGTTAGAACTCGTCTAAAGACAGCTCTTGTTTAGTCTAACTATTGAAGAACTTATCTTTTAGAATGTGAAATTTATGTTCTATAGTTTATAGTTTTTTTGTATTATCTGTATTTGTTTTTGTATTTTTTATAGCAACTTTGCTAGACAAAGGAACTTACGAACACTTCCGTTTCTTACTTTCCGCCAAATTCTAGAAACTTGTTACTAGAGTGACGAAATGAAAATATTACTTTTTAGAAAACGTATAAAATTTTTAATGTAGCGAGATTTGAACCCGCGCCTCTTGAATACAGTCTAAGCACTCTAAAAGCTAATATTATCATTCGTTGCTGACGGCAACGAATGATAATATTAGCCATGCCATAAAATAGCCATGTCAAAAATCTAATTCTTTTCTTATACTTACATTGTAACAGCTTATTTATGTTGTTTACAAATATTTAATCCTTAAGTGTGGAACAACAATTTAAAATATTAAATACTAGCGGACCCGGACGCGGCTTCGCCCGCTTAAACTTTACGAATGCTTATAGATATATTTAGGAAATTGTTTGTGAAAATATGTAACTAATTTAAATAAAAAAAATATAAGTAAACGTAACCATAGTAAAATATTAATAAAAAAACTAAACAAAACCAGCTACATTATTAATAATTTTATCTCTTTCTGTCTTTCTATTTCCCCGAGCTAATATCCAGAATAACTGAACTAATTTTTATTGGACTTTCAGTGATCGATTTTACTGATTTACCCGGGAAAAATCTTTTTACTCGTTTTCCTTGCGCGCGTACATAGATACTATATGAAATAACTAAAGTCCTTTCTACATTTAATATGATAAGTTTTGCGAGCAATATCAAATAAAATCCCAGAAAACTAAAACCACAATTTATTAAGTGTATAACAACGGTATAGATAACCATCCAACCAAGATGAAATAACCAACAATTCTCTCCTTAATACTTAAATAATATTACACCGATGCCGCGCAGGGTCGCAACTTACACCACACCAAGAAATGTATGAAAATCTAACTAATCTGCTCCTCGAATAAGCGAAGAACCAAAGAAAAGTATAAATTAATTATAAACAGCAAATAATTACATAAAAATTAACAGTAGTTCGAAAATGTATGAAAATTTACAAAACCGTCAAAGTCATCTGCCCGTTCGTGTCGGTCATACTATGCCGCTCGTAGGCTCGGTCATTTCGAATCAGTGACATCTCCTTAATTATTTATTAGAATGTTATACAGTGAACTATAATTTCAATCTAGATGAAATGCTAAAAGTGACTATTATATTCATTTTCATAAGGATCAATATCAAATTATAGAAAATACATACAACAAAAACCCGATAAATATAAAGTAAATTAATTAAAACGGTTACTTGTTGTTACTGTGTTACATTGCTCAAGCTTCACAGATAAACATAATATCAACATGTATCGCGGACTTTTTTAAACATTATTTAAAGGACAATATTTTTATAAAACATTATTTTTATGTATCTCATAAGGTTGAGTCGGCGCACGCCATGTATGCGTTAAGCAAGCTCATTTTGGGTGACGTTTGCTTATAACAACCAATAAACTTTGTAAACCGTTGCTTAGCAACGGTCGGTTGTTATTAACATGGCGGAATAAATTGCATGTCAAATTGAAAAATATTTTAATATATTAGTATATATCGACAATATTACAAATATGAGAAAAAAAGTAACCTATGTTCATCCGAAGACCCTCAAGTATCTCTATATGAGTATTTTATTACAATTGAATTAGCGGTTTGGCCCTGATTGCGGCACAGACAGACAGACAGACAGACAGACAGACAGACAGAGTTACTTTCGAATTTATAATATAGGTATGGATTTAGTATTCTCTCTCGCCAAAACGATAATTCAAAATAAGTGTCTTTGAGTAGTGGAAATTTGTAACAATCTCAATACAGTGATGATCCCTAACATCATAAATAAGTTGTAACAAGCGTATAAAAATTTCGACGTAGCTCGATAAGAACGTATGGCCTAGCGGTCAGAGAGTTTGGGCGGTTTTCAAGAGGCGCCCGTTAAATCCCGTTAATTTTTTTATAACTTTTCTAAAAAGTATCTCTTCTAAGGGTGGAATAAAACTTTAGAAATGAACATGAAAACTTTAGAAAGATAAATAATGCACAGTTTGAAGGAAAGCTTAAAGTACCACCAGGTTTTCGTCTCATAGGTTTAAAAAAAAGTACCTACTACAGTACTTTTTTTGTACACACGTATACATTGCGTGTTAATTGGCGGAAGCAGTCTGATATATTCTTTGAAATTTTATATTAATACCAGAGTAAGGAAATAAAACTATTTCGCACCCCCAAATGGGATAAGAACTCGCAACCTTCGCGTTTACCGTTCTCACATTAATTCGTAAGTATTTACATTGAAAAAAAGAAAAAATAAACAACATACACAATAGGTTATTTGTCAATGTTACTCAAGTGCATCTGTAAAAAAACCTGCTCTAAATAGTGTAGATACAAATCTACGTAATACATAATGTATGAAGGAAGTACTCGGAGGCTGTAGCTAATTTAGTGGCGCTACACGCCTATTAATGTATACATACTTATCCTATATATCTATAAATACTAGTAACATTCACTATTTCTGGCATATAATAAGGTAAATTGTTCCTCCTCCGTTAAACAATGCACGGCGTTGAGATCCGCTAATATCTCAAAAATACGCAGAAAGTGGGAAACACAGTGTCTTAACACTAGGTTCTCTCTGATTACCCTGCTAGATGTGGAGGAACTAAATAACGTATGTATTTTATATATATTTCTCATACAAATAAATTAATTTTATAAAGAAATTCTTTTTTCTAGCCACTATCATAACTCGCTCATTGAACGAGTCTATTAAGCTACTCATCTAATTCGAGCAGTCATTTTCACACTCAACTATAGACTAACGGTCTAATAAGCTTCTTACAGTTAAATTGAACCTGGGACATTATGCAATAAATACCTATTACGCTATTATATAGATTGTATGCTTTGAGATAAATATAATTTAATATTACCATTAATTTCTTAAACTGCGTCAGTAGTGGCGCAGAGGCACAAATTGTAGGTTCGATTCCCACTCGACGAAATTTTACATTTCATATTTTCCTGTCTGCACTCTGGTGTCAAGGCAAAGCGCGGCGCTCAGTTTCGCCACTCAACACGCAATTCCTCCAGAATTCTGCGAAAAGTGGGAAACGGAATGTCTTAACAGTAGGCCTATTAGCTAGCCTGATACATGTGGGATACAGCATGAAGCTGAAAACAACAAAGAAAAAAAAAGTATTTCACTTGAATATTATGTTAAAAATAAGACATATTTCGAACTAAACTAACATATAATATTTTAATAACATTAATTAATAAATAAAAATAAATAAATCAGCTTCAGGCTGTATCCCACACACTGCAGGGTAGGCAGAGGGAACATTTTGTTAAGACACTCCGTTCCCCACTTTCTGCCGAATTCTGGAGACATTGCGAGTTGAGTGGCAGAACTCAACGCCGCGCTTTACCTCGACACCAGAGCGAAGAAATGGAAATATAAATTTAAGTAAATATTTCATCTCCTCGAGTGGGAATCGAACCCACAACCAGTCGGTTTTACAGTCACACGTTGTGCCCCTGCGCCACGACTGGCGCACATTAATTAATATCTAATTGTATTATTACTATAGTATTTGGTGTCCTTAAATATCTACTACAACAGCATATTAATTTTGTTAATTGGAAACTCTGATTAAATTCCAACACTAAATCGATATAAGGGCCCTTATTGGGTCTTAATGAAATTAGATATAATAATTAATTAACTAGTCTTATTCACGGCCTCTCGTACCTCTTATCTATTATCTTACAATTGTAAATTTGTATAGGAATTTGAATTAAATATTTGTTATTTATTTATAAAGTATATAATATTTTAGTATATTTTATAGATTCTAGTAAGTAGTAGTAAAATAAAGTTTTCACATAAAGCAAGGAAGGGGGAAAGCCGAAATTTAGTTGAGTTTCGCCACTCCCCACGTAATGCCTCGAGAATTCAGTGGAAGTTGGGGAGCGGAGGTGTCTTGCAAGGGATTGAAGTAACTAGGTTCCCAGGTTCTCTCTACCTACCCTGCTATGTGCAGGATACATACAGGTGAAAAGATATAAACTGTTTACTTACGGTGGCCGTTTTGAATTGGCAACTATATTGATTATATGATATTTTATTGTCATCAGAATTGAAGTCGTAATCCAAATTTTAGATTAATAGCACTCAGGAATGTATATGAAATTGAGAATACAAGATTTCACATACTCGAACACACATACTAACACGGGAAAAATAAATAAAAGCTTCAGATAGATAGAAATCACTCTCTCGAGTGGGGATTGAATCTGCGACCATTGCGTTACCAGTCAGGCGCTGTCCATGATGCCATTAGAGAATTAATGATAATATAAGTATATAATAACGTTTTCTGCTGTCTCTACTCATATTTAGATATTGTCTTAAAGTAAATGTGTCAGGTTGACTGCAACGTAATCTAGTAGATAAATATTCTAAATTTATCTCAAATAGCAACACCGATTTGTAAGTTTAGTTTAAAATTACTGTTTATAAATACATCTATTATTATGTAAAATGGTGACGTAAATGTTATATTTATTGAAAATAAAGCATTCAAGAAAGCTTTTTAATTTTGCTTACTTATTTGGACATCTATATAGCACGATAAGATAACTAAAGATTTCCATTTACAATTTATTTCTTTATTTATTTTATTTTATTTATTTCTTTATTTATTTATTTATAAGGCCTACCAACAATTGACACAATTATTACATGTCCTTAAAAGTAAAAAAAAAACAAAGTAAATCATATCTAATTGCTCAATCATTTACAGAATAACTGTAACTTTTAATTTACGGCGCAGGGGCACAAGAGTACAACAAGACAGGTTGTGGGTTTGATTCCTACTCCAAAAATAAGTATGACGTTGAGTATCGCCTCTCCAGAATTTGGCGGAAAGTGGAGAACAGAAGTGTCTTAATGAGAATGTGTACGTGTCTTAGCTATTAGTTTCCAGGTTCTTTCTGCCAACTCTACTATGTGCAGAATACAGCGCGAAGATAAAAAAGAATAAATAAATAAATTTAATTAATTTAATTAGCTTCACGCTGTATCCGCACACAGCAGGGTAGGCAGAGGGAACCTAGTGTTAAGACACTCCGTTCCCCACTTTCTGCCGAATTCTGGAGGCATTGCGTGTTGAGTGGCAGAACTCGACGCCGCGCTTATCCTCGACACCAGAGCGAAGAAATAGAAATATAAATTTAAGTAAATATTTCATCTCCTCGAGTGGGGATCGAACCCACAACCAGTCGGTTTTGCAGTCATATCTCGTGCCGCTGCGCCACGACCGGCCTCTGAAATAAATAAAATTGAATATTTAGTTTTTTTAGAAATCTACATAATATTGTTGTAGAGTTTATGTAAATTGCAATATTGTATAGTGTTATATATTTTTAATGTATATATTTAAAACTCTTCCTCACTAAGTAACAGCCGAAATTTGGTACATAAATACTTTTGGGGGCCTAGGCTAGAACTAGAGAGGATCTCTAGAAATCCCTATGGAGACGAAAAAAACGTTTTATTACTCAAGCAAAAAAGTTAAAGGCAACCACAAGTATGTTACATACCTAAAAGCAGTACAACACTATGAGATCATAAGAATCACCCTCAAAAAGAGACAAGTGTCATACGAAAACCGAATTAACTAAAACCTACACAACAAATCCTCCATATTTACAGCTTTATTAGTTGATAACTCCAGCACCAAATGCTAGATTTTATTTATAGAGCAAGTTGATTGCACAAGTAACAACATTTCCTTAAGAATGCGGGCTACACGTTTGCCGTCCTTGGTCATAAGCTCGCTACTACGGTCAAACAGACCGTAGTAAATACACTCTGATGCGAATATTTCGAAGACTTATTGAGACATTTGTAAATTGTAAGCATATTTTTTATTGGTTAAATACTTAGAAGTTGCAGCCTGCTTCGTTGTGTGAACTATGAAATGGGTAAGCTATTTTTTTCCGTTTCCGTAGGAATTTCTGGAGATTTTCTCTTAATGATCTTCTATTTTTCCCAAGGATACTGTATGTCAAGTTTGGTCGTTCTACTCTATGTAATAGTATCTGTGCGTTGTCTATCAGTCACATAGTAACGGAACAGTTATATATAATTCATTCAAAAAATTATTTAATTCACGATTACTTTTTAGCCTATAAGGTCAATATTTATAATAAAAAAATATTGCGAAATATTGATATTTCGGAATTCATGAAATAATATTATCCAATTATAAGTGAATTGATTAAATAAATTTATTGTAAGTTCCGAATTTCTTGCGTAAAATAGCAAAACCTAGAGTTGAAGGCAGTTACTAAAATTATTCACTTTAGGATTTTAAGCAATGGCAACATAGAAGGCTTAATTTTTTTTTCATGTAATAAGCCATCACCAACTTATTCACGATTGCATTAAAAACGCCTTAGTTATAATATAAAAATTATAATAATTATTTATTTGTAACATTACGTATTTTTATTTTTTATGGTTCCGTACCTCAAAAAAAAGACCTATAGGATCACTTTGTTGTCTGTTTGTCTGACCGACTGTCTGACCACCTGTTAAGACCGAAGATATAAGTAGATTGCCACATTGCATAATAAACTAAAAACCATTTCTGATAAATATGAATGTGCTTAGAGACAAATTGCAGAGCACATATCTTCTGTGGACGAGCACCTTAAGATCTGTAGTCATAATTCAGAGCGCTTTGAGTCACTCACTAATAATTACGTCTGCGAGTATCAAGCGCTCATACCGAGCCATCCAAGGGAGATGTCAGAAATATTTTCCCAATCTCAGGCTGGTGGAGCTCAGGACCAAAATTGGTGATGTACAAAATATCAATACTAGAAAAACGAGTAAACTCTACAAATAATCCGATTGCATCGAATCTGTAATTCTTTTATGGGACAATGTGGACGCTTTTACAACAGGATCCCGGAAAACGTCCGAGAATGTTCTATATCACAATTTAAAAGAGTTGTGAAAAGACGTTTGTGTGTTAAAGGTTATAACCAAATTAATGATTATATAATTGATAGTACGCCTTGGGAATGAGATGCTCGCTCCAGTCTGTTTCAAAGTATCATGGTGAGAAATGTTAAAATGTGTTTTTGTATTTTTGATTTAAAAAAATATCTCTCGCTAAGTTTCTTGCGCCGGTTCTTCTCAGGTCTGAGACGTTAACTTTAGTGAACTGCTGGTAAATTATTTGACGTTCAAAAAATAAAGCATAGAACTTCTAATTTTGAATAAAATTATCTGAATTTGACTTTTGACTTTGATCATACTTCTAGAAGTTGAACCAAGTGTACCTACGCCACGTTCCATAGCAATATCGTTAGTATTTTAACTATTTTATAGTTCTTAGGCGGCTTTAATAAAACGTCCATTATAGTGGTATTTTCTAACTTTTTGTCTAACAATAATATTTGGATACAACATTTTTATTTTAAAACCGTATATTATTCGACTTCCTACACTTAAACAGTAGCATTATCATAGAAATAGGTCAGTCTTTCTTTATTTAAATATACTTCAAGAATATATTATTTAAATGAGCATGCGATCTATTCACAGTAATCGGGTAACAAACCAAACAGGCTTAGGGTTGGATGGATGCCATGCTGGAACTTACGTATGGATTTGCTATTTTAGAAATAATAAATATAATATGATAATGTCTTAGAAATAATGAAAGCGATATATAGACTTCTGATGATTTTTCTTTATAAATGAATAAAAAAGTCCATCAATGCTACTCGCCCATTGAGAGTCAGAGATCAAATTCAGGATTGCAGTCAACAGGAAGGACAACTTGTGAAACTTGACAAACTCAATTTTTCCATATAATTATCCATACGGATCTGTTTTATATGAAATGAAGTACAATGATAAGTTTGTAATTGTTTTCGTCTGTAATATAAATATAAATTTTAAATAAGCTTAGGGTTGGATGGGTGCCATGCCATATAATGTATAATAATCTAAAATAGCAAATTTATTCGTAAATTTCACAAACGTATCGCTATTTTGGAAATAATAAGCATAATATTGTAATTGTGTTGTCAGCGTAGTCCGAAACTTAAGGAAGAGCGCTCTTATCCATCCATCCATCCATTCTTGTAACTACAGGCCTATTGCTATCACCACTATACACTATACATACTCGCGAAGGTGATAGATTAATCTGAAGGATGGTCGACTGATTAATGACCATCGATATGACTTCCGCCTTGACCGCTCAACCGGTAATGTGGACCGCCATCTTTTTCACTGCGCGCAGTATCAAAGTCACTGTGTGCGACGATTTTGAACGCCTGTGAACGCTGGCCTTTCCCAAGGCTGCGTGCTGTCCCCTACGTTGTTTCTTCTACATATAAATGACATGTTAGAAGATTTTAGGATTCATTATGCAGATGATCAGCCAGTCAGTCTCAGTTGTCGTGTCGCCAATTTTCCAAAAGACTCTTCTTATAGCCGCGCCCAGTATCATTGGCTTGAACATCTCGAGTGATCGCCAGTACCGCGATCATCTGAAAAGCAAGTCCAAGTTGGCCTCAAAGAAACTGAGGGTTACCAACAGAACGAGACAGTACTTCACGCCATAACGCCGATTGACCTTGTATAGAGCCCAAGTTCGGTCTTATATGGAGTACTGTTCTCATCTCTGGGCTGTTGCACCTCAGTATCAGTATCAGCTTGACCCATTTGATCACATACAACGTAGAGCCGTTAGAATCGTTGGGGATCCAATGATCCGTGAAAGGCTTGACTTTGTGTAGAGACGATAAGCTGTGCGTTTTCTACCGCATTTATCATGGGTAGTATTCTAGAGAACTGTTTGACCTGTTACCTGCCACCAAATTTTCTAACCGCACAGTACGTTACAAACTCAAGTATCCCATCTACACAATCTGGATACGTGGCACTCCATAACTGTGCAGTTTCGTAGGAATAGCCTTCCACGCGCCACGCAACTGTGGAATGGCCTGACCTGCGGCAGTAATTCCAGGTCGATGCGACCTGGGTTCCTTCAAAAAGTGCGTCTATCCTTACAATAACGCGGCAACGCACCTGTAACTCCTCTGATGTTACAGGCGGTCGTGGGCGGCACTGATCTTTTACCATCAGGTGAGCCGTATGCTCCTTTGCCAATTTCTAAATCTACACAAAAAAAAGATATAAGATACTTCACGAGGACCTACAGTTATGAAATTTTACTAGAAATGAGAACTTACAATGTAAATAAGGAAAAAACCCAAAAGTTAAAATTTATAGGTATCTTATAGAAAAAAATAACAATCTTATATTTGTAGTTCATTTCACACAAAATGGGTGCATACTCCCCCAAAATTAAACTTGGAAACTTTTATAAGTTGTACTTTTCGTTGTCCTATAATCCTGAAATTGGTATAGAATCCTCGGTGAGCTAATCCGACTCGCACTTGACCATTTTTTTTTGTATATTATGTCACTGGTTTTTGCGCATCCTTTGTCGGGAGATCGCGTGCACTTAAACACAACGATTTGCATGACGGCTGGCAAATTATAGCTGTTAAAAATATAGCTTTCACTTTTTGCGGGAATGACTGAATATTGCTTGGAATGTATAGGCAGACTTTTTTTATATAATCCAGTTTAATATTATTGTATGAGCGCGGCGTTAAGTTCTGTTACAGAACCTGACTTACGTCAAGACACAATGTCTGGAATTCAGATGTAAAATATAGCTCGAAGTTTGATACTAGGCTCTAAGGGAGCTCTGTCGGAAGCTTATTGGAACATTTTACTAAATGTTACATTGTCGTGTCTACTTCTTCTTCTGTTATTTTTAAGATTTATGCTTTATCATTAACGGAGTAGCCGTAGAGAGAGGAGCGCTTTCGTCAAATTTTACAGTATTCTTCTTCCTCGTCCACTGTTTTGACCTGTTTTAGTGCCTCTCGCTCAGGAGGTTCCCATGCTATTTACGTAACTGCTCCTCCAGTATCATTGATATTAATTATGTGGAAGAATTCTGTTACTTTTAAAAAATGGTTTCCGTACCAATTCAGGATTGTGTGGCAACGGAAAGTACATCTAATAAAAATTGAGTAATTTATGTTGTATGAAATGAACTATAAATATAAGTTTGTATTATAATTGTTTTTTATGAAGTATCTACAAAACATTTTCACTTAACGGATTTTTTCCTTTATTTGTATTGTAAATTCCTACTTCTTGCCAAATTTTGTAGGTCCACGGAAATTACTCTTTAGGTTTTGTTTACGCAGCGAATTTCATACAAAGTGATGAATAAAT
Organism: Heliconius himera; assembly: GCA_021202915.1. Taxonomy (NCBI): domain Eukaryota; kingdom Metazoa; phylum Arthropoda; class Insecta; order Lepidoptera; family Nymphalidae; genus Heliconius; species Heliconius himera. The sequence goes on from JAJHJA010000724.1 coordinate 50,641, forward strand.
GCTGTGTATCTCTTAATTATGATGACTTAAAAGGTCAGTTTTTTTTATGCTCCAAGGAGCCGTAGATCTGAACATTGGATATTATTAATAAACAGCTTTATATCTCCACGCGATTTCGATATAAATGGTCTTGACTGGTGGACAACAACGTGATACACAAGCTCAAAAAGCAGATTCACTTTTTATTTTTCACATATAATAGAGTAGGCAGAGTATAAAGACAGTCTGATTCACGCTTTCCGCCCAATTTTTCAGACATAAAAATAATTTAAATATAATGATTCTCTTGAGTGTTGAATCAACAACCATCGTACTTACAATAAGGCATGGTTCTTATGTCATATCAAGGTTATTTCACCAATTAGCCAAATCAGCAAGTTCTTATGACTTACCCACTACAATTAATTATTTCTTCGTATTAGCGATTAGAAGATAGAAAAATATTGGAGAACCCCTCTAGGATATGGATGAAGGTTGATGATAGTGGAAGAGGCGAAAGAGGTATGCAGTGACTATAGCATTTGGCACTCTGTTGTCAAAAAACAAGGTTGTTCTAAATAAACATTTCTCTCTGCATCTCGTAGGGTACCTGAATCGATGGTATGCTAAGTAGCTTAGTCTTTTTCTACTCTTACATATGAAAAAAATGTGAGTTGCATGGAGAACGGAGTGTCTTAACACTATGTTCCCTCTGCCTACCCTTCTATATGCGGGATACCGTGTGAAGCTATGTTTATCAATTGACTAAAGTATCTCTATACCCAAATTAATATGAGAATTTTTTAAGATAGTTTTTGATGTAAATGCAAAAATGCTTATAGTATATTTGTATTCATTCACACCAAAGCGACAATTTAAGTTAATCCTTTCAAAGAACAACCCGATTTATAATTAGGAGAATATATTAGAAAATAGTAATAAATAAAAGAACGTGTACGAGAACGGTTACGATCGCATCACGTATATTGTACGCGTCACGTGGAACAGGTGTTCTACACACTGAAATTATAAACAATTAATTAAAAGTATATAATTTTGATTTCATTTAACTACGAGTATAAAAATTGTGTCGTAATGCCTTCACAATTCGGAGGAATATGGAAAACGTAACTTAACACTAGGTCTACCCTGCTGTAAGCGGAATACAGCGTAAAGTTGTCCCCTTTTTTTTGTTACACGATATGAAAATGCATGTTAAAAGTTCGAATTAATCAACATTTTACAGACGAAATTCTTCTAACTAAAGTTAAATTTAAAATGCTTTATCTACACGGAAATTGGCTTTAAGTACACGAAAAAAATAATAGAGTGATTTCTCTTAAAATTTCCTTTCTTCCTTTCTCCGCCACAAATAAAATTGCCTGCGTATAACTACATATAAAATTACAAAAAAAAAACATTTTTTTAAATGTAGGTTTCTATTATTCATAGTTTATAAATAGCCTTAGCTACTTTACGTGTGCGGCATTTCTAACTAAACGCTTTGATATCGGTGGCTCCCGCGGCAACTTTGATCTCCCACACGTAAATCTGTTTAGTGACAAATAGCCCAATAGTGATCGATGCCCCTTTAATACATAGTTCGGGGGCTTATAATAAATTTTTGCCTCGTGGGTGCGTGTCTTTTGTTTGTTTGTCTTGTTCTGTGAACTTTAGACAATGATATGTTGCCATGTTATTTTTTATTCTTACAGTCAATGTGAAAAAGGTTACTTCTTTTTTGTTCTCAATTCAAGCTGTATTGCATATTCGTTTTTCTCAATGTCATTTAATTCTGTTCTCTTTTTTTCGGACAGAACTCACCGCTGTGCTTCGGCTTAATGTGTTGAAAAACCCAATAATCAAGAAAAGTTATAGGCTATATTTTTCACATTAACCATTTCGATGCATACTCTGCTTTGATATTACTTAAATTAAGCATTAGGTGAGAAGCCAAAGGTATAAGCTAACTATATAATATACTTACTTACTAAGCTTCACGCTGTATTCCTAGCAGAGTAACCATAGAGGATGGAGGACGCCAAACGCTACAGTCTCTGCATACCTCTTTCGCATCGTCCACTTTCATCAACCTCTTCGTACATGTTCTCACGGAGGTCATTACTCCTCATGATTTTTACGTGACCTTCCTCCAGTATTTTTGATAACGAGGCCTCCTTCCTATGACTAATACCGCTCATTTTTTCTTCATAAATCTTTTAGTGATTGTTATAATTTTAATTATAAGAAATAAAACATCAGCACTATCAGGTATTTCCATTATTCTTGCAACTAATTATTATTAATTATTATATCAACTCAACTTAATACATAATTATATTATTATGAATACAAAAGCTACTTTAGTTTACATTAAAGCAGTGTAAACAGCTGAAAATATTTATATTATTACTCTGAAAGCGTTCGTTGACTTTTCCAAGTTTATTATTAAGGAAGAAGGAGGAACTACAACCTTTGGCTACTTTTGTTTTGGCTTTATGCGGTATGCCGCACATAGTGAGGGAACCTAGTTTTACGACACTTTATTCTCATTAAGATACTTTTGTCTCCCTTTCTCCGCCGAGTTCTTAAGGTATTGCTTTTTTTGTAACAAAGCTGAACGTCACATTTTGCCTTGTTACCAGAGCAGAGAAATTTAAATATTAAATATGTCATTCCCCTGAGTGGAAATTGAACCCACAACCTTCGTGATTTAAACACGTATACTTTACGCAACTGAATAAATCAGCATTCAGAGAGTAAGTTAATATTTAAAATCGTAGTATTTTTTTTTTGAGTTCCATCAGATTAAAAGAAAAAGATTCTCAGCGATCGTCACACGAGTATCGAATTCGCGACGTCAGGTGTACACGTTAATATTACAAATGATATATGTGTACATTTTATTTTTACTTTCCCGCTTTATCCCGCAAATAACATTTCCATGTTTCAGAGTGTCTTCATGAAGACACTCTATTCTGCGCCTTTCGCCCAATTTGCAAGATACTGAGTGGCGAATTGAGTTTCGTGCATCGTATTTCTCTGAGTGGAAATTGAACGCACAATCATCGCGCTTAAAGTACGCTTGTACTTCTGCGAAAATGCTATAAAAAATAGAGACCAAATTAATTCACGTTTAGCAAAACTGTTTCTAACTCCTGTCTTTAGTTTTTACTACAGCTAATATAGAAATGAAAACACTATTGTTTATAAAACAAATATATTATAAAATAACGTGAGTGCTACTTGTTTTAGATGAACTTGGTCGATAAGAGTATATGCATTATGTAACATTCGATTAGATTTGGTGCGTTCAGTGAAGTGGCATATCTCATAAAACATTTTTTAATATATATAAGAAAATCGATAAAAAAATCAGCTTCACGCTCTATCCCGCACACAGACGGGTAGGCAGAGGGAACCTAGTGTAAGACACTCTATTCCTCACTTTATACGAAAATCGATTATTGTATGTAATTTATGCATTCAATTAATAAATTATTCTATAAAAGTTGAACGTTGTTTTTATTGTTGATCAAAATGTTACTGCTTTATTTTCGCTTTTCTATGCATCTTCTCTATCACATTAAATTGGCAGAGATTAGTGAGAGAGAGGAGGCCGTAGTGGTTCAGCGGAGTAGCGCTTAATTTTATAAATTGAGTTGTAGTTTCGATTCCGCTACAGATGTTGCGCCACAAAGGCGTCAACACGTATACTAATGTAATAAATATTTATCCTAATCGGAATTCGAACCCACAGTCTTCACGTGGATTTAGATCACTATTTTTTTTCGTTTCATCACTTAAATATGCAGCCGCGACCGTCCTGACTCAGTGGGACTATAACAGCGACCGGTATGGGCTCGATCCTGATTCGGGGGAATGATTATATCAATTAATTTCTATTTCTCCACTCTATAATACGAAGGGCGGTATGACATTCCGCCACTCAAAACACCGGTCTTGAAAATTCGATAGAAAGTAGGAAACGGAGTGTCTTAACACTAGATTTCCTATGCCTACCCTGCTTTACGTGGAAGAGGATGAAACTGCTTTTATCAATTAAGTATCAATTTTAATTAACCGATATTTTTTTGTGCAAGTTATTTTTAAAGCGTGTGAAGTATTTTGAATACAACTATATTTTAATCCACTTTTCGACACTATAAGGCTTATAAGCCTTATTTCTATCAAGTAACTTTCATAAAAAATATGTAAAAACTTCATTTCTAGCATTATATCCAAGAACTCCATTTCGTAACTCAATCTTAAATTAATATATCGTGTGATCAGATCTGACGTATCGCTATCGCTATTTATATAATTACTCAACACCTATAACGATTATATTTTAACACGTTAAATATTTATTCTAGTTATCATTATCATAATAAATTAATCAACAGATACTTACAGAGAGCAATAGGTTTTAAGTTTCAATTTCTTATATCGTATCAGTTAATCCGATACGAGGAGGCCGGCGTGGCGCAGTGGTACAAGCGTGTGACTGTAAGTATGACGGCTGTGGGTTCGATTTACACTCGGGGGAATTAAATATTTATTATTCACTAACTTTTTGAGGCCAGTTGTGGCGCAGGGGCACTAAGTGTGACTGTAAAATCGACTGATTGTGGGTTCGATCCCCACTCGAGGATATGAAATATTTATTTCAATTTATATTTTTATTTCTTCGCTCTGGTGTCGAGGCAAAGCGCGACGTAGACTTCCGCCACTCAACACGCAATGCCTCCAAAACTCGGCGGAAAGCGGGGAACGGGGTGTCTTAACACTAGGTTTCCTCTGCCTAACCTGCCGTGTGCGGGATAGATAGTGTGAAACTGATTTAATTTGATTTAATTTACTAACATTTTTATTTCTTCGCTCTGGTAACACAGCAAACAGCGGCGTTGAGTTCTGCCACTCAGCATTAAAAGCCTAAAAAAAACGAACTTTAGGTTCCCTCTGTCTACCCTGTTATATGTGGGATAAAGTGTGAAACAAGAAAAATATAAATAAATAGATACAGACCACACATAAGTGAAGAGTACGAGGTTTTACATGTAATGCGTTATCGTTCTGGAAGGTAACAGTACTGTGCGAACTTGATTAGAGGCGCCGCTCGCTCGTTTGGTTTGTTTTTATCATTAATTAATTTGCGTATAGAGCAAGCTATTGCTTAAGTTACATTCCACAGTTTTGCTTGTGTTTTGTAGCGTTTCCTTTTAGTTTCATGCATCTTCCAAATAGAGACCAGTCGTGGCGCATGGGCAAAAGTGTGACTGAAAAACCTACTGGTTGTGGGTTTGATCCCCACTCGAGGAGATGGAATATTTACTTAAATTTATATTTCCATTTCTTCGCTCTGGTGTCGAGGACAAGCGGTGTTTTGCCACTCAACACGCACGGCCTCCAGAATTCGGCAGAAAGTGGGGTACAGAGTGTCTTTACACTAGGTTCCCTCTGCATACCCTGCAGTGTGCAGGATACAGCGTGAAGCTGATTGATTATCTTCCAAATATAGCAGGATAAACACGATAGTGGCAGAAAAAAATATAGTGTAAATACACTCTACTTTCCACCCAATTTTAAGACCTTGTAAGTTATGTCTCCTGTAGAGAAACTAAAATAGTCTCATCCAAATTAAAATGAGAGCGATGTTTAGTATTGAATACTGCGTTCTCGACTTTATCGACAAAAGAATTGGACATCTATATGAGTGCCAAAACTCGTGATTTCACTCGGATTGTTTTACATACTGTCTATATTATATTTGTATGTTAGTGTAATTTTACTTCGGGACTCCGGACTTACTCTATTACGTAGAGTTCAATTAGGCGTCGGTGGTAAAACAGTTTTAATATGCCAAATTTTATGCTTGTTTAAATTAAATAAATTACTAAATTGTGATAGCTCTTAATGGTTCATGTATTTTTTACACGCATTACCAATTTTTTTAACTTGACTGCACATTTTTCTATAAAATTATTTTAATACAATCAATACCTTAATTGGGGCTTGAACCCACTACTATTGTATATAAATACAGGCAGCCGATGACTCACTCTGTCACGACGGTTTTTAATATAATATATAAATCACTAGCACAATATAAAATATAGAGAAAGCAAAATTCAAAGAGAAATAATATTCCAGCTTCAAATGTACAATGAAATTTAAAGTCATGTAAAGTTTGGCTAGCATCGATATCTGACGTGAACATGGGTAGCGACTACGGAAGCAAGGTTCTGTGTGCCTACTGATTTATTGATACAAAAAGTGACTGTAAAACCGAGAAGTGGAATCATATATATATTATATGATATTTTTAGAAATCAGAAACGGGAAATACCCTGAATTAACAATCACTTCATGAAATAAAAAAAAAACATACAAGCGCGAGTCGGGCTCGCCCACCGAGCGTTCCGTGCAAAAATTAGAGGTCTCAATTTTTTTCTGAAATTCAAGCTTAGCTTAGCCAGAGCCCTTTCATTTGATACCTCACTTGCACTAGTGGTGGATATAAACGGCCATATTTTTTTTAAGTCAATGTAGAAATATGATTTTTTCAAGAAATCAAGAATACGTAGATTTGAGTATATATAGTTTGAATTTCAACTCAATATCTCCAAGCGTTCCTGAGATAAAGGCTCGGTACAGTCAGAAACAGATAGACAGACAGACAGGACGGGCGAATGGATAACAAAGTGATCTTACAAGGATTATCTTTTCTATAAATGGCACGGAACCCTAAAAATGCAACTTTACCTCTGGATTAATAGTGGGAAACTAGTGTTGTGATACTCCGTTTCACATTATCAGATTTTCTTTGTAAATTTTCTAGACATTGTGTTTTAAGCCGTAGTACTCAACGCCGCACTTTATATTACCAAATAATTCTATCGTCCGATTGGGTTTCGAACCCACAACTATCTTTAGATGATGCCAACCTATGACTAAACAAATTTAAATAAAAATGGTAGGGTTCGCTAATAAGGTTAGAAGTTAGTATAATATTGTACTTCAATTGTATGTATAGGCTTAAAGAAAATAAAAAAAAAAAACAATTTTAGCATTAATTTACATACCGATGTCCATAAATCATACTTGCACGTGACAAATCTCATGATAGCATCTCAAAAATGTCATACTTAAAAATCATTAGATGATTTTTGTATGAATAATTCATTTCCTCCGGTTGTGTTCTGTTCCCAATACCTATAGAGTGTTAAATTCGTCAAGTTGCTAGGAAAATATTTGATTTTGTGAATCTATATGCTATTGTGGTTAAGTTGGATAATACCTTACATACGTGACGGTTATGGGTTCGTTCTCGATTTAGGGTAATGTTTAATGTTTTTATATATACTGTAAATACACTTTTTCAGACAGACGAGGAAATGGAAACTAGTGTTAAAACACTTCGTTCTCCACTTTCTACCAAATGTTTAAGACATTACGTGTCGAATGGGGAAACTCAACTCAATTCAGTCTCTCGAATGGTAAATAGAACCTACTACAACGACATCTATATACCCACAACTATATATTCACTTTTCCCTATTTTTTTCCATAATTTATATACTTTGTACACTTTAAAGATGTAAAGTTTTTAGGTTTTCATACAATTTATACATTCTCATTTTAACACGTAGTTTAACTACATTCCCCATAGATATAGTTAACGTATGTAACTCACGTAAACTATATTGATCTCGACACAATTCTAAATTTCTTTCAATTTTGGTATTCTCCATAAGCTGTGAACATTAGGAAATTACACAAAAAGGTCTCTCACAACGTGATTCGCTTAGATATAGTCTGGTAGTGAGGTGTACCGTAACACTGTCATCAATGAACATAATGATATAAGCGGTAAAGACGATTCTGGCGTTAATATATGCCACTTAATGTCAAATGTCTAGAATTCTGGCGGAGAGTAGAGAACGGAATGTCATGACACTAAATTCTTCTTTATTTTTCGTCTTCACGCTCTTTTCTTCTATCCTGCGTATAGAAGGGCAGAGGGATTATTATTAAGACACTCGGTTACCCACTTCCCGCCAAATTTCTGTGGCATTGCGTGTTGAGTGGCGGTACTCAACATCGCACTTTCACATGGTACCAAAGTGAAGAAATAATAGATGCTAACAACATAAATAAGTTATAACAAGCGTATAAAAATTTCGACGTAGCTTGGCGAGAACGCATGGCTTAGTGGTCAGAGCGCCTGGTCGGTTTCCAGGAGACGTGGGTTCGAGTCCCGCTGCGTTCAAATTTTTACACGTTTTCTAAATAACTATTTTTCTTTCCTAATTGTGGAATAACACTTTAAAAATGTTTAAAAAAAAGAAAAAAATATTTCCCCGAGTGGGAATCGAAACAAAAACCGTCGCGTTTACAGTCACACGCTTACCTACGCCACGAGGGCCTCAACGATGAATGTTGATGGAATGAACTGTGATTATTTTGTTAATAAGCGAAAACTCACAATGTTTTTACCGCTCTTTTAAACAACTAATTAGTGTAGTTTTAATGTTTTTTTTATAAAATTTAAAAAATGTTCTTTCGAAAACTACTCTTGTTAGTAGTTCAAAACAGCAATAAAAGATATTTAAATTTTTCATTCTCGATACTTTACCTAGGTACCGTCAAAATATACGACGATGTCATATATCACAATATATATATATATACGACTAGCCTTAGCTAATAATAATAAAAATATAAAAATAACAAAAAAAATATATGAATATTGATCTTCTTAACTGTTAATACAAACTTAAACTTGCATCACTTATAAAGCATTGGCGCGGTGGCTCATAACAATTACCACGCTTACAACTTTAGTGCAAATAACCAACCACATACAATACTCAAAAATGTACCTAAATACCTAACCATAGAGCTCAATTTCAAATAGCACCCAAATAATAACTACCTAGGACAATAAGATCAAGTACACTAGCAAGTATGGTCCGTTCTCAAACAATGGGTATTTAAAAGGAAACAATTTGTGGCCTTTTACTTGCAAATCAATACATAAAGTAACAGAATGGACCAGGTTTAATATAAGCTTTACAAGAGAGCTATCGCGAAGCTCGTTAGCGTTGCAGCATTAAATGGTGGTGGATGAATACTTTACGTGACTTCGTGGTTACTAAATTTGTGTTGTTGTTTTGATACAAAAGAAAATTATGTTTTATGTCTACTAAGAGGTTTTAAGTTCATATTCATATTTTATTTTTCACGTTGTATATATATGTGTATAGTATAAATGTCATAATTCAAATAAAATATCAAATCAGCTACACGCTGAATCCCGCACACAGCAGGGTAGGCAGGGAGAACCTAGTGTTAAGACACTCCGCTCCCCACTTTCTGGAGGTATTGCGTGTTGAGTGGCGGAACTCAACGCCGCCCTTTGCCTCGACACCAGAGCGAAGAAATGAAAATATAAATGTGAATAAATATTTCTTCGAGTAAATAAATATTTCCTCCAATTCATTTCCTCGAGTGGCGATCGAACCCACAACCAGTCTATTTTACAGTCACACTTTGTGTCTCTGCGCCACGACCGGCCTCGAAATAAAAAATGTCATAATTGATTCAACATATTTTTGTATACTAAAATTTAAATTTTAAGAATTGTAATATTAAAATTAAGCTTCACAATACACTTTAAGTTTCACAAAACGCTTTATATGTATCAAAAGCCTGAACTCTATCAAACTAAGAATAAGAATATAATTTCTTAATCTCTTTTTAGCTTCACGCTGTATTCCGGGAACCTAGTGTTAAGTCAATAAGAGAAATGAAAATAAATATTTCAATTCGCTGAGTGTGAATCGAACCCACAATAGCGAGACTATTGTTAAAAGTCACACGCTTTCGCACATGAACCACCACGGCATTTTGAATCTTATTCATACTTTAATTTTACTTTACTGGCCAATAATACTTGTTAATCAGCTTAATATTTAAAAAAACAATGTATTCATGAACATAATTTATAAAATATATATTATTTAACGTTCAAAATAGTAAAGTACAGATATTATGCACTATGGTATAACGGTAACACCACATAATATAACATATGAAACAATTGCGAAAGCTCTTCAGTCAACTTCAATGGTGGCGTGGTGGCCGCGCCGTAGTCACGCAGTGCCCTGCGCACGCGCATCCAGCAAACACGCGCGATCCTATATAACTATAGAGAAGATTAATCATTTAAAAATTTTATTAATTATATTTTTATGTTTATTTTACAAGGTGGTTTATAGGATTTTTTCTTGTCTGTGAGTTTTTATGGTTTTTTTTTTTAATCTTGTATGAGTGATTTTTTTTTACGATTGTGCTGTGTAGTGATGTGCACTGTGATTTCAGACATGAAAAGTGATTTTTGTTTGACAGGTAATATTTTAATTATAATAGTTTTTTTTTATTAATAATCTATTATGTATTAAATTGAAAAAAAAGCTGTTATTACTTAATAGCAGTTTTGTTTTAAAACAATTTGGAATAATAAGATTATTCCTATTTCTTATAATCTAGAAAAATTACTTTAGGAGAACGGCATATAAATTGAATTTATCAATATATTTAAAGAACATTTCCTTTTTTTTGAAAAATAAAATCTTCAATAAATATTAAGCACTGCTTATTATTGATATCTAAATTAGGTTTAAGCCTTTTCTAAAACAAGGTCAAATTGTATGACAAATAAATAATTTATTTCATAAAGATCCAATAGTATGTAATAATACGTGCAAGAACTATTTTAATATATCTATTACGTGACCAATCATAATTTCTACGCAATACTTAAAGGGATATAATTTACTAAGTCTTATTTTTTTTATTATTAGGTAATTCAGCACTTTTTCTATACTTCATTTACAATGAAGACATATATAAAAAAATAAATTATTGTTAAACTATTTTGAAGGTTGACAGCAAGACACTAAAGAGAAAATCACACAAAAAAAGTTTCAATTTAATCTGTTTGTTATCTAACCAAAATGTTGCAAAAAATTTCATTTAAATACAACAAATGAAGAGATGTTAAAATTATCAGTTGAGCCACTTTACCGTTAAAAAAATTTGTTCATTTGAGGTATAACAGATTTAGCTCCGACGACTCCGTCATGTCGAACCCGTTCAGCGTCTGACGGTAAATGCTTGTGGGTTCGATTCCTACCTACTCTAGGGAATAAATTATTAAATATATTTATTTCTTCGATCTGGTAGAAAAAATAAAAGAAGATAAAAAGCATTGTTTATCATAGTATCGAGCTCCGCCGCTCCACGCGCGTTATCTCCGGAATTGGACGGAGTGCCTAGGTTCGTTTCGCCTACTCTGCTATATGCGGGATACTGCGTGAAGCGAAGACTATTTTACTATAGATTAGATTAAAATTTGTAAAGATTTTGTAATACAACGAGATAAATCTTAAACAACAGTCCAACACAATAACCAGCTACTATATAAAAAAATACTTAAGTAGTTTTTAAGTGTAACAAACAAACATCGAGCTGCCCAAAAATTAAGTCATCACCTAACAAATGAGGGAACCTAAGAAATACATCTATCAGTGTGAACATTTAAAATAAGCTACGAGTAGACAATTTCAAGAGCAAAATAAGTATAAATCACTGCAGCGGTGGGCTTCCAGCCGCCCTGCGCTGAAATGTTGATGACTTCTACTTCGACGGTGACTTAAGTGAGAAACTTAGGCGTTTATGGTAATGTTATGTTTTATGGCTGTATTATGTCTTTGATATGACTATTTATGACTATATTATGACTATATTATGACTATATTATGAGTACATTATGACTATATTATGACTATATTATGACTATATTATGACTATATTATGACTATATTATGACTATATTATGACTAAATTATGACTATATTATGACTTTATTATGACTATATTAGGAATTAAAGTCTTGTCAAACTAAAAAGTACTATAGTGCTGTGACGGTTTTTAAGTGCCACAGGTTTGAGTCCCGATACTATTCAATTTTTATACGTTTTTTTTTTATTTTTGTTAGTTCTTTAGTGTGGAGTAATATTTAAAAAAATATGTAAATCTAGAAGTTTGTATAGAATAAGTAGAGAGTTGATAGACAGAAATAAGTACATATTATTAATAGATTGTTAATGACATTTTTGCTGAGTGTTTTTTATTTATAAGCGTTCTATGTAATTATATATAGCTATCTCTTGTTTACCAATCAATCAAATCTAATAAATCAAAAACATCAATAAAGAACTAAATAGATATTATTTTATTTTTACATTTTATTGCCTTTTACAGTATGAAATAGAGTAGTGTCACTAAAGATATTTTCCAGAAGAACCACAATAATACCACAAAACGTAATGCCTCCAAAATTAGACGGTACATGGAAAACGGAATGTCTTAACACTAGATTCCCTCTGCATATCCTGCTCTATATGGGATACAGAAGAAAAAAGAAAATCATTCGCCTGTAATTTAAGCCTTGCACCTCGAGCGTCTCAAGATATCCTATAGACGTAATATTTTGACAAACCGTAATCTCGAGACTCGAGCAAAGGTAAATATTTTATCAACTCCATTGAAATTGCAATAAGACCTCTGAAGTAATAACATTTTGTATGAATAACGTCTCGTTATGTTCCATTTGTAGCTGATTTCTTAAATTTATTTTGCTATAAACTGTGACGATTATGATATAACTATCATAAAGTTGTTAATAAATATTTAAATATATTACTTGAAGCTGTAGCAGCGCAGTGGCTAAATCTGACGGTAATCAGGACGGTAGTGGTTGCAATTCCAGCTAGGAAAAATTAATAAGTCACAGTTTTTACGACATTTAATGATATATTAAATGACTCCGTCGTTTCGCAGAAGCGCAAGTGTGTGACTGTAACGCGACGGTTGTGGGTTCGATCCGCACTTAAGGAAGTGAATTATTATTTATTATTATTTTAATTTCCTCGGTCAGGCACCAAGGCAAAAGCCCGACGTATAGTTCCACCATCGTACACACAATGTCTGGAAATAATCGGCGCGAAGTAGGGAACGGAGTGTTTTATCACTATGTTCCATCTGCCTACCCTAAGCGGTATATAGCGTGAAGCTGATTTTTATCTTTATATAGAGTATTCTAAAAATTCAATGAGGCCAGTCGTGGCGCAGGGGCACAAATTGTGACTGTAAACGCGAATGGTTGTGGGTTCGATTCCCACGCGAGTGATCCCCATTTTCTTCGCTCTGGTGTCGAGGTTGAGGCCACTCAGCACGCAATGATGACGCATCTTAAGACTAGATTTCCCTCCTGTGTGCGGGATAAAGCGTGAAGCTGATTTTCATAGACTCTCTTATGAGATCAGCTGATGAAGCTGATGATCTTATTGAACCTGCAGCTTCTGGTATTTAATTAGTGATCCTAATACACGATACTTGTAAATATGTAGCTTTTTTATTTTTTCATTTATTTATATTTAACAAATTAGTACAAAAACATCAATTACATATAACATCTAAAAACCAAAAAGGTTTGTAGCGATGTTAAAATTATACGATTTTTAATTTACAGTAAAGTTAAACAATAAAATATAAATGAATAATAAATAAAGTTTTAAGCACTATTATTCAGAAAATATTTTATTAATACTGTTTGTTGATATTTACTTTTTTGTGACATTATATAAACTCAACGGAAGATCATTTATTATTCTCGATACGAGGTAGGCCAAATCAAAATCGTACTTTAATTTATTTTTTAAGTATAAACAAACAAATCTACGTAATAACAACAAACATATATGTATATCTATATAAGTACCTACTCTCACATTCACTTTTCTCATACAAGCAGTTATCAAAACAAAAATATTTTAATGAGCCCGCAATGGCCCGGCCCGACGAGATTTTAAATATTTAAGTTAAATTGATCAATTTGAAATCAAGCGGTGGAGAGACGGTTTTAAACACCTAACTAAGGTAGGTAGTTTCTGTAAGACTTTTTGTATTACAGTTTTAAAAGCACACACAAGTAGCCCTAATGGGAGTCACTAAGTTCCCAATGGGATACAGCGTGAAGCTAAAAAAAGGAAAAATACAAAAAAAATAACATATTGAATAGAAGCTACTCTACTTTTATACTTATGCGTATACTAAATTCGATTCAGTTTCGTAATTTGGGAGATCGTCGTCGTGTAGTGGAATAGTGTGTCTAAACTGCAACATCTAACATGTATCTTTCTGAATATTTAATTATTTTAAACCTATGCTTCATCTCATATAAAACAGGATAGGCAGTTAATTCTAGTAACAAGACAAGTTCTCGAGACATTGCGTCTTGGGTGGTGGAACTCAACGCCGCGCTTTGCATAATGAGGAAATGGCAATAATTAATTACCCTAAGTACAAAGCGCACCCACGACCATAACATTTACATGCGCTGTGCCACGACGCCCTCATATAACGTGCTCTACAATATTTTCTAGTTATTATTTTCTTTTTAGCTTCACGCTGTATCCCGCATATAGCTGTAGAGTGAACCCTGGAACCTAATTATAAGACACTACATCCCCATTCTGACACTCCGCGAAATTTGTGGTATTGCCTGTTGAGTTGAGAGGCGGTACTTAATGCCGAACTCTGGCTGGTTACGAGAGGGTAAAAATGAAAATATTAATTATTACACTCCCCCGAGTAGGTATCGAACCCACAACCGTCGCGTTTACAGTCGCAAGCATGTGCCCCTGCGCCACGACGACCTTAAAGCAATTCATAAATATAAATAATTTAGTAAATATACTAAAAGTGTATAATTATAATGGATCTGTACTTATAATATCATGTCGATAACATCTAAAACCAAAATCCCAGTTCAAATTTCCATACGAATCATCCATAATGAATTTCTCATATTATTACAAGCGGAAGTGATTTTACTTTTTTATTTCTTAACAGCTCGCTTAATTATCTAATTAAATATATCTAAATATTAGTTTCTTTAACACTATCACATCACTATTTCGAAATCATTCGTTCATTCTATGAGAAGATGCGTTAAAATGATTTCATATGCATGCTGATACGTTATCAGCTGCATTTTTCTGGTTAAATATAGCAGATATCAGTGTAGGCAGGGGCAATCTGGGAACCTAGATAGGTACAGTGTTCCCATTAAGACACTTCCATTCCCCATTTTCCGCCGAACTCTGAAGGCATTACGTGTTGAGTAGCGGAGTCTAGCACCGGTTAAATCTTTGATAGATTTTACTAAAACAATATTTATTTACATTGTAGAGATTTTTTAGCCGGTTACTATTTGTATATTGAAAGTTCAATGTTAAGTTTAAGTACCGCTGAGTTTCTTGCGCCGGTCCTTCTCCGGTTTAAGGCAGTAACTTTATTGAACTGGTGTTAAAAATATAACTTATTATTTTGAATAATATTATATGAATTTGAATTGTTGGCTGTGAGTTGTTAGTGATGCAGTAGCGGGACAGTGTACGGCTTTAAACGCGACCCAATACGCAATGTCTCAATATCTCAATTCTTCGATTCTCTAATTAGCGGAAAATATGGGGTATCTCTACCTACCCTACTATGCAGAAGAAACGTTTAAGTACGGAGAGCTGTGACTGTTATATCTAAGATTGAAATCGTCCGTTCGATTCTTATATAAGACTAGAGGGCGCGCGCGGCTTCGCCCGCTTATTAGAAGTGAATTCTAAAAGAACCACGAAACACGTATTCAATAAAATATTTTTACCAGTCTGAATTTAAATTTTTATAAAAATCGGTGCCAATTTAAAGATTTTTCCATATAAACTTACAACCCCTTATTTGAACCCTTAGGGGGTGAATTCTTAAAAACTATGAAACACGTGTTCAATGAAATATTTTTAAGAGGCTGAATTTCAAATTTTATAAAAATCGGTACAGATTAAAATTTTTTTCCATACAAACTTTCAACCCCTATTTCATCCCTTTAGGGTTAAAATTTTTCAAAATCCCTTCTTAGTGGATGTCCAGAATATGAAAATAAACATCTACCCAAATTTCACGTTTCTACCATCAGCGGTTACGGCTCTGCGTGCGTCTTACCTCAGTCAGTCAGCACAAGTCCGTTTATATATATAGATAAACTAGAGGGCGCGCGCGGCTTCGCCCGCTTATTAGGAGTGAATTCTAAAAAAACCACGAAACACGTGTTCAATAAAATATTTTTAACAGTCTGAATTTAAATTTTTATAAAAATCGGTGGCAATTTAAAGATTTTTCCATATAAACTTTCAACCCCTTATTTGAACCCTTAGGGGGTGAATTCTTAAAAACCATGAAACACGTGTTCAATGAAATATTTTTAAGAGTCAAAATTTCAAATTTTATAAAAATCGGTACAGATTAATTTTTTTTTCCATACAAACTTTCAACCCCTATTTCATCCCTTTAGAGTTAAAATTTTTCAAATTCCCTTCTTAGTGGATGTCCAGAATATGAAAATAAACATCTGCCCAAGTTTCACGTTTCTACCATTAGCGGTTACGGCTCTGCGTGCGTCTTACCTCAGTCAGTCAGCACAAGTCCTTTTATATATATAGATATTAGCGTGGCAATATTTTGATATTATGTTTTACATGTTTTTCCGTCATCTGTACCTACATCTATTGTAAAAAAATATATATAAATATTTTTCACTATTTAAAAGGTAGTTCCCATAGAAAACAAAAATATATTTTTTAGAAATATAAAATTTTGGACGTGGCGGGACGTCGATGGATTTTTTTTTCTTTAAAAATTTTATACGTTTCTAAAGAAATATGTATTAGTTTTTGTATACAAGACGTACCAACCCATCATTGAATACAATTCTTACGTTATCTTATCTTGTTAATTCTTTGAATTTAAGTTAACAATTCTCTATGTTCAATGGATAGTTATCCTTTTTTTGTTTTTATTTCTTTTACAGAACAGTACATTTTTTGTTAATATTTATATAGCAGTCTTATTAAATGTAAGGAGGGGATTTTTTTTTATTTATACATGCATAGGTAGTTTTTTTGGATGAAATATGTTATAGTTTTATGAAATAATAAATAAACTTATATAAGATAACAATATACATATGTTCAGAAATACCTTGTACAAAATAAAGAATATAAAAAGAAGTCATTAAACATTACTCTGCTCTCTTTGTTCTCCGAAATAACAACATTACAGTAAAATTAACACCGTACTTTTATACACTCCTCCCATATAATTTATATTATGAGAAAATAAGCACTCTCTTATAATATAAATTATCTCAGTGGGTAACGGAGTGTTTTAACACTAGGTTCCATGCGGATACAGCGTGAAGCTGATACAGTACATATATTTCCAGCCTACGGTTACAATATTGTACCTACATTCAATGCTCGTGCTAACTACACTACAACAGCATCTAGACTGTATTCATACCATATTTGGTGTAAGTTATTCACTTTAGTAAGTTATTCACTAATCTTGTTATAGCTATTACAATTCAAATGCCACCAAGTTGTAAATTCTAATCAATTCATAAATATCCTAAATCGTAACGGACGGCTGAGCGATTTGTGGGCTATTATATTAAATCAAAATGCTATATATATGTATTTATAATATATGACATATAACAGGCCTGGCTGAGGCCAGTCGTGGCTCAGGGGCAAAAAGTGTGACTGTAAAACCAACTGGTTGTGGGTTCGATTTATTCTACTCGAGGAGATGAAATATTTTACTTAAATGTATATTTCCATTTCTTTGCTCTGGTGTCGAGGCAAAGCGCGGCGTTGAGTTCTGCAATTCAACACGCAATGCCTCCAGTATTCGGCAGAAAGTGGGGAACGGAGTGTCTTAACACTAGGTGCTAATTTGATTCTCATATCGTAAATATTAAGATATACTTAAACAAATATAATTCAGTATGTTTAAATTTTGTTAGCTTCACACTGAATCCTGTAAATAGTACGATATATAGATTCACTTTAGACCGCCAGAAACTAGTGTCAGGATACTTTATTCTCCGCTTAGCAACCAAACACGAGACACTCCGTGTCCGAATTATCCGAACCCATTGATGCACTTTGGCTATATAGAGCGGGGAAGTAACAATAATTTATTCCTCCCAGTGGGATTCGAGCCCACGACCATCGCGTTGGCAGTCTTTCTCATATCTAGCTATATTAGACATTGTTTTATGTCAATTAATACTAGTACCCTCTAAAACTTCAAAGCGAGGAACGAAACTTAACTAAATACTTTATCTCAATCGTATACTGTTTTACATAGCAGTATGTATAATATGTCAAAAATTTATCAATAGTTTCTAAAATACATCCAATTTACATATTTGTGGAGTTCTTAAAATTGCATAACACAATAATTCATACATATATCTGGCAGCATTCCCAGGTAGAATTATTTCGGGCCTTATCGATCTTAGTTCGGCCAATTCTTCAGTATTCGAGTATAGTACGTGAAACAAAACTAAACTTGTTTTATATATCGATACTATCGTTTTTCTTTAACTTAAGAGACAATGGTCGTCGGCGAAATGTAAAATAAATTGAAATATTCGATCAGATTTGTCAGTTTTTAGAATTCAAATAAAATGGTACAAATTTATGGGAAAGTTATTAGGGCTCTTTTGTGTTACCACCCAACGTGTGTTGGCCAAAATATTTAGAAAACGTAAACACAATTACGTAGCGGGATTCGAACCCGTCCCTCTTGGGTACCGTCCAAGTGATGGACCTACATATGTCCGATTGATACTATTATCAAATATATTTCCTTGATATTTTTCTATTTTAAGAATGGAATAACTTTTAAAAATGCATGTAATGCAAAATTGACATTTTTATTCCGAATATTCTTGACTGATTGATGATATTAAAAATTTTATTTCATCGTTTTGGTTATCAAAACGCGGAGTTGAATTCCGCCACTTAATGCGAATTTTTTTAAAAGAATGGTCCGAAAGTGCTTTATCTACCCCTGCGATGCAAGAAAAACCTAAAACTGTTTTTTTTTTATATATTACTAATGTTTTATTGCTACGTTCATCAAATACACAATAGGTACTCAGATAATTGGGATTATTGCTATTACTGCGTAAAATCATAGTTTTATTTAAACAAAACCCACAATCCTACTTACTCTGTGACACAAGTCATGTAAACCATACTCCACGGGCTATTAGAAAACGAACAATGCGAAAAAGAAACAAACATAATATTTATTGTTTGTTCGGACTTTTGAAGTCATTGCGGCGTTCCTGTTGCTATGACAACAGTGGTTTATATAGTTTCATATTTCTTTTTAATAATGGCTTTTATTATAATATGCATTGTAAGCGTGGGTTCGATTCTTAGTCCGGATTATATTCATTTTTGTGTTCCTGTAGTATAAAGTGTGGTGTTGAGATCAGCCTAATTGGCTGTCAATACGTACTATGTCTCGAAAATTCTAGGAAAGTGGGGAACTAATTGTATTATCTTTCTATCCATAAAAAGAACAATATCATTGGATGGTATAAGTAGAGACTCAACACGCAATGCGTCCAGAATTCGGCAGAAAGTGGGGAACGGAGTGTCTTAACACTAGGTTCCCTCTGCCTACCCTGCAGTGTGCGGGATGAAGCTGATTGATTGATTGTATAAGTAGAGATAATCTTGCCGCACATTACTTCTTTTTTATTTTTTTTGGTACAAGGCAAAGCACGACGTTGAGCTCCACCACTAAACACGCAATGACAATGATCGGATGTGTTTCAAATGGAAACAGAGTGTCTGAGAACTAAATTGTAAGGTTCCTTTTGCCTACCCTACTATATGCGGGATACAGAGTAAAACTAAAAAAATAAATAAAAGAAATAGTACTTTAAGGAAGGCGGCTTCCTTTAAATACGAAAGTTATTTTGTTTTAAGATAGCAAAGAAAACAATACGTACAACCATTTACATATTACAATCTCTATGAGTATTTTTACTTGTTCTAAAGTAGCGACCGACACGTGTTACCGATTTGGAGACAACTCGGTAAAACGATTGCACCATTTGGATAAGGATGGATGACGTTATTATCGTTATTACTTATGTTTAGAACGTTTTTTTAACTTCACGCTGTATCCCGCACATAGCGGGGTAGGTAGAGAGAACTTTGTGTGAACATTTAGTTCTCAAGTACTGCCTGCCTAATTTTCAGGACATTCTCCTGAATGGGAATCCAATCCACAACCCATCACGCTTACAGTCAAACGATAGACTTATGCACCACAACGGCCCAAAAAATTAGTCATTTAAATTGTTGTTCTCGATACACCTATTTTAACGAAGCAGGCAGAAAGTAAAAATTTTGTAAACAGAAAAAGAAAATAATCTTTAGGTGGCAGAAAATTCCAAAAAAATCTCAACGGAGACGCTAACAACAAAGACAAATTATAAACCTATAAGAATTTTGACGTAATTCGATAAGAACTTACGCGTGTCTTATAACTATGGCCAGAGCGCTCGGACGGTTTCTAAGAGGCGCGGGTTCGAGTCCTACACTTAAATCATATGCTTTCTAAAAAAATTTGTTTTGTTTGTCTGGAATAATAGTTTTGAAAAATGATTTAAGTGTGATTCAGAATTGCCACCGAGGCTTCCATACCAATTAGACTTACAAAAGTTGCCAAACTTAAATTTGCGGGCGCATGCCTCGTTTTATATGAAATAAACTACAAATATAAGATTGTAATGATTTTCTACGAAATATTTTGATTTGGCTTGTCCTTTTTCTGACTTCGTTCCAAATTTCCTAACTGTAGGTGCATGGAAAGTACCCTATGGGTTTTGATTACGCGGCGAATTTCATATAAAATGTAACAAAATCGAAGCATAAATGCTCGCAACTTTTGATTGCCTTGACTTAGAAGATGAATATTTGGTATTAACTTCAGCTCGAGAGTTTATCCTGATCTCGAGAAAAACGGTCCTGATGGACGGACAAACGGGGAACAAAGTGATAGTTTCACTAAGGATTCTGTTTTTACGTTCTGTAACGACACGGAACCCTAAAAAAAGAAAAAGAGATAAGTAAGTAATATAAATATCAAGCCACAAACTTCAATTACAATGTAACATAAAGAAACTTTGCAACCAATTTCGATAACAGTTTTTAAGAAATAGGGGCAACGGGATGAAAACAATGAGCGACGTAACCTCTGGAATGAGGACCGCATCGTAAAATGTAAACCAAAGGATAAAGGCCGTCGCGGCACATGGGCACATGCGTGCAGATTGTGAGATTAGTGCGTGCGATTCCCATTCGGGGGATGAATTATTTAATATTTTTGATTTCAATTTTGGTAACGAGACAAAGCATGGTGTTGAGTAAAGGTGGAAAGTGACGAACAAAAATGTTTTATTGGGAATGGAATCGTGTTCGTCATTAAAAAAAGCCTTTTTCATTTCAATCTATGGTGGTGCAATGGCTAACTAAGCGTGTGACTGTGCAACGGTTGTGAGTTCGATTCCTACTTGGTGGAATGAATTATTTTATTTTCCTCCCTACCAGAGAGAGGTAAAGCGGGATTTTGGTCTCTGTCAATAAATCACAATGTCTCGAAGTTATGCTGAAATTGAGGAACGGAATGCCTCAACACAAGAACGGAATACCTGAATTCATAAATGGTTCCGAACATCGTACGATTTTTATTAAGCTAACCTCACATCACAAAACAAGAATAATATAAGGTTATACCTAAAATACTATTCAATTTCAAGTCACGTTTTTCTATGTACGTAAAGACCTTCTTGCTTTTTATTTATACAGATTACCTTAATTAACTATACTATATGAGGGGCCATCGAGGTATATACTTACAAGAGCAGGGAAATAAAAATATTTCAAAACGACTAGTGGCGTTGAGTACCGCCACTCAATATGCAACGTCCCAAAATTTGGGAAGGAAGTGAGGAATAAAGTATCTTAACACACGATTCTCTTTGCCTACCCTGCTAAATAGGAAATAAAAAGAAAAAAGAGAACTACATTTTATGACTTTCAAAAACACTGTCCACAACTCCTACTGAACGAAGATCTCATACAGTCAAGACACAGCAAATAATAAAAAATAATGTTCATAATTTTTTGAAAAAAAAAAATATAATACTGACAATATTAAAAACTAAATTGTAGAATGTATTGTAAAAATAGAGAAGAAATACACACACATAATATAATATTTGAACGTGTTTAAAAATTTGAGGGTTTCCCTCGATTTCCATCGGGTTCTATCATTAGATCCTGATATGCTGGTAATGGGATCAATGGAAAAGAATTATTCAAACATTTAAAGAGCTTTTAAAATCGGCCCAAAAATGATAGAGAAGGAAGAAAAGAGGACAAACTTAAAAAATAATAATTTTACGACCATAAAACCTTCTCCTTTTGAAAAAAAAGAGATCGTTTAAAAATTCTAACCTACTAATCACCATACACGTTTAAAACAAATAAAACCATGTCAAATCCAGAGCAAACTATAACTAAGATATACTCGTATATCATGCCCAATTCCCCATACAACGGTACTACGTCGATTTACCGGTAATAGGTAATAAATTCCACAGTACTATCGCTGTGGGCGCTATAATTGATAACTTATTTGATTTATCGACCAATCAGCACGCGGACGTGCTGAAACTTTCAATTAATACATAAATATGAGGTGATAGGAGCTGTTTTGTTGTTGTAAATGGGATTTTGTGTAAATTATCTTTGAGGGATAATGCGTGTTTTTTTCCGCATAGCAGGGAAAAATTAAGTGTTAAGATATTAGCACCGCGCTTTGTCTTTGCAGAGAACATTGAAATAATTTAAATATGAAAAGAAATGGCTATTTCCTAAGTCAGGAAGTCACTATCGTCACGTTTACAATCAAAAGAGTGTTTCACTTTGCCACAATGATCTCTGGCTACAAAGACAATTTGTAATGAGATTATTTTTCATTTGTTTCTATAATTCTATAATCGTATAGAATTTTTACATTAGTTTCTTGCTATCCACACGGTTGATGTATCAAACTCTACAATGTGTAAAAAATCCACATAACTATTTAACATGGGAATTGAGAAGAACGTTTGCCTGTATTTCTCATCAATTTTAAGTAATCTGTAGAAATTATAATTGGTGGGAAACTGGGAATTTCGGCGCTACCTGGGATAAGCCTACTTTCAGCATTAGGAACGAATAAAAAAAGATGAAAGAAAAGAAGATAAGGAAAGAAGGCAAAGAAGGAAAGCAAATCAAAATTTAAAGTCACAGTACAATAATGTGCTGGGCAATAAACTTTTTCAACGTCAGAAGCCAATTATGACGTTGAAAAAGTCCCGAAACTGACTTTAAATATATTTTAAAATTTAAACGTTAGTTTTACTACTTTAGTTGACGAAAGCGTTATGTTACACCAAAAATAGCTGTTTTAATAGACAGAACGTAAAAAATAGAATACCTCTGGATACTACCGGTCTAGCCTACAAAATATTGTCTTTAAACCTATAGATTATTTCGTAAACCTATTTTGCCTACAGTACAGGTGACCTACGCTTACATACTGACTGACTGATTTACTGTAAATAGATATAACACGTTAATGCTGCTAAGATTGCTCGTGGCCTAGATCTTATAGAAATATGGCTCTTTAACTAATATTTGTTACTTGATACTCTGACACTGGATATTAATTCGGATTGGTAGAATTGTTTAGAACAGCATACTAGCATACATTTAGTACTAGATTTCTTGTATTTCAGATCAGTTGTTTAATTATGGCGTTTCGAGCGTGCCGGTTTCTTGTATATAATTTTTATTCGAGTTCTTCTCTTATGGCTTGTCTGTAAGCCCGGCGGTTATAGGATCGACCCCGTTTCAATGTAATGATTTTTTCCCTTCTTTGGACTATTGTGGATTCGATTTCCACTCGGAAGAATAAATTGTTTAAAATTTTCATTTCCTTGCTCTGTTAACCGGAAAAAGCGACGAAGTCAACATTCAATGCGTTGAGAATTCTTTGGAAACACTAGGTTCCCAAGTTCCCTCAGCATGCGGTCTGACCGCATGCTGAGGGAACTTGGAATCCACATGAACCTAAAAAAAATATATATCTTTACATTTATTTTAAAACCAAAGCTACCCTACTGTCCTTCCATATATTTATTACTCTTTTAACATGAACCTACCTAACCTCCACACAAAAGCAATCTCCAAGTCAATACAGTTTTGCAATCCACTCAGTACTATCAGAGTTCACGCGCCACACCACGACGCTATTGAGTTATTTGACGTTTTGACTAATTTACACGCAACGTTGTCACTCTGTGACATAAATGCATTTGGCAAGTCCATGGAAAAGATGATTCATTGTATTGAGATTTAATTACTAGCTTCGTTTAGTCGTTTCGAGTCAAATCAGCTTCACGCTGTATCACGCACACGTCAGGCAGGCAGAGTTAGTTAGACTAATTTTACGAGGCATTACGTGTTAAGTGGTGGAACTCAATGGTGGGTTTTTGCCTTGATGCCAGAGCGAAGAAATGAAAATATTAATAATATTTAATTCCCTCGAGTGGGGATCGAACTCACAACCGTCACTTTACAGTAACACCCTCAGCGCCACGAAGGCCTCACGCCGGACGATTTTAAGCACGTTGTTAATATTATTAGTATTACAGTTGATTTAGTTGGTTGTGACAAACTGTTGTGTTGGTAGCGGTTTGTGGTCAAATATTGTTTGCTTTTGTTAATTGAATAAACAAATTATTTAACCATTCTCAAATGACATTGGACATAAATATGAAGCTAAATAAAAATATTTCATTCTTTCGAAAAGGGTTCGAGAAGGGACAAACGCGTCATACTTCAACAATAAACTTCTCAAATAAAGTTCTAAAACTATGGAAAAATCATTTACTAAAGTATCATAATTAGGAAGCCATGAGGCCAGGGGCACAAGCGTAAGCGTAGCGTGTAACCGCGACAGTTTGAGAGTAATTAAATATTTCATATATTCATTTCCACGGTCTAGAATCGAGGCAATGCGTGACGTTGAGTTCCGCTACTCAAGACATTGCGTCTTGAATAGCGGAGCCTCCGGAATTCACCGAAAAGTGGGGAACGCAAGTGTCTCAATGGGTACGAAGTATCTTAACACTACGTTCCCAGATTCCCTCTGCCTACCCTGCTACTGAACGAAATTAAAAATATATACTATAGACCAACTATTGTCGCATACATTCGTATAACACAATAAGAAAAATAAGAAAAATATCCTTATTTAACAAACTTTTTAGTTTATCTAATAATAATTCATTTTGTCATTAGTATAAACTATGAATAGTGTTTAAAGTAAAAATATGTGCGTTATCAGTCCAAGCGTGAACTGCACCGTCTTTGTTTCCTTTGAGGTTTGACTAATAAATAGATAGGTACATTTATATAGCAATATATCATTTAATTTATTGCGTATTATAAGTGATTTTGTTGTAAAAGCGACGATTGTGGATTCGATTTCCACAAAATGTAAAAAGACAAGAGCGACGTTGATATCCGCCGCAATCAAAAATTTTGGCGGTGCTTGCGAAACGGAGTGTCTTAACACTAAGTTCCATCTGCCTTTACTGCTATATGCGTGGAGTTATAAAAAGAGAGAAATAGTGCTTTAATTGTTTTACTTTTTAATTGTTACCATTTACCTTTAATTAGTTTTATGCAAGGACGCATGTTCCCTGCAATCATGATGTAAAAATAATAATCATATCTTTTTAAGCAATATCTCATAAATTGGGCGGAAACTTGTTCCTTCTGTTAAATGCTAAATATAGAATAATAGATGAACCTAATAAAAACATAATGAAATTTCAATTAACCCTTAAGAGCTATAATGAATTACACAACCCACTAAGACTATAATGGGTGTAAAAGCACCTTATTTTTAAAAGTAATTAATTTTTTAATAAATTGTAAGAAATTGTGAACAACTTACTTTTAACAGTTAATTTGGACCTTTGTTAATAAGTATATATAATTATTTGTATATAGTTTTGAAAAAATCTCAGAAAAATATTTTTTTGAAAATATAACTTAAACAGCGGCCTATATATAAGAGAGCACCATAATATTTTTTCTTTTCTAAAACAAAATGAAATACAAATCAACACTTTTTATTTCCGTTTAATGCTATATGTTGCCTTTAACCTGACTAGCGTTAATAAACTATATATTAAGAAAATAATAATAATAATAATATAATACTTTATTGCACAAATAAAAAGAAGAATAAAATACAGTACATTATAAAAACGAATAACAAATGTGCAATGGCGGCCTTATCACTAAAAGCGATCTCTTACAGGCAACCAAAACAAAAACGTAAGAATTAGATTTATAAAAGAAAGCAGAAAGGTGCAAAAAGTACTAAGAAACACATAAATCAATATATAGTAAATACAAAATTGTTTTAAACATCCAAATATACATACAAACATATATACATAAATATATTCATACATAAATACATACATACATACATAAATAAATTCATACATACATACATAAATACAACAGTTAAATATAAATACATATATACTTATCATATTGTCCTTTTATGAATTAACTTTAAGATAGTACTGTTTAAGACGTCGTTTAAAAATCCCAGTCGACTGGGAACGTCTTACTTCCAATGGCAGCTCATTCCATAGTTTTACTGTTTTAACAGTAAAAGAGTCACTATAGCATTTCGTGCGGCATAATGGAATTTCGAGGATATAGTTATGGCGGGAACGGAGGTTTTGGGAATGTAGGGTGTCTGACCCCAGAAACTTAAAGCGGTCCTTGGTAAGGTAAGATGGTGTAACAGGTTTGGAAAGGATGGCATAAAGGAGAGTGAGGGCATGCAAATTACGTCTATATTCTATTGGCAACCATTTAAGTTGACTGCGATACTGCGACACATGGTCAAATAAAGGTAGGTAGAAAATATTTAGATAACAAACAAAACTTTACATTTTTAAGGAACTTTTAGTTTCGTCATTGTCAAATACTTTCATTTACAAAGTCTTCTTGCACAAAAGAGGCAGAAGGTCTTCTTAATCATCAACATTTTGAGATTATCGTGAAGAATATCTTCTTCTAATAAGTCCTCTTCGTCAGTCGGCCCGTCGGCAGATGCTAGTACAGCTTTGATTTTATTATTTTTTCGTGGTTCTAGTAACCACGAAAAAATAATAAAATCAAAGTTAATACTATTTTTAAAATTAATACTATTTTTATAGACTCATACCAAAATAATAATCTCCATTTTCCATGCTAAAACTCCATTTTCATTCATTCAATAAAAATCATAAAGAAGGTGAACATTTACGTTTTTAATCAATATAGTATAATAATTTAACGCACGCGTGTGTTAAAAATTGCGCATGCAAACGACCACTATCCTCGCGTGTTCAGGAACTCAGGAGGATAAACAAACGTGCAAAGCGCTGTGACAAAATTTAAACAGTGTAGCGACTAAAATCGAAATTTACCTGGGTATTTTTACACCCATATAGCCTTTAAGGGTTAAAATTAAAATGCTTTAAATTCTTGACCTCCAAACTAAATTGTAATATCTTAAAAAAAATGGCCCACTTTTGTTTTACTTGGGAGAAACCGATCTCAGTATTGTATACGTCCAGGCGCCACCCAGACACCAACACCCATTGTTAAGTATAACTTTGAAGTGTAAACAAATGATTCTTTTACCCACTTTACTTGGAATTGACATCTTCAATGATCGACTGAAGTTTTTATGCGTCGGTCACCATTATGAGGCAGAAAATTTGTGAAATGGTCACGCAAATTTTTAAAATCTTTAAAATTCTCTATAGATGGGAGGTATTCATGGTGTTCTTGGACGTAAATGGGTCGACTGTGTGTTCGATATCCATAGTCAAATGAGGATAAAAATCAATTAATAGATTCAATTTAGAATATATTTAGTAAAAAATACATTTAATTTAGTTTGATTACTTGGCTCGGGTAGACGGCCGAGCAAAGCGTCTTGACGTGCCGGTCAACACGCTTTGTCTCGGAAATTAAGCGAAAAGTGGGAAACGGAGTGTCTTAACTATAAGTATTTTTTTTATATAATGCTGCTTTTATATTCTTTATTATTTTGATATTTTAAAATTTCTTTGTAAATTTTGGTAGTGAAAATTTACGGTGCAGTTTGTTTATCTTAAAATATAATGCGAAAATATTATAAACGTATATCTAGAAATATAAATAAATTTAAAAATATTCGTAAATGGATATCGAACCTAAAATCCTTATAAACAGTACCAACTGCCCAAAAGTGGCGTCAACAATTTTTTCTCAAGTCATTTCAGAACAGACAGACGTGGACATTATTTGAGGTCCTTCAAAAGTAACACGATTCTTTTAAATTCTGTGTGAACAATAAAAAAAATTAAAAAAATCATCGAGAATGAAATATACACTTTTGTCAACACGAAGCTGTCAAGGGGAAAATTTGCGTTATATTTAAACACTTTTTTTTAAACCGTCACTAATTTACGATGACAAGACTTGTCAGTCACTGCGCTGCGTCACTTTCGTTTTTATTTTAAACACTTTAAAAAACACTTAGCCATTGAAAATTCTTTTGAAAATTATATTAATAACATGATTTTTTTTAATGGGAAGTTCATTATACTAAGAGGTTATTATGAGAAAAATATTTGCTTATTTCGAATGTTGATGAATATTTAAATAGTCATTAATACGAGGCCGGCTTGGCGCAGCGGGGCTGCTTCTGAGTGTAAACGTGACGGTCGTGTGTTCGAATTCCACTCAGGGACATGATTTTTTTTCTCTGGTAGTAATATGGCCTGCAGTGTTAAGTTCCACCACTCAACACAAAATCACAACCTGTCCATGTCCTGGTCTATGAGCTGCCTGCCAATGCTTTTATGTCATCTGCCCAACGCTTGGATAGTTGACCTTGTTTTCTTACTTTGTACCTAGAAGAATTGTCTTGCTCCGCTTGCAGCCTATCTCCACTTCAGACTTTTGACAGTTATTATAGCAACTTTAGTCTCTGGTTTGATCTTTTATTGTTCATGTTTCGAAAAATGGGCGTTGCGTCGGAAACGGAGTGTTTCAAATCTTCATTTCCTCTGTCTACAGAAATCTGTGCGCGTACAACGTGAAAGTAAAAAATATATATAAAAAAAAAACACAATTAGGAAGAATAAGTTCACATTTATCTCTAGTATGTATTAAATTTATTATAATTATAGAAATTTCTACTGTTAATGTTTCACGACAAAGAACACAACATAGCCAATTCGTGTCGCAGAGGCAGAACCGTGCGACTGTAAACAATCCGATTTCCACTCGAGGAAATAAAATATTTAATATTTTCATTTCATAACGAGGCAAACACGCAATGCTGTATTCGGCTGAAAGTAGTGAACGGAAGCGTCGTAATGACAACGGGGTGTGTCAACACTATGTTTCTAGGTTCCCTCTGCCTACCCTTCTATGTATGGGATATAGCGTTAAACTAAAAATGGTCAAAAACCTAATAAAAGTGGTAATACCTTGTATTAGGTTCTTGTATTGGTCTTTAGAGTTAAAACGAAACATCATAGATTATACATTTTGAATATTACTGACACAAATTGTTCCTTAATATGCAATATATCATCGTTTTGTAAGATTGTAATTTACATACTTTAAATAAACACCAAATCGTCGTCTTTAAATAGTCATTAATCAGATTATTTGTATAAACGTCGTATTAACAGCTCCTTTATATTGAAATTACACATTTACTGTTGAATTTTGTATCTGAAGATGCATGTTTCATAATAGACTCCTGTCCTATGATATGAAGCCGTTGTGGCACAGTTTCTGATTATAAAGCAACGATTTTGGGTTCGATTTTCACTTGGGGAAATTAAATATTTATAATTTTCATTTTCTTCATCTGGTGACGAGTAAAAGCATGATGTTCAGTTTCGTTATTCAAAACGTAATGTCTCGTAATTCGGCGGAAAATTACGAATGGAAATATCTTAATATAGTGTTTAACGTAGTCACTAGGTTCCCAGGTTCCATTTGCCTGCTTTGCTATGTGCCTGCTAAGAGATACGGAATTAAACTTAAACAAAGGTAGCTATACGATACGATACTATATAATTTATCTACCGTATCTCTATTTTTGCGGGATAGAATCAGAAGGCCCAAAGAAGCATTTCTCCGTTTTATTCCGCTCTCTTTAATTTATTTTATAACTCGCTCTTGGTTGCACCTTCGCCGCGAAGGTCGAATGGAAATAACTAAGAATTGTGCCGAATTGTTAACCGCAAATAGATACTATGGGTTATATATAAAAATAACTTAACGTTATAACTTTATAGATTATAGTCCACCTCAATAAGTAGACTATCCAACACAAGAAGATTTTTTTCAATTTGAACCAGTAGTTGCTGAGCTTTAGCTTTATAATATTAATGCTAATACAAATTAAGTATAAACGACTATCACAAATATTAAAAACGCAATCAATGCAAAAAGTTGTTTTTCTTAAAAAAATATACATTAATAGGTATAGATAGATATTGAACGTAGGCGGAACCCTGTAATTAATTGTCAACTATGAATAGAATATGAAAACATAATATATTATATATACAATTTCATACCAAAACTTTCCCCTAAAAATGATTCGAACCAGTTACAAAGATATCTTCATCATATAATTTAGTCATACTATTACCATAACAGAGGCGAGACCTCGTCCGTCTGTCACAGTCGCAGCTTGTTACTTGTCTCGTGAATATGCTAATGCTGACCAAATGGCCGCGACCAAAAGCAACATAAACTTAGATGATAGATAAAACCGCTGGTCAGCCACTTTGTGGTGCGATTTACTTAGAATAATGGCTACTAGCTTCTGCTCGTGACTCCCTTCGCTTGAGAGGAAAGTAACGATTAGTAATTTGCGTTTTTTTTTTAGCTTAACGCCCATAGTGTTTTAAGCCGAGGAAATCAGGGAACCTAGTGTTAAGACACTCCGTGTCCATTAACCTTAGATAGATAACCATATTTCACTGTACACTAAAGATAACCTATATGTCTCCTCGACGTGAATATGTTTGAGTAAGCATATTTTGGATTATATATATATATATATTAGGCTTATGAATGTAATATTATATCTTAATATATGTATCAATGGAATATATAAACAAAAAATGTTACGGCTTTTTTTATATTTTATAAGAAAAAAATAACAAAACCAACTTCTTACTGTATAAAACCTAAACAATTTTCTTCAATTTTATAATTTATTTGTAAAGTTTTCAAAATATTTTTATATGATCTCTTTAATGTACAAAACCTAAACCTAGTGGCCGTCCAACGATCTTTTAAGCTTCTTAAAATTTGAAGCTCTTGCGTAACGATATAACTTGACATACTTGACGAAACATCCTTTCGTCTCAATTTTCAAAAATTCCATCTAAATTTTCTATATCCAAGGGTTTTACTACTGGTGGAGCACTCACTTCAAAGTATTTGGCTTCACTGTGTACTTAATCTTTTAGTAAATGGTCTTCAATTTTACTGTCGACCTCTAAAGCACTTCGTCGATCGTTTTATAAAACAAACTATAGAATTCTACATGGTATTCACATATTTATATTCTTGATAACCAACCATTTTACAAAAGTAAAAAAATAAATGTATTTTTTCATAATTTTGGTAAATATCTAGTCTCAAGAGAGAAAAACTAAACTATTAAAAACATAGAAATTAAAGGTAAAATAAGAGAATAGTAACATTCTCAGTCTAATTTGCGAGACATTGTGGAAGGAACCTTCCTTCCTTCAGTGCAATTTGAAACTTAAGTATAAAAAAAATTAAACATAGGTACTTTACTACAACGAAGTATTAAAATTTGTTAAAACAAAAACAATTTCGCAATAAAATGTTTCTAACATCTGCAATATTGTTTCATATTAAGTAAATGGACGTGGACATCTGTATATGGAAGAACACCACTTAGTTCTGAAGATACTGTCCCAAATGCATTAATAGGAACCTTTTTAACCATATTTGACATTAAGTATGGTATTTTTCACACTCAATTCGGTTTCTCAATCTGTCAAAGATAAACCAATTAATTTAAAGTGACGCTATTTCTCATATAACAGCCATATGACAGTCAATGTTTTAGTTATGAAGTAGTTGCTATCCGATACTGTGTTGATATGATACTTTAAGATTTTTGATAAATCCATTTTTAGTGCCCTAAAATCCCTAAACCTGTAATAAATTTCATCTTTTTAAATTCAGAAGTTTTACCCTAGTATTCTCTGTTAGTCACTCAGTAACGGAATAAAATTTACATACCTGAATAGGAACCTTTTTAACCATATTTGACATTAAGTATGGTATTTTTCACACTCAATTCGGTTTCTCAATCTGTCAAAGATAAACCAATTAATTTAAAGTGACGCTATTTCTCATATAACAGCCATATGACAGTCAATGTTTTAGTTATGAAGTAGTTGCTATCCGATACTGTGTTGATATGATACTTTAAGATTTTTGATAAATCCATTTTTAGTGCCCTAAAATCCCTAAACCTGTAATAAATTTCATCTTTTTAAATTCAGAAGTTTTACCCTAGTATTCTCTGTTAGTCACTCAGTAACGGAATAAAATTTACATACCTGAATAGATACTCGATGGTTTTTAGTTAATGGGTATTATGTAGGAACTTGCTAATGTTTTTCTCACTGGTATTGCAGCGTTTCGAGGTAAAAGAAAGTGAAGATTTATTGTGAGGTAGAGGCACTGTATTTTTTTTATTTTGATATTATTTAGCACTCTATGTAAATCTAGAAAACGTTATAATTTATTTGTCTTTTCTTTTTATTTTTTAAAAATACTTGACTGAAATATAAAAACAATACAACTTAGCATATTAAAAAAACCGGTTAAGTGCGAGTCCGTACTAATTTTAGGATCGTATAGTTCAATGAAAAGTGTAACTTATAAAAGTTGACAAATTTAAATTTGCAGTCGTATGATCCTCATTTTGTAAGAAAATAACTGCAATTTTTGATTTTTAATATTAGTTTTTATCGACAATATAAAGTTCAATTTTTCGTATTTTTAACTTTATTTGAACTACAACTTCTCACTTCTGTCGAAATGTCATAATTATAGGTCTACGGGAAACATTCTAATTTTATACAAAATTTAGCAAAACCAATGCATAAATGCTCGTATCTAATACAAAGTATCGTGTTTACTAATAAACTTAATTTTGTATGTACACAAATTGACCTTACCGTAAGAAAAAATAAAAAAAATATATACTTAAAAGTGAAAGAAGCCACACTATGTTCTTATTGTGCGTGTTTACGATACATCGCCGAGTGGAGCGTTCAAGTGGCAAATATTGTGATTCTTTGTCGAGAAAAACACTTAATACGTCGCAAGTGATGAATGCGCGTACAAATAATCAATTAACATTCATTTGTACTGTGGAATTTCAATTGTTGCTCTGATATATGGGCTTTTTAC
This sequence comes from Heliconius himera, assembly GCA_021202915.1. NCBI lineage: Eukaryota > Metazoa > Arthropoda > Insecta > Lepidoptera > Nymphalidae > Heliconius > Heliconius himera. The sequence continues at coordinate 84,285 of JAJHJA010000724.1, forward strand.
ATTAATTTTTGCTAATTTATTGATATTATACTTAGTTTAATAGTCTCTAGTGGTTGAGGTCGATTGTGGGTTCGATTCTCACTTGAAAAATTAAATTATTAACTATTACATTACCTCGGTCTGGTCGCGTAGGTAAAGCGCGGCGGTGACTTCCTCCACTCTACATTCCCTCGATAGTTACGCGAAAATTTGGTAGGGAAGTGCCTTAATGGGAATGGAGTGTCTTAACACTAGGTTATCTCGGCCTATCCCGTTATGTTCAGGACACAGCGTAGAGCTATAAAGACTTATAAGCTAGGAAATGATAATATTTCATACCCCCAAATGTGATCCAACCCACAGCTATCGCGATTATAATTAAGCGCTGTATCACTGCACCAATATTTTCTCTCTGATATAAAAAAAAACCGGCTTCACGCTGCATCCCGCACACATCAGTGTAGGCAGATGGAACCAAGTGTTGAGACACTCCGCTCCACATTTTCCGTAGGCACTCGACACTAGAGCGAAGAAAATATAAATGTAAAAAAATATGTCACTCCCTCGAGCGGGGATCGAACCCACAACCAGTCGATTTTACAGTCACACTTTGTACCTCTGCGCCACGACTGGCCTCAAATCTCTGACTCTCTTATATAAGTTTACAATAATTAAGATAATCTACAAATTTCAGTGACGCACAATCCCACAGTCTAACATTTTAATATAAGTATCGATCGATAGTATCTCCAATCACTGCTGTATCACAGAACAAGCCTATAAAATAAAATCTCACCGCCGCAACAGATCACAATCGCGAATATCTCGCAATCGGGTATGGTTGGTGCTGGAGGTAATTGGACAACTGTAGGCCTTTTGTTTAATTCACAGTTTGGGAATTTGCTTTATATCGGTTTGGATATTTTTTTTGTTAGCTTCACGCTGTTTCTCGTAAAATAGCATGTAATATGTAAAGGGAACCTAGTGTTAACTAGTATTATATATTGTGCGTTGAGTGGCGGAACTTAACGCTGTGCCTTATCTTGTTGCTATAGACGGGAAAATTATAATGGCAATGAGTGGAAATCGAACTTACAACCGTTGTGTTTAAAGCCCGACGCTGTCCCGTTGCGTTACGACGACAGCTTCATACAGATCCAAGTTCTAAATATTGTTGTTTGTGTACAAGTATTTTTGCGGCACAGAACGGAATATAAAGACACTCTCTATCATACAGAGTAGAATTATGGGAAACATGTAATAGTAGAGATGACAATTGAATGTGAAATTTCACTTGTAGTAATCGCAATTTGCGATTCCATTATACAGCCGTACGGCGTTGAGTTCCGCAACAAAAAAATACCTTTAAAGTAGAGAGAGCATGTCGTTAACTACATTAAAGTATACTGAGAATAATTTTTGCAATAAAATATTGTAAATCTAATATGTAAATACTTTTGTAAACTTCCGTATTCGTCGCGTTGACAGTTAGACGCAGTATGTACGTCCTATGCACTATGACGGTGTGACGAATCTACAAGGCTTTAGTAAAGAGTTATTAAAAGATCCATCATGTATTCAATACGTAATATGGAGAAAGCAGTGTCATTAATACTAAATAAAGTATCGAATTATATAAAGAAAAGAATAAAATATACATTTTTAGACTTCATAGGCTTTGCAGCTTCAAGCTTTATTTGACCTAGTGTTAAGCCACTCCGTTTCGCCCGTTTCACTGAACTTTTCGAGGTGTTGCGTGTTGAGCCGGCCACTCAACTCCCTTCTGCCTTGGCACCAGAACTAAGAAATAAAAATAATAATTCATTCTTCCGAATGGGGATCGGACCCACAACCATCGCAACAGTCACACCCTGCGCCATGACGGCTTCATAAGCTATAATTGATATAAGAAAATAGGGAGTACACGTTTGATCATTCAAAGTACCTACTTATATGCGATCAAGTAAAATGCTGTTGGCTGTTGGCGCCTCGAAGAATACTTCAATTTATGAGTTGGAATAAAGGTTATTAAAATAATAAATTAAAAATAGTAAATATTTGTTTTAGTCGGAAACAAAAGAGTCTTTATAGGGACGGAGTGTCTTTACACTGGGTTCCTAGGTTCCTTGTGACTAGCCTGCTGCGGAATACAGCGTGAAGCTAAAAAATATTTTGAATGGTACAGCGTTTTACTGCAAACGTGAAGGTTGTGGGCTGATTTTCATTTCTCCGCACTGACAATGCGTAAAGATAAATAAAAGTTAGTGCTAAAACACTCCGTTCCCTATTGATAATTTTAGAACATATTAATCTAAACAAACGTATCTTAGTACGTAGTCTAAAAAAAATTTAATTCCCTACAAAAATGTATGCGCTCTATAAGCAGCATACTTCACTCCGAACAAAAATTACAACACCAAGAGAGTACCATAGAAAAAAAATGCAATTTCGACATCTTTCACAGTTTATAAAAAAACAAATATCACCGACGCCACTTCCATAAAAACGGCGTTTAACAGAACAATTCAAGTCGAAATCCGTCTTTAGAATGCAGTACAATAGTATCAAATAAACAGTCGACCGCGTGATTTTATCAACAAAAATATTGTATTGGAAAATGGCTTTCAACACCTCTTATATAAGGTTGAATATTCCATAAACAGTTTAACATTTCGTAGTAATATCGTAACAATCGACAAACAAAACCATAATTTTTTCCCATAAGCCCAGAATGAATGACCATTTATCGTGTATTCGACGAAGTATACATCGAGTGTATACAAACACTTAATGACGCGAAAAGTCCAATGAAACTACCCATGTACGCTACCCACGCCCACGTACCACGTAGGTACCTCTGCATTCCTATGGAGTGTCGATCTGACCTTTGGTTGAGTACTGTGTTGGTATCAGCTTGATCAATCACTTTCATCGGTTAATAGGGTTGCTGGTTAAAAATGTATGTTCTGTACGTTTCCTAGTTTGACACTACATCCCGTATATCCCGTACGGGATAGGTAGAGAGAACCTTGTGATAAGACTCTCCTTTCTCCACGCATGGTGAGTGGCCTATGAGTGCGACGCAACGCTGCGAATTTTTTTATACAAATAATTTAGGTGTAAAATAATTTAGGTATTATTATTTGTATAAAAATATTCGCAGCATTGCGTTGCGTATTTTGTTCTCGGAATCATTCGTAAAGAAACTTGAAAAAGGAAAATATTTGAAATATTGAACTCAATTTTCAAAACCATCCATAATCATGGTTATGGGTTAAATTCCTACTTGGATAAAAGAGCTATTTTCATATACCCGCTATAGTAAAATAAAGTAAACTCCATGCGAGTTCCACTAATCAACCAAGCACCAAGCCTCAAATTTGAACGGAGAACGAAAAACGGAGTGTATTAGGGCCGTTGTTCATTGACATCGATCTTAAGATTTAATAATCTATGAATGAGAGGCATCTCAAGATGCGTTTCATAACTGGGACCGATATATAAATATGGATCTTAAAACTAGGTTTCCTCTGCGTATTTGGTATTTACAGGATAAAGCGTGCAAACATTTTGTTTATTCGAGATAAAGTTTCCAAAGTAAAATATATAATGATGTTCAGTCATGCAAGTCTCTATTGCGCCACTACTGCGTAAACTTATTAGATTAGAAGATATATTTTAATATTGCTTGACAACTTCAGGATATGTCTCGATCTGAAGTGTAATTAATATAAGTTTATGTTAATTTAAACTATGATATAAGCTATCGCAATCTCAAAATATAAACAGTAAATTATAAATATTATGAAACTTTCATATTAAATAGAACAAGCCTTCTTTCGAGCCGGTGGTAGATTTAGGTATTTGATGATTCAAAAGACTTTGCAAAAGTGATATAAAACATATTTTTTACGGTGTATAGTCACTCTTTTTCCCACTTTCTGCCCAATTTTCGAGGCAACGCGCTTTTTCGTGTTACCGGAGCATGGAAATGAAATTAATTAATTGCACCGAGTGTAAATCGAACCCGCAACCGTCGTTTTTATAATAAAACACTATGCCGGTGCGCCACGATTATCTTCAAATATATGAAAAAAAAACATAATTATACAAAAAACACACAAAAAATATATAAATAAGTTTAGTTTACTTTCACCTCGGGTCATGCAATGTTACGATCGGTCCGAAGATAGCCGTTCATTCGCAACCGCCGCACTATCAGCACCTTATCAGTAATTTAGACGTGTTCTCTAACTTATAGTCTTACCTATAGGGAAGTAGCGGGGTTAGGTTAATTGTATTTATCGTATCTCGGGTCCAGAGTGCATGGGAGCTTTTAGATACTGTATTATTGGCGAGTAATAATATTTTTCGAGGCCACAAGCGTGTAATCGCGACGGTTGTGGGTTTGATTCTTACTCGAGGAAACGTATCATTTAATATTTCTGTTTGCCTCGCTCTGGTAATAAGGCGAATTGCGGCATTTAGTTCTGGCACTCAACATGCAATACCAGTAGATTTGGGCGGAAAGTGAGAAACAGAAATGTTTTTATAGGAATAATGTCTGAACACTAGGTTCCTAAGTTTCTTATGTTTTTGGGTAATTTTAATACAAGAAATGTACAAAAAATAATTATTAACTGAAGAAGGAAGAAATACTATGAACAAGTAAAAAATACGACTATAATAACTTAATATTAGAATAATTCAACTTATGAAATGTGTAGATGTAGAACATACACTTATCCATATTTCTTTGTAACTTCACGCTGTATCCTTCGCATAGCATTAGGTTAGGGAAAGGGAACCTAGTGCAGAGGCATTCCGTTCTCTCCGCTGAATTTTCGAGGCATTCCGTGTTGAGCGGCGTAAGTCAACGAAGCGCTTTAGCTTATTATCAGAGCAAGGAAATTAAAATATTCCAGGGGTCAGTTGTGGCGTAGGAAATCCCTACTCGAGGAAAGGAAATATTCAACGGAAAGAGAGGAACGGGATTCCTAATATTAGGTCCCCTCTGCCTACCCTGTTGTGTGTGTGTAAATAAAAATTGCCAATGGAAATCGAACCCACAACCTTCACCTTCGCGTTTATACTCACATATTGTTCTACTGAGCTACGACGACTTTAATAATATAAATCGATATTTAGAATCAAAATTTCTAAAAATACAACTTTGAATGACTAACCAGATTTTTTAAGCACAAGAGCATGCCTCCGTAACAGCGGAAGGGATTAATTACAAAGTAGGCAAATAAATTATCGTTTATATATTCCTAGAAGGCTGACTGATTCAAATACTTCCTGTTTCTTTCATCCAGGATTTAGATATTGGAAGTCAATTCGATTTATTTGCTGGTTTGCACCTGTAGCTTGTTTCTATGGCGGGTATAGGGTAAGAGCCGGGTGAAACTTTTAAATTTTTATTCATCTTTTTTTAATAATGGATAAGCATACATTATATATGTGTGGAGAATGAAAGTAAGTACCTAAGTCTAAATTTAATTGAATCCTTATCACTGATTTATCATTATTTTTTACAAAATATAAAAGTTTTTATTTTTGATAAATTAACATGTATTTGCACTCCTTAATTTAAATGTATTTTAATCCAAAACACACAGTTTAATTTCAAATAACAACGTGCTATTTAATACGAAATAAGCTATAAAGATAGTCCCCTTTCGCTTGCACACTCGGCGCACGCAGAACGTGACAATGCGTCTTACCTTTTCTTATGTGCAGTCTGCGTTCATCGATTTATAACACGAAAATGATCATGGAATATTTAAAACAAATATATTTCTTAAATCAACGGCCAAACCTAAAAAAATATATAATAATCAAACATAGAACTTCCTTATTTAAAGTCGGTCAAACATTTCATTGTAATACGACCTTGTCCCTTACACACCGGCATACCAGACGATCGTTAGCCAAAACGTCGCTTCTGAGAAACCACCGAAGTCGATACTGTTTACATATTATATTATACATACGACACTATACAATTACCTTATCTGACTAGCCTTTGAGGTTAAATTTAAATTTTAGTTTTAAATTATATCATAATTATATGTATATTGTGAAAAATCAATCGATATGTATGTAAATTTTTGTGTATGTTTTATAAATTTGTGTTCATTATTTTATAAGATGAAGGCGGCCGATTGGGTCGAATTCCGATATCTCGATTATATGGTAATAAGGTATAATATTTGTTATATTTCCTAACAAGCTGTATGTATATAGAATGAGTTATTTTAAGCATTTTTTTTATGTAATATTGATATATCAAATAAAGATAGTGGAGTTAAACTTCGCTTTAAAAATGTTTAATATCTAAAATACAGGAACGTCTGTAATCTGGAAGGAAACGACGTTAAGTTCCTCTATGAAATATTATTATAAATATAATTATGCTTAGAAAATTTTATTACCTGTGTCTGAGTTGAAAATTGACAACTAAATCCACAAGATCCGCTACAAAAACATAACTTAAAAAAGAAAAGCTTCACGCTTTTTCACGGTAAGCTGAGGGAACCTAGTATTAAGTTACTCTATTCCCAACTATCCTCAAAATTTTCAATACATTCCACATTTATTGATTAGCATAACTCAACACCACGCTCTTTTCGATGGACGATTTCCTCCTCCACATAGAACGGAAAGTGGGTAATCGGTGTGCGTTAATTCCATTTTAAATTTAACCATTCCCCCGTACGGAATCGAACTTAGAACCACAATAACATAAACTTTTAACTAAGCATAATTACTAATAATATCTATTTGACTGTACTATATACGCTATTACACAAGTTGCTTTCTATGCCTTATTTATACGCGGCCTCGATACGACAAACTCTGAACGCTGAAACAGTGAATTAAACATACAATATCAGTAATTTGTTTTCAATTTATTTAACATATAATAGGGTGATATTAATACTACTGTCATTTTATACTCTATTCAAATTTCTTATGGAAAAGTTGATCTAAATTAGTACTTATTATGACATGTTTCTTTATTCTCCGACCATTTGGTTATACTCGTATTTAAATTTCTGTCAGTATTTGGTATATAATATATAAAACTCTTACGTTACTGAGAGACCGATAGCTTAGAATGATAAAAGTTATTAATCAGAGATGCATTGCTCTTGGAGGGTATAGCACTAAGAGGCCTTTGATTTTTTTTAGCTTTACTCTGTATCTCGCTAGATAATAGGGTAGACTCAGTCTCCCCAAAATTAAAATTAAATCTGGAGACCTAGTATTGAGACTCCCTGTTCCCAATTTCCCATTAAGACACTTCGGCCCACTTTCCACTGAATTCTGAAGGCACTGGAGGTGTTGAGTGGCAGAACTGAACGCCATGCTTTACCTTTACATACTTTTATTAGAGAGAATCAAATCAAAAATTAGCTTCACGCTGCATCCCGCACACAACAGGGTAGGCAAGGGGAAACTAGTGTTAAGACACTCCGTTCCTCACTTACCGCCGAATTTTGAAGGCAATGCATGTTGAGTGGCGGAACTCTACGCCCCGCTATGCCTCGGCACCAGAGCTAAGGAATGGAAATATAAATGCAAATAAATATTTCATTTCCTCGAGTGGGAATCGAACTCACAGCCAGTCTGCCCTTACAGCCACAGTTTGTGCCCCTGCGCCACGACTGCCCTCTTTGACCAACCAAATTACATACATTACAGAAAAGTTGATCGAAACTAAGTGACCTGTCCGTGCTTGCCTAATAATTCTGGTAATCTGTTACACGTTAAATGACCATAGAATATTTAGTTCTAGACCTAAGTTATATTTTTGCCTAAAGTGCTGTAGTAAATGTGCTATAATGACTAGATACGGAGTAAACACTTAGTTCAAATAGATGTTATTAGTTAACGTCAGGTTTCAGTGTAAACTAGGCTTATTACTCGCGATGATTATGGGTTCTAATTTGTGAATATTTATCAGCATTAAAATGTTAGTACAAATACAAATTCTTTTCTTAGCTTTCTAGTTGATTGGTGGAAGTCAACGCTAAGCTTTGGTTTCTCACCAAAACCAGTAAGTTAAAATAATTCACTGATTCGAGTGGAAATCGAACCCACAACTCAATGAAAATAGACGCAAAATAAAAAAAAACATATATTAATCTAATTAGATGTCAACTTAGAAGTACTTTCCCACGACAATTTAGACAATACGGGTATTTACTTGCGAGTTAGAACAGAGACGCGGTCACGCATCAACCTGTTTGTCATATCGGTAATAAGCTGGAAACATAAACAAATTACTACACCATTTTAAACTCTACTCCTTTTTGCTTAAAGTTCATTTTCTTTTAATAACGTTGTATTGGTATACTTGTATGTAAAGCTTACAGGACAGTTTTCGCTAACTAAACGTAGGTTATAAGGCAAATATTAATTTTACTCAGCACCCAGTTGTACCGTGTGATTTTAGATAATCATTTTTTTTTCAACTTAACACGCAATGTCTCTAGAATTCGGCGGAAAATGGGGAGCGGAGTGTCTTAACACTGGTCTCCTTCAAATCCCAAATTCTTGAAGTAATTATGTTATACAAACATCTTATAAAACTTTTAAAAAATTCGCAAACTATGAGTAATAGATAATACCATACGCAAGAAATCCTTATGGAATTAATTTATTTGTTGAAAATTGTAAAATCTCATATAATTATTCATTGCAATTTGGTCTTTAAAAGCAATTTTGAATCAAGTTACATAAAAATGTCAGTGGTGTCAGTCATACATTAACCTTTCATAGCTCAATGAAAAACTGTAGGAGCTAGCTGTTGTCTAATTCAGGCCTGTTTTTGCCTTATACAAAATAAATAAAAAAATCAAATAAATCAGCTTCACGCTGTATCCCGCATACAGCAGGGTAGGCAGAGGGAACACAGTGTTAAGACACTCCGTTTATCTATTATAATACGATTGCAATAATGATGAGTTGGTAACGTTTTACCAACTCATCATTGTTGCAATCGTATTGTATCATCTAGTCTAAATCAGAAAACATTATTACTTTAACTTTATCTTTTCACTATATTTCAGCAGGGTAGGCAGAGGGAACCTAGTGTTGAGACACA